>CM038679.1:37409280-37570622 GCA_021605205.1 Aegilops longissima | reverse complement strand
ACTGCACTGGCCACATTACAAGAGCCCACCTAGTGGCCCAGCCTTCTCTTCCCCCCCTCCTCCTCGCTGGCCTAGTTGGCCCAGCCCAGCCCACCTACCCCCACCGCCATCGCCTTCCCTCGCTGGAAGGCAGAGGCGAGGCGTGGCGAAGGCCGGGCGATGCCGACGGCCACCTCCTGCCTGGCTGCCTGCGTCCCCGCTGGCCGGACGCCTCCACGTGACGCCACGCGCCTCCCCGAAACCCCCCTCGGCCCCTCTCCTCTCTCGAACGCCTCCCTCTCCTCTGCTCCCTCTCTCGCCGGACCGCCGCCGCCGCCGCCCCTCGCTGCCCTCGCGCCACCGCCACCCCCTCTCCTCCCGACATGCCCCGAGCCCGCCTCTTCCCGCTGAACCTCTCCACGAAGGAAGCAAGCCCGATGGCCTCCATCGCCACCACCGCTTTTCTCCACCACCACCGCCGAGGATCTTCACCACACCGCCACTGCTCGTCGCTTCCCGGGCTCGATGATCCGTCCCTTACGCGACCCATGTGAGCTCGCGTCATTTTCCCTCACTCTCTCTCTCGCGCGCCAGTAGCCACCGCCCGCTAGCACCGAATCCGCCATCGCCATGGCCGGCGAGCTCAAGGCCCCGAGCTTTTCTGCTCGTCCCCGTAGCACCGGCATGTTCCCTGGGTCCCTAGGAAGCCGTAGAGGCCCTCGGTTGGCCTCCCCGTGCACCGCAGCGACGTTTGCTTCGTGCCGTGGCTTCGGCAGCCGCCGGCTCAACGCCGTCGCCAACTCCGGCGACCCCGAGCCCCCCTGTGGCCTCTGTTGGATGCGCAGGAGGAAGGGCTCCCCCCCTGGTGCCCTCCGCCGCGCTTTTAGCCACCGGAGGAGCAACCCCGCGGCGCTCCGCCGCGTTCGACGTCGCCGGCGTCAAGCCGCCGGTGGCGATGACCCTTTTGACCGGGGGTTTGACCACCCCGGGTCGTCCGACATGTGGGCCCCGCGCCTTGACTAGTTTAGTTAGGACTAACTAACCCCCCTGCTAACACTAACAGTGGGCCCAGGGCCTGCTAATTTGATTAGTTAAAATTAATTAATCCCATTATATAACTGTGTCACTGACGTGCGGGTCCCACGTGTCAGGTTTGACCTGGACCCGGCGCCTTTGACCTGCTGACGTCACGCCTCTGTCATGCTGACACAATAACCCATTTTCTGGATTTAATTTAATTTAGGAAATTCCAGAAAATGCCCTAAACTTTAATAAATCATAGAAATTCAACCGTAACTCGGATTGAAATAATTTATATATGAAAAATGATCAGAAAAATATGAAGAATCTGTTTATGCCATGATCATGCATGTTTGAACAAGTTAACCTCACTGAATAGGATGAATCATGATTAGGGTAATTTATGAAATAGCATTTGGAGTTGGAGTTCAACCTTGTTTGAATTCCACTTCAACTAACTTGGATTATTATTGCATTAGGTGAATTTAGTACCTTAACATGATCATGCATCATATATGTGCATTGCATTGATTGTGTTCTCTCTTGTTTGCCGGTAATTGTCCCCTCTCGGTAGACGATGTACCGACGATGAATTCGATGACACCGATGAAGAACTATTATCTTCAGAAGTGCCAGGCAAGCAAAACCCCCTTGTTCATTCCGATATAATCCCACTCTCTCGCTCCTGCTCTATTTTACTGCATTAGGACAACAACGACTCATGTGTTACTTGCTGCGGTAGCTGAACCCCTTGATCCTTTGCATGACCTGTCATTCCACAGTAATTAGATGAAACCCACTAGCATGAGTAGGAATTGTTTGAGCCATGTTGTGCCTACTCATTTATGTTTGTTGTCATGCCTGCTACTGCTTAGAGTTGAGTCGGGTCTGATTCATCGGGAATGAATTGGAATGGTTGTGTGAACATGTCCTATTGTGTGTGAACTAAGTGTGTGAACACGATTTGGTAAAGGTAGCGATGAGAGGCCATGTAGGAGTACATGGTGGGTTGTCTCATTGAAACCGTCCTCAGGAACTGAGTTCTGTGTTTGTGATCCATGAACAGTTACTACCACACATTGGGTTCCGGTAACTCGACCCCTCTCGACTTATTAATCAACTTGATCTCTGTCCAGGAGTTGCAACTAGTTTCTGGTGTTTGTAGGTAGTGTTAGTAGTCTACCAAGTGGCACCCGATGCAGTGGGCTTGGGATGATTAGGCACTGGGCACGGTGTACCAAGTGGCACCGGTTGGTGGGCTTGGGAACCCTGCTCACATCGCTTGGGGCCATGAGCGACACCCGGCCGGACCTCCTTGCGGATGGAACCCGAATAGGCGATAAACACGGACGAGAGACTTGTGTGGTTAGTCAGGTCGTGGCCGACTCCCTCGCCCGGCTTCCGCTTGAAGGTTGCCGAGGTACATGACGTGTCTGAGGCGATAAGTGGCGAGAGCGTGTGAAGAAGTACACCTGCAGGGTTATCATTATCTATTCAATAGTCGGATTCCTCGGATATGGAAACTTGGACCCCTTGCATAGTTCATAGACAAGTGAAAGTGGATACTCTAAAATACGCAAGATAAGCGTGAGTGCTATGGATGGCGTTTCTCGAGGTAGACGGAGCGGATCCATAGTGGTGTATTTGATATGGTGTATATGTGGACTCGTGCGCCACCTCAAAAGAGTTACTTGCAATCGTAGTTCAGATAGCCACCGAGTCAAAGCTGGCTTGCTGCGGTCAAACTCCACCACCCCTTTTGATAATGATGCATATGTAGTTAGTTCTGATGTAAGTCTTGCTGAGTACAATTGTACTCACGTTTGCTTATTTTATGTTTTGCAGAGAGACGTCAGTCTCGCTAGTAGTTCCACGTGGGCTTCGACGTTTAGCTTGTTACCTCAGCTACGATCTTGTGCCTCGGCAGGATCTGGTAGATAGTCAGGCTTCTCAGCCTTTTCCATTTGTAGTTGTCTGTACCCAGACATGTTTAGCTTTCGCTTGTGCTTTGATTTGTATGCTCTGAGTGTTGGGTCATGAGACCCATGTTTGTAATATCTCGCTCCTCGGAGCCTAATGAATAATATTTTGAGTCGTAGAGTTATGTTGTGATGCCATGTCGTATCTACGCATATTGAGCATAATGTGTGTATGTTTGAAATGCTTGGTATGTGTGGGATCCGACAAACTAGTTGTTTATCCTTGGCAGCCTCTCATATGGGGAAATGTAGTCTCGTGCCTCCGAGCGATAGTAGTCCGCTACAGCCCGGTTCACCGGAGTCCTGCTAGCCCAGCACTACTGCTTGGACACTTGACTGGCCGGCATGTGTTTCACTTCGTCCCTATGTCTGTCCCTTCGGGGAAATGTCACGCGGTGTTATTCGAGTCCCGCCTAGCTGCTACAGCCGGGATACCGGAGTCCTGTTAGCCCAGTGCTACAGCCCGAATATATACGTTGATGACCGACATGCTCGATGTGATTCATGTATGCCTGTCCCCATAGGTTAGCGCCGCTTTGGGTTCACGACTAGCCATGTCGGCCCGGGTTCTTTGTCATATGGATGCTAGCGACACTATCATATACGTGAGTCAAAAGATGCAAACGGTCCGGGCCATGGTAAGGCGACACCGTGGGAATACCGTGCGTGAGGCCGCAAAGTGATATGGTGTGTTACATGCTAGATCGGTGTGACTTAGGATCGGGTCCCGACAGCGTTGGTATCGAGCCTCGACTGCTCAGAGGATTACCAAGCCAAACTGGTCAAGTTGTGTCTAGAAATGCTTTATTTATGTAAGGAATTGATTGTGGAAGGAACGTAAGGCTCTTTTTACTCCTTATACCTCATGGCCTTCTGATCTGAGTCATCCTCTTCTCTTCTACGGGGTTTAAGAACTAGGCTTCTCATCTATCTATCAGGATGACGTGTTACTAATCCATAGATCTTTTAAGATTGATGGTTTTAATCCCGATTCGGTTCCTACTATTTCGTATGATAACCGTTGATCTCGTAATCTTGTTATGATGTTGTTGAGTGGTTATGCCACCATTTTTGCAAGATGTCTCAAATCATTTTGAGCATTTACAGCCGTTATGCTGTCCGAGTCATCCTGTGTCTCTAAATAGTCCGATGCATTTGCAAATCCTTTCTTTCCGTTCCCGATGTCCTTTTGGTCGAATAAGCACACTAACCGGTGCGTTGAGGTAAATTATTGCCTTGACATATATGTTGGAACTATTATTATGACCCTAGGTGTTTAGGAAGTCACCTAGCAATTTAGCAATGCTTTTGTATCCCTAGTGTGATGATTCTGGCCATCATTTTCGGAAGCATCCCGTGATGCCATTTAGTAGCAGGTATTCTACTCCTGGGTTGCTGAACCCGAGATTCATCCTACCTCATGTTGTTAGTATTTGCTAGTGCCTTTAGGATATTAGTAACCTTGCGATAGTCCTCGAAGTCCGTGGTATTTTCCTTCTTCCAAATACCATGAACTAATTATGGCAGAAGTTCTTTTGAACCAAAAGATCACAACTAGAGTGCTCTTGAGGAGTTCTCCATTCATAATTGTGAATCTGCCAACTCTACCTTTCTGCATGGATTATCCGGAAGAAATGTTGAGCTTCGTTCGACATACTAATCTGTGCATCCACAACTCAGAAAGTTATATGCTCCTCGAGTTGTTCCTCTTTAGTTGTACTCCGACCCTCGTCGATCAATTGATAGCCAAGGGTATGGGTGCATTCGAGTTCATCAATGCCTTTTACTCCTATGGTCCGTCAAGCCATTCTATTCCGGAATGACTAGGAGAAACAAACTCCAGTACCTCATCCATATCCAGGATTGGGTCAAAGTAGTTGTATCCCGCAGATCAAAATGCCAATCCAGCTTTTGATTCTGTTCTACCCTGAAGTATTGCCATCTTATGTCAAGAATGTCATGGGAATTGCACAACCTCCTAGGAATTCTTGACGCAGTGATACTTCTCACCATCATTGTTCATTTCTCGGTTCCGTGTTGATGCAACCGGAAACCCGACAAGTGAATTGTGATGTGTGAAATCAATACCCCGAGCAACTTGTTGCTTGGTAGGGAGTGGACAATATTCTCATTCTTAGCGTGTTGGTTATTAAACCATCATCCTAAGATTGATCGTGCTACCTAGTCCTTACTTCTGGTGCACACTTTGATTGATGAGTTAGGATTGTGTCAAGTCCTCACTCATTTGATCATATCGTCTTGCCCTGAAAAGCAAGATTGCTCTCGAGCTTAGTAGCATACCGGTGGTTCATGACTTTCCAAATATCTTCTTGGAAGTGTTATCAGGTTGTCACCTGACCGCTATGTTGAGTTCGTGATCATATTGGTTTTCTTCTAAACCACCCCTTCTCCAAGAATCTGTGTTGAATACCCCTGAGCTAGTTGGTTAAGCCAAACAACAACTTGGAGAGTTGGAAGATAAAAGCTTGTCCAACTTAGTTCGTTCCAAAGGGATATTCTTGTGTAGTGTGTGTTGAAGAAGGATGATATCTTCATCGATTGGTCCCTGTGATCAGTTGCTGGACCTATTGTCTTATCAACTCTTTGATTCGAGTATGGGCCATTGTCGAGTCAAATCAGAACCAACGATATTCGTGATGTTGTCTTACCCGAGGTTAATCCCTCGAGCATACCCATTACATCTTTGGTCTGACCAATGCTAACACCGTGTTCACATGATGGTGGAAGTCCAGTGATATGGAAATTCCGATGAGTTGCTGTTGAGCCCATCAGTAGCATTTCGTCTCCCCCCATGAGTCGTGTTGCACATCAACCTAGTGTTGGAAATTTGTGTAAGCATTTCTTCGTGTGCCGTTCATGAAGCTTATGCTTGGATGGTTGAAGAGACTTCCTCGAATTTATGTGTTTTAGGTGCAAGTTGCCGCCATGAATTTGAGAAAGGTTTGTTTTGGTTCCTTTGGAATCATTCCAAGTCAGTCATGCATATGTGCGAAGTATTCTGTAGTCTGGAGACTTGCAACCTTCATCCTATATGTATTCCTAGCACACCAAGCCACTGATTGATTTGTTCAAGGAAAAGGAATTGTTGTGTAAATCCTAGGTCATGCACAAGACTTCGTTATCCTCGATGATGGTTCCCAACCTGAACTCGGTAGTGTTTTATTATAAGACTACCATGTGGTCATACTTGTCTGGGACAATGTGTTCACAGGTTTGTAGCAGAACCAGCTCATGTTTTGGAGCTTGCTATCGTAGTTCATATCCCGAGAATCTCGCAATGTCTTCTCGTCGATTTGTGTTGCAACTTTTCCTTTTCAGACATGCTGAGTCTGAAGTATCCCATCACCAATCGGATCTGAATCTCGTGCAGATATGATGGTTGGAACATTCAACAGCTTGCATTTCGTTCCCAGCTTGCACCGTCCTTGTGCTATCTCGCTATAGACTGTCTTCTTAGTAATTCTTGTCCAGGTTTATCTTCAAAAGTGGACTTACCATGGGTCCCCCCCCCACCTTCGATGATAAGCAAATCATCCATTGCGTTGTCTTCAACAAGGTAGTCCACATCATCCATTCTAGTCCGGGGGTACCACTCCTTTGCATTCCACCACATGATCGCCAGATTGCCTTTACGCTGGTATAAAGAGTTCCAATGACCTATGGATCAAAAGTAATTCTTTTTGCCACTTAAGGGAATAGTTCTTTGCGCCACCTTTCTAGAGGTGTCCCGTTACGGGATCATGATAAATATTTCCTCGCCACCTTGACACCATCCACCATCTCTCTAAGCGTGGAATTGTTGCCACCAATCAAACCCCGTCCTTTGTTCTTCCATCCCTCTCGATGTGTTTTGTGTCTCAACTCGAGATGTGTCACCGTCTCAGTCCGTGAGTTGATCATGTTTACCTGATCTTCATGAAGATCGAATCATGTAGGGTTTTCCCTTCTTTCTGTTGTCGTGTAAAGTGAAGACCTCGAAAGCAAGGACGTCAAGACTAAGATGATGGAATGAATCAACATCTTCGAAAGGGCAAATGGATCATGAAGATTGTGATAGTCTGTGACTTCCCTTTTCCTCTTACTCACGCCTTGAATCTCAAGCGAGATTCTTGTTTAGTGGGGTGAGTATCTGACCCAGATCAGCCCTAGAGCTTGTTTGTAGCTAGTAGCTTTGCATCCATGCATCATGTTTAATTTCCATGAAATTTGAAATGGGGATGATCAAGCCCTAGCACTAAAGCAATTCACATAGGTTCAAATTCAAGAATATTTTCAAAAACCCAAATTGGTTTGCAAAAAATATTCATGGTTAATGGAAAAAGGTGAAAACCATATCCAGAGGTGATGGATATTTTTTCAAGACATTTTGGATTTTTGGGTAAACCATATTGTATTTGAATTGGGGCATTTAAATACTATTAATATTTTTAAATGCTCCAACAATTCTGAAAATGGTTAAGGGCCTCTGTAATAATTTAGTTAACGCCCACAATTATTTTCAGGATTTATTTAAATGATTTAGTATTTTACTAAACTAAAACAAACAGAAAATAGAAAACAGAAATAATAAAAGGGAGGAGAGAACTGTACCTGGCCAGTTACCTGCGCAGCCCACCTAGTGGCCCAGCCTTCTCTTCCCCCCCCCCTCCTCCTCGCTAGCCCAGTTGGCCCAGCCCAGCCCACCTACCCCCACCGCTCATCGTCTTCCTCTGCCAGAAGGCAGAGGCGAGGCGTGGCGAGCGCTGGCGATGCCGACGGCCACCTCCTGCCTGGCTGCTGCGTCCCCTGGCGGGCCGGACGCCCACGTGACGCCACGCGCCTCCCAAACCCCCTCGGCCCCTCTCCTCTCTCCAGAGCGCCTCCCTCTCCTCTGCTCCCTCTCTCTCGCCTGGGACCGAAGCCGCCGTCGCCGCCCCTCGCTGCCCTCGCGGCCACCGCCACCCCCTCTCCTCCCCGACATGCCCCCGAGCTCCGCCTCTTCCCGCTGAACCTCTCCATCAAGGAAGCAAGCCCGGATGGCCTCCATCGCCACCGCCGCCTTCTCCACCACCGGCCGCCGAGGATCTTCACCGTCAATTCGCCACCATCGTCGCTACCCCGGGCTCGATGACCGTCCCTACGGAACCATGTGAGCTCGCCGTCGTTTTCCCTCACCTCTCTCTCTCGCGCGCGCCCTGTAGCCACCGCCCCGCTAGCACCGAATCCGGCCATCGCCATGGCCGGCGAGCCTCAGCCCCGAGCTTTTTCGCTCGTCCCCGAGCACCGGCATGTTCCACAGGTCCTCTGGGAAGCCGAGAGGCCTCGGTTGGCCTCCCTGCACCGCAGCGACGTTTGCCGTGTCGTGGCTTCGCAGCCGCCTGCTCAACGCTGCCGCCAACTCCGGCGACCCGCGCTACCTGTGGCCTCTGTTGGATGCACAGGAGGAAGGGCTCCCCTCGGTGCCCTCCGCGCGCTTTTAGCCACCGGAGGAGCAACCCCGCGGCGCTCCGCCGCGTTCGACGTCGCCGGCGTCAAGCCGCCGGTGGCGATGACCCTTTTGACCGGGGGTTTGACCACCCCGGGTCGTCTGACATGTGGGCCCCAAGCGCCTTGACTAGTTTAGTTAGGACTAACTAACCCCCCGCTAACACTAACGGTGGCCTGTGGCCTGCTAATTTGATTAGTTAAAATTAATTAATCCCATTATATAACTGTGTCACCGACGTGCGGGTCCCACGTGTCGAGGTTTGACTGACCGGCGCCTTTGACCTGCTTGACGTCACGCCTCTGTCATGCTGACACAATAACCCATTTTCTGGATTTAATTTAATTTAGGAAATTCCAGAAAATGCCCTAAACTTTAATAAATCATAGAAATTCAAACGTAACTCGGATTGAAATAATTTATATATGAAAAATGATCAGAAAAATATGAAGAATCTGTTTATGCCATGATCATGCATGTTTGAACAAGTTAACCTCACTGAATAGGATGAATCATGATTAGGGTAATTTATGAAATAGCATTTGGAGTTGGAGTTCAACCTTGTTTGAATTCCACTTCAACTAACTTGGATTATTATTGCATTAGGTGAATTCAGTACCTTAACATGATCATGCATCATATATGTGCATTGCATTGATTGTGTTCTCTCTTGTTTGCCGGTAATTGTCCCCTCTCGGTAGACGATGTACCGACGATGAATTCGATGACACCGATGAAGAACTATTATCTTCAGAAGTGCCAGGCAAGCAAAACCCCCTTGTTCATTCCGATATAATCCCACTCTCTCGCTCCTGCTCTATTTTACTGCATTAGGACAACAACGACTCATGTGTTACTTGCTGCGGTAGCTGAACCCCTTGATCCTTTGCATGACTGTCATTCCACAAGAATTAGATGAAACCCACTAGCATGAGTAGGAATTGTTTGAGCCATGTTGTGCCTACTCATTTATGTTTGTTGTCATGCCTGCCATCGCTTAGAGTTGAGTCGGGTCGATTCATCGGGAATGAATTGGAATGGTTGTGTGAACATGTCCTATTGTGTGTGAACTAAGTGTGTGAACACGATTTGGTAAAGGTAGCGATGAGAGGCCATGTAGGAGTACATGGTGGGTTGTCTCATTGAAACCGTCCTCAGGAACTGAGTTCTGTGTTTGTGATCCATGAACAGTTACTACCACACATTGGGTTCCGTAACTCACCCCTCTCGACTTATTAATCAAATTGATCTCTGTCCGGGAGTTGCAACTAGTTTCGGTGTTTGTAGGTAGTGTTAGTAGTCTACCAAGTGGCACCCTGCATGTGGGCTTGGGACAGACTAGGCACCTGATGCACGGTGTACCAAGTGGCACCGGTTGGTGGGCTTGGGAACCCTGCTCACATCGTTTGGGGCCGTGGCGACACCCGGCCGGATCTCCTTGCGGATGGAACCCGAATAGGCGATAAACCTGGGACGAGAGACTTGTGTGGTTAGTCAGGTCGTGGCCGACTCCCTCGCCCGGCTTCCGCTTGAAGGTTGCCGAGGTACATGACGGTGTCTGGCGATAAGTGGCGAGAGCGTGTGAAGAAGTACACCCCGCAGGGTTATCATTATCTATTGAATAGCCGGATTCCTCGGATATGGAAACTTGGACCCTTGCATAGTTCATAGACAAGTGAAAGTGGATACTCTAAAATACGCAAGATAAGCGTGAGTGCTATGGATGGCGTTTTCTCGAGGTAGACGGGAGCGGATCCATAGTGGTGTATTTGATATGGTGTATATGTGGACTCGTGCGCCACCTCAAAAGAGTTACTTGCAATCGTAGTTCGGGATAGCCACCGAGTCAAAGCTGGCTTGCTGCGGTCAAACTCCACCACCCCTTTTGATAATGATGCATATGTAGTTAGTTACGATGTAAGTCTTGCTGAGTACAATTGTACTCACGCTTGCTTATTTTATGTTTTGCGAGAGACGTCGGTCTCGCTAGTAGTTCCACGTGGGCTTGACGCTTAGCTTGTTACCTCAGCTACGATCTTGTGCCTCGGCAGGATCTGGTAGATAGTCGCTTCTCACCTTTTCCATTTGTAGTTGTCTGTACCTGACATGTTTAGCTTTCGCTTGTGCTTTGATTTGTATGCTTTCGAGTGTTGGGTCATGAGACCCATGTTTGTAATATCTCGCTCCTCGAGCCTAATGAATAATATTTTGAGTCGAGAGTTATGTTGTGATGCCATGTCGTATCACGCATATTGAGCATAATGTGTGTATGTTTGAAATGCTTGGTATGTGTGGGATCCGACAAACTAGTTGTTTATCCTTGGCAGCCTCTCATATGGGGAAATGTAGTCTCGTGCCTCCGAGCGATAGTAGTCCGCTTCTGCCCGGTTCACGGAGTCCTGCTAGCCCAAAGACTACTGCTTGGACACTTGACTGGCGGCATGTGTTTCACTTCGTCCCTATGTCTGTCCTTCGGGAAATGTCACGCGGTGTTATTCGAGTCCTGCCTAGCCTGCTGCAGCCGGGATACCGGAGTCCTGTTAGCCAGTGCTACAGCCCGAATATATACGTTGATGACCGACATGCTCGATGTGATTCATGTATGCCTGTCCCCATAGGTTAGCGCCGCTTTGGGTTCACGACTAGCCATGTCGGCCCGGGTTCTTTGTCATATGGATGCTAGCGACACTATCATATACGTGAGTCAAAAGACGCAAACGGTCCCGGGCCATGGTAAGGCGACACCCGTGGGAATACCGTGCGTGAGGCCGCAAAGTGATATGGTGTGTTACATGCTAGATCGGTGTGACTTAGGATCGGGGTGTGTTACATGCTAGATCGGTGTGACTTAGGATCGGGGTCCTGACACTCCCAATCAGAAATCGGGCGAGGACAGCCGCTGTTTCCCAGCGGTGGCGCACCCCTGTCGACCTCCTCCATGCCCACAAGCTTCATTCATATGGTTACAATCATCCATAAGCATTTCTCCTTTGGATTCATCTGTACTAGTTTTCTTAGGGAATTTTTCATCCAATCCAACCTCTTGTGAAGAAGGCTACATGTTTCTAGATTGTAATCAAATTAATGCCCATGTTAATCATGACAGATCGAAGATGGCACGTTGGTGCATTTTACAAATCCTGCAAACCAAATGGGCGTGTAGTAGTGTTGAAAACTACATGTAGGCACTAACACGTTCTCTTCTTTTGCAGTGCATATTAGGCCCGGTGGAAGATGTTGATAACGACAATCACATCAAATGCCTGGATCTGCATCTCTCAAATATTACTTTGAACTCCTACCGAAGGACCGCACCGGAGATTACACTCGCCATGTTCTTTCTTGCCAGAGCAAAGGTGCTGAGGGTACTGAGGTTGAACACACATTTAATTAGGAAAGATCAATTGTATGATTATCAGAGGCGGATGGTACTGCGGAATGGAAGTGCCTCCAAAAATGCCAAACTTTGTATTGGAAGAGCATATGGCAAAGCAATTGGAAGTTATTGTGTCAAACCCATACATGACTTGTCAGCGGCTGATCCCTTTTCAGAAATTACGCGGTTTGCAATGTTTGAATTTGGGCGTCGTAATCTTTGAATTTGAACCTTGCAATATTTGTGGTATTTGTTATATTGAAACGTTTCTATTCTCTTGTCTCAACGCAAACAGTTCATCCGCGTGAACCGCATGTCATACATCGCACACACCTTGATCTGGCTGACCGTTTCTTTTGTGTTGCCTAATCACAAACAGTTCATCCGAGTGAACTGTATGCTATACATCGCACACACCTTGATCTGGCTGACCGTTTCATTTGTGTTGCCTAATCACAAACAGTTCATCCGAGTGAACCGTATGCTGTACATCGCACACGCCTTCATCAGGCTGCCCATTTATTTTGTTCCGCCTCATCGCAAACGGTTCATTGGACTGAACCGTATGCCCTGGATCGCACACGCAACTAAAATCTGAACCATGTTTGATGCATCCTCCATTGCAAACGTTTTGCACCTTTTTTGACGGTTCTTTTACATCCCCGTTTGTAGTTAATGCATCGCACACAGTTTCGTGAAAGGGTCTCTGATCGTAGTGTCGCGTTAGCAGCATCCTGCAGTAGTGGTATGATCTGTTCATCCCTTGTTTACTCGCTTATGTGTTAGCCGTATATGTTGTGTTCATAGATGCTTTGATTCTATGTACTATACGTGCTTACATGCTTAGGTATCCATATAAGTTGCATACCGTATTTTCCATGTTTACTGTTTACTCGTGGATTAGTCTAATCGAAAATGTGCTAATATTTCCAAAACCAAGTACATTTAGCCTAGTTCTCAAACTAATGCTTTTGCCGAACTCAGCAAATGTTTGGAAGTAGGCATTTTTCAGCGATTCCAGTAGTGTATATCTTTCTCTCATCCTATAAGTCATTTGAGAATTAGGTCCAGCAAAATATGTTTAGTCACTGTTCAAGAATTCACCCGATTAATCAGTTAATAGGCTAGTTAATCGCTACTCATAGTATGGATGAATCGAATAGCACATATTCATCGTGTTAACTTGTCAGGCCGATTAATTGGACAGTTAGACCGATTAATCAGTTGTTAGGCCTATTAATCCCTGCTGGCCCATTAAGGAGTGGGCAAACAAAGCCAAATATTGGACCGTAACCCCTTCCAGCACCATCCCGCTCCTTAATAGCTAGGGATAATAAATTTACTTCCTCTCTATGCCTTTCATCTGTGTACATCAACATGTTTTGTTATACTACATAGCTGGGAGCATGAAAGTATGGCATAGTGCATAAAAAATATCTAGATATATGTTGCTAAGTTCCTATTCAATCTACCGGTTAATGGTCAGCCGATTAATCCAGTTAATAGGCTGATTCACCGATTAATCGTTACTCCTAAATCGACCGAGCAGCTACCAGTTGACGATTTCTTGAACATTGTTTTTCACTATTAAATAATTTTTTTTACTAACAATGGAACCATGAATATTGATATGGTCAGATTTATCATCAATATACTACCATAATGTATGCGATTTTTTCTGTTCTAGAGAGCGAGTTGTCTTAGATACTAAGAGCAACTCCATCAACTGAAAATCACCACTTACAAGAACTTGGGGGCAAAAAACCTCTGCAATAGATCCCTTGAACCTGGAATAAATTTATCTTCCCCTAAAGTATTGGAGGCAAGGAAACTGCCTGAAACTTCGTTGCGCACATCGCCGCCGCACCACAGCGCCGGGTCGCTGTCGCGTCGCGTTGGCCCTTATCGGCAGCCGCCACACCACCTCAATACCCGATGCAAGGGCGGGCCACTGCACCACCACGTTGGGTCGCCACCACGCCATCGTCCCACATCGTCTCTCACCGGCCACCGTCACGCGAGTCACTGATTTGTGGACCCTAGGCCATTAACTAGGATTGTTTAATGAAAAATAGATTTTCAAGGAAGAGGCTTATTGGAAACAAATAAACAAATAAACAAGACAACAAGGAAATAAATAAGCAAGAAACTTACGCTAGGCTATCACGGCTATCACATATTACATCCACTGGGCATCAAAGTTTGCCACCAGTGCAAAAAAACGCGCCGACAAAAGAATATACAAAACTTAGAGCACTTCAGAAGGCACTAGGCCTGGCAAGCTCGGGCCCCGCAAGCAGCTGAAGAAGCTAAGTAGACCTAATTTGTGTCAACGATAGATGCATCAACACTAGATTTAAGGCATGATGGTGCGCTCGGCAGTCCTTTGACATCTTCATTGCATCTTTGACTTCAAGTCGGAGCTGAGCTGAAGCAAGCCTTTCTTCTTTAAGTTGAGACTGAAGAAGTCAAACTGATTGAGGTAGCGACTGCACAGAGGTTGTCTCACACCTACTGGTGAGTAACTTCAACTCACTGTCTTCATCAAGACAGGACCTTGGGGTCATCTCGCTGTCCTCAAGATGGTTTGGCTCACTATCTTCCCTAAAGTTCTGCCTGGAGTAAGAGATATGACTCTGGAAGAGAAACAAGGAGACACGTAACAGGTTTCTCAATTATATAAGCAAATAAATGGATCATTTCAAGATAAGGAACATGTTTTTACAACTACAATTTGAAACGGTAGTTGTTGCAAACATCCAATCATATGTAAACAACAAAGCAAACAGCGAAGGAGGAAATGATGCCTATCCAAATCTATACTAGAACAAAGTTTGAAGGCTTGAGAAGGATGAACTTACATTACATGTTAACACGGGCTGGACAAAGCCCTTCTCCATGTTGATGGAAGGATAATTCAATAAATTCCCCAAATAAAATTCTTTATAAGCGTTGCCATTATTCTACATTTTGCAAAATGTAAATATAGATCAAATAATATTGGAAGAAACAGAGGATAATGAAGCTCAGGTGCAGACTGAATATACATAAACAAATAGCAATTAATTAAGTACAGCGTTACAAGGCAAAAGGGAGAGAGGTACTGACAAGAGCAATGCAGAGCCCATTATTTTTTTGAGATCGTATGGTCCTTTGAGCAAGGAGATTTGTCGGTGTCAAAACCGGCGCATCTCGGGTAGGGGGTCCCGAACTGTGCGTCTAGGCGGATGGTAACAGGAGACAAGGGGCACGATGTTTTTACCTAGGTTCGGGCCCTCCCGATGGAGGTAATACCCTACTGCTGCTTGATTAATATTGATGATATGGGTAGTACAAGAGTAGATCTACCACGAGATCAGAGAGGCTAAACCCTAGAAGCTAGCCTATGGTATGATTGTTGTTCGCCCTACGGACTAAAGCCCTCCGGTTTATATAGACACCTGATAGGGTTAGGGTTACACAGAGTCGGTTACAATGGTAGGAGATCTACATATCCGTATCGCCGAGCTTGCCTTCCACGCCAAGGAAAGTCCCATCCGGACAATGGACGAAGTCTTCAATATTATATCTTCATAGTCTTGGAGTCTGGCCACGATGATAGTTCGGCTATCCGGACGCCCCCTAGTCCAGGACTCCCTCAGTAGCCCCTGAACCAGGCTTCAATGATGGCGAGTCCGGCGTGCATATTGTCTTCGGCATTGCAAGGCGGGTTCCTCCTCCGAATACTTCATAGAAGGTTTTGAACACAAGGATAGTGTCCGGCTCTGCAAAACAAGTTCCACATACCACCGTAGAGAGAATAATTTTTGCACGATCTGCTGACGTATTCCGGGCGTGACATCACACCACGGCCAAGCTTTTATACTGAATCGTTTTTACTGTCCCACTTCAGCGTTTAGCGAGGCGGTTTCTTGGCACGTCTTCTCAAAGCGGAGATCGTGCCCCTTATTCCGGGATTCCCATCAATACGGATGTCGCAAGAACCCAACCGTGCCGCTGGCACGCCTCTATCGGCGAGTCCCAATCGACCACGGGAGGGCTCTTGGTATTCAACCTCTTTATAATGAGACCAAGGCCCCCTTCTTTTTTCACCCTCCATTGAGTTCGCCTCGCGCTTCGAGTTCTAACACCCAAAGCTTCAGATTTAGGCGCTTCGGACCTTCGACGATGTCCGGCTCCGACCAGCTCAGCCGATGGATGTCTTCTTCCGTCACAGAAGAAGATGTGCTAAAGTTGCGAGACGTCAGGTATCTAACGAGCGAGATTTTGCATAGGCTGCCTTCTCCAAGGTAGGTCCTTCCACTCCCGAGCCCGGCGAGAGCGTGGTGTTCGTGTCTCACTTCCTTCGGGGTTTAGGCTTCCCGACGGATCCCTTTGTGCGGGGGCTCATGTTTTATTATGGGCTGGATTTCCATGACTTGAATCCGGAGTCCATCCTCCATATCTCGTCATTCATTGTCGTATGTGAGGTCTTCCTCCATATCACCCCTCACTTTGGATTGTGGCTCAAGACCTTCAAGGTGGAGCCAAGATGATCGAGGGCAACAAGCAGAAGCGGAGGGGCGGTCATAAGCAAGTGTGCTAATGCTCAGTGGCTGGGGCTCTTTTCAAGAGGAGCTTGGTTTGTGGCAACGGGAGTGGTTTTATATCACCGCCCTGTGGTCACCAAATGGGTGGCGCCACCCGCCTTTCGCCAGTCCACCACAGCGGCTGGCATCATGGGTCAACGGGGCTCGACTGGGGCCGCCCAAGGACGTTCCTGCATTGCGGGGCCGATTCGAGACCTCCAAGAAAGAGAGATCAATCTGGTCGCGATGGCGCAGGTTATGTTGATTGGCGCCTTTCGCCTGCAAACGCCCCCTCCGTCTGTGGGAATTTAATCCGGAGGGACCACGAGCTCTCCAACATTTTATGGGTATGACACCCGTGGAGATGTATAAACTGTTCTTCGGATCACAAGACAAGTGTCCGGACCTGACTGAGGACGCAGGACTAAGCTGTAATCGCCCAGATACTCAAGTAAGTAGTCCCGTACCCGGATAGGCTGTTCATTCATTTATCATATATATACCCTTTAAGGAGCCGTTTCTTGAACAGGAGTGGATAGCCAAGGCAAAGTTAATAAGGTGTCCGGCTCCCCTCCCAGAGACCAGGCCGGATCCCATGCTGACCAAAATGTTGAAGGTCGCGCCTTTTAAAGAAGGCGAAGGGGGGAGCGGGGAAGCAACTGCCTCCACGAAGGAGGCCTTTGAGGAAGGAGGGATCAAAAGTCCAACCCTCCAAGGAGAGAAGAGGACCGCTTCAGAAGATCCGGAGGTCAAGGCCTCGAAGAGGGGAAAGAAATCTTTGTCAGAGAGTCCAGCGCTGGGAAGTACCCCGGCCGCACTATTTCCCCAAGGGGATCAGCCCTCCAGCGAGCCGTAAGTAAAAATAAGGGGTCTTGTAGTAAAGGACATCCCTGTATTTATTTCCGAAGATAACCGAAATTATACCTTGTAGTTCGGATCTCAGCCCTTCTCAGTAGAGCTCGTCTTCGGGGGATCTTCTTCCGGAGATGATGGAGAGCGAAACGCCTCCACCTGTCGCACCTTCATGTGTAACATCCCAAATTTCCTATTTGGAATGTTTTACCATTTTAGCTAAGCATCTATGCATTCTGTTTGAATTTGAGTGGCATTTGAAGTTTCATAAGTTTTGGAGCTGTTGGAATTTGAATTCAAATTTTGGTAATGGGAATCATTTCAAAAACTATGCCTGATAAATACTTGAGAAAAAGTATGAGAGGAGTAAACATGACACTCCAAAAATATCAGAGGAAAAAAATTGCCAAAAGTTTTGAATTCAAATTTGAATTTTATTTGGAATTTTGGAAAAAAATGATTTTTTATAAAGTTTGGATTTTGCCTGGAAAATGTTCAAATGATAGGAATATTCCTGATCATTTTGATATATATATATGTCCTATATAAAATATTTATATTTTATACATTATCTCTGTTTTATTTTTCAAAAAATAAAATTAGAAAAAGAAAATACCCAGCGCCACCAGCCGATCGCCCAGCCAAGACTGGCAGCCCAATCGAACTGCCCGGCAAGCGCCACCAAAGGCCCAATGAGCCAACCGACCGAGCCCTCGCCTGAATCGGCTACCGCTCGGCCGACCGACCGACCCTCCCCCCTCCTTCACGACGGGTGGTCCCCACCCGTCACCTACCCTCGCCCACGCCACCCTCCGCGCCGCCGCGGATCGGATCGAGCGGATCCGGATTCCATGAATCCTCCCCGATTGCCCCCTCGTCCAAGACGAGGCCCCGCCTATAAATACCCCCCTCACCTCATTCCCCCTCGCCCCTCGCCCGACCTCCTCCTCCCAGCTGCGCTCGCTGGAGTAACCGAGCGCCGCCCGCCATTAACCCTCTCGACGCCTGGTCACCCCGAGCTCCACCAACCCCACCAAACCACCCCCCTCGCCCGTCCGCACCCGCCGGAGCTCTCCGCCGACGCCCCCGACCACCGGAGACGCCGGAGCACTCGCCGCCCGAGCCGCCGCCGCCGTCGCCGTCCGGTAAGTCACCGGAGTCCACCCCCGCCGTCCGATCTAGTTCAACGGTTAGGATTAGAACCCCGAAGGGGTAGGTTATTTCTAATAAACCGGTCCGGTTTATTTTGTTTAGTTAGGTTTTTTTTGAGCCGGCCCGATTCGTTTTAAACCCTAGGGCGTAGTTTAGTTATTTAACGCCGAAGCGTTATATAGGCCCATTAGCCCGTTTTTCTTTATTTTTCATTTTCTGTTTTAGCAGAATAGTTCCAGATTTGAAAAATTCATATCTTTTAATCTACTTAATATTTTTAAGTGATTTTTTTTGTTGGTTTGCAAATTTCTTATAGTTTCTGTAGAAAATATAATTAGCTATGTTAAAATTATTTAGAATTGCTTTATTTTAGATTTAGACAGAATAGTAATTCTGCCATAAAAGAGTTAGGAAAATTATTTTTAGTGATTCTTTTGTCACAACTTTGTTTTGGCATTGCCTAACCGTAGGAATTTATTTGGGCATTTTAGGATTAATAAAAAATAGTTTTAACCAGAATCATGTTATTCTTAATTAATTAACTAGCTCTGTTTTACTATTGTTTTAATTAGCAAATAAATTTATTTTTCCTATGTGATAGATTATTCTAGGTTAGTTTCTGTCACTTTAGAGCATGAACTTTTATTTATAATAAGTAAAACTTTTATTTTATTTTTCTTACTAAAATTTGCTTTAGGCCTAATAGGAGTTTTATAATAGATTTTAAAGTGATTCTTTTTGCTCCTAGTTGCATAATGCATTCTTTTCTGTTAAGTTAGCATAAAACCATGATTAGGTTCTGTTGAGAAAATTTTTGTAATGTAAAACTATTTTTAGTTGTTACTTGAAGTAGGAAAACTTTGAGTTGGATTTCTTTGAGTTTTCCTTTGGGTTTTGATTCGTTTGTTTTGGTGTGTTATGTTACTATGATGTTATGTTAAGTGATCATATGCTTTATGCTTATTTTGGTTATTGTTTGCCTCGGTAGAATTTCCGGAGTGCGAAGCTTGCTACCACGAGTCCCTAGCTTACGAAGATCGTCAGCAAGGCAAGTCATTGATCATGTTTCTTTACAATACCTATGATTTTGTTGCATTAGAATTATACCTCCCCACCATGCATGCAGTAGTTGAAATTTTGAACTTATGTTCTTGAGTAGTATCATGAGGTAGGATGAACCAATTCCCTTGTTACCATGACCCGCACGAAGTAGTTTATTTTGCTATGCTCAGAGACGGGTTGGTTGATGAATTCATAAGGAAGATGTGAGAGTCAAGATGATGACAACCCCATGAACTTCAAGCTCAAGATGGACTTGAATTCACTCTTTGGGTGGAGGACGGTTGACGGGCACCTGGAGAACCCGGTGGTTGGCCGAGATGCATGGAGAAGTGCCATGACATCTTGCGGAAAGCTTCACCCAGCAACGAAGAGACGGATGTATACCCCATTGACGGAAGCTTACGTGCAGCCGCAAGCCATTATGGGCTCGGCTTGGTCAACCTTAGTTGTGACTCTGGCCGGACGGTACTACGAGATGTAGAAGAACGGTAGGATTGGATGGGTACGGCGGTGGCCGAAGAACTCTTGGAAGACCCTGTTGCTCGTTCGTCCGTCTTCAAACACCATGAAGTGCGAAGACTTAAAAGGAGGAACGATTCTTGCGGGTAAAGTGCGCAAACCTCTGCAGAGAAAAGATCTAATCGATTAGCCGTGTCCCCGGTTACGGACAATTTGAGCCTATGGAACTTGGAAGTATTCGGAAATCTCAACATTTAAAATTAATAAATTAATTGAGGGGGTTATGACTTAATAATTTGGGAATGAGACATTGGTTGGCGGAACCATCTCAATAACTACCAACAATTTTGTAGTATTTGCAAGCAAGACCACTGTAGTAGGGAAAAATTGGCTTTTCGCAAAATGATGAAACTAGAGCCCCACAGCCAAACTGCATATAGTATTACTAATACTTTGTTATTCTCTATTCATGACTTGCCAGCATATTCAAAATGCTGACCTACACGGCTGCAACGTCTTATGTTGCAGAGGAGTATTCCGATCAGGATTGAGGCTACGATCCGCGCTTCGCGATTGCCCTTTGGAGTCGGATGGACTCGCTATTCTTCTACGCTTCCGCAGCTTTACTTAGTTTATTTCTCATGAGTTGGCCTTCGGTCGAATTTATTCTATTGTAATAAAGACTCGATATGAGAATCGTGTAATAAATTCAGGTGTGATTGAACTTTGATTATTTCATCAATGTACCGTGAGTGCCAAAGCATGATCTTGGGATGGTATGCAGACCACGAGACTTGACCGATTTTGGGTTAGGTCGCTACTGAGAGATGGTATCGAGCACACGCTGACCGTGGGACGAACCCCTAGGATCGGAAAGCCATAGGAAGAGACTATTTACTTTATATCCTTATCATTCTGTAATTCTCCCTGTTCATTTCGACTTCTCTCCGATTTTCAACATTCTAGATGGCGCCGAGTTCACCCCAGCTTTGCTACGGAGTTTTGCGGCCAGATGAGACGATGCCTTTGGCGGGAAGCTGGTCCAGATGGTGAAGAAGCTGAAGATTGCTCGCCCTCGATCACCGGAAGCCTACCAATGCACTCCCGGCGGATACCGCTCTGAGGATTGAGGTGCATATTCCAGGGAGAACCTTTGGAGGACATACAGAGCCTATTGACTTTGAGTTTACCGATTTCAACTGGATCCTCGAAAGGGACATGGCGATATATCGTGCACTTGGACATCTCCGAGAAGAGTACAGGGCCGAGCTCGATCCATCGACTCGCCATGGTTTCTCGCAGAGCAAGGAATGGAGATATCATCCGCATCGAGAGGACGACTCCATTCTCTCGTATGTCCAAGACTTGGTGTGTCTCCTCAGAAGCGGAGATCCGGACTCGCCAGAACTTCAAGGTACACAGAGGCTGTTGTTCCGTGAACTGAACTGGAAGAGAAGGCACACGCAGACTTCCTTGACCATGAGGAAGAAATCGCGGACTTCATGGAGAGAGTCGACGACCTGAAGATGAAGGTTGCCGCATTAGAGGAAAAGATGGACTGGAGAGAGGATCTTTTTCGGAGTGGAGATGACGGACCTCTCGTGAGCGATGAGCAGGATTATGAAGGGAGCTCCACTGGAGAAAGCCGCAAGAGGAGGCGCCGCAACAGAGGACGCCACACCGGAGGACATCGCACCAGAGGACGCAAGGATTATTGATGAAGACATTTAGCCGACCACCATGTTATTTTACTTTTTCCGTCGATCAGTTAGGTCGTTATTTTCGAATAGTCGTGAGCATTTTGTAATCGTGATTGAACCATGTTTGAGTGGATTGAATAAATGATTGGTGTGTTTATGATTGTGCATTCATATGGGTAGTGATATTTTCTCATTAGACCATTGTTCTATTCTAATTTTCTCATCCACTCCAAAACACCAGATGCCTCCGAGACGTGACATCGGCCTCAACTTTCCGCCGGAGCTCACCCAGCTGCTCCAGCAGCTGAATGCTCTCATGCAGATGCTCCTTCAGAATCAGAACAACAACAACAACAACAACAATCCACCGCCACCACCCCCTGTGGACAATTAGACTCGGTTCCTAAGGCTGAATCCGCCAGTGTTCTCTAGTAGCACTGAGCCGATTATGGCCGATGATTGGCTCTGCAAGGTCGGAAGAGAGTTAATCACTGTGGGATGCACTGATGCAGAGAAGGTGCGCTTTGCCGCACATCAACTTGATGGACCTGCAGCTTCTTGGTGGGAGAACTACACCGTCACTTATCCCATCGGCACCATCACGTGGGATCAGTTCCAGCAGGCCTTCCGCACCGCTCATGTTTCAGCTGGAGCCATGAGTCTGAAGAAGCGTGAGTTCCGCAACTTACGCTAGGGGAACCGTACTGTGGTGCAATACGTGGATGAGTTCAGCAAGTTAGCTCGCTATGCCCCGGATGATGTGGCCACATATGCCGCAAAGCAGGAGAAGTTTCTCGAGGGACTCAATGACGAACTGGGTATGCAGCTTATGGTGGCTACCTTCACCAACTACCAGGAGCTGGTAGACAAGGCCACCATACTTGAAGGCAAGAAGCAGCAGATTGATAGCCGCAAGCGGAAGTACAGCCAGGGGAAGTACAACTCGAGCTCAGCGAAGCCCGTTATGCCCCATACTCGGGAGGGCATACCCATCACAACCATGGAGGACATAACCATGGAGGAAATGGGAACAACCGCAACCAGGACAACAAGTCAGGCAGTGGAAATGGCAATGGAAACGGCAATGGCAACCAACATCGTCCTGCCCCGGCTCCAAAGGATCTGAGTCACATCACCTGTTTCAAGTGCCAGAAAACAGGGCACTATGCCACCGACTGCCCGGAGGCCAAGCAGAGGAATGGAAACGGCAATGGAAGCTCAGCGAAGAAGCCCAACCCTTTCCCTCGTGCTCAGGTGAACCACATTGACGTGGAGGACGTCTATGATCAGCCAGACACTGTGGTTGGTAAGTTTTTATTGAATTCACGTTCAGTATTGGAACTCTTTGATTACGGTGCAACGATTCATTCATATCAAGGGTAGTTGTGGAAAAGTACGGGTTGCCCACTAAAACCCTTAGAAGCCCCCTTCGCGTCGGTTCGCAGAGGAGAAATGATGGCGAGCTTAGGCTGTCATGCAACCCTCAACATCGAAATCATAAATTTCCGCAGACCTCATAGTATTGGAAACCCTGACCTTGGATGTAATCCTAGGCATGGATTGGTTGAAGTTTGAAGGAAACATAGACTTTGCTCAAGAAGTCGATTCTCGCTCACCACCGGAGCGAAGAGGATCAAGTATGTATCCGGGCATAGCGGATGAAGAATCAGGTGAATTCCCTCACGGGTGTTGTTCAGGAGGAAGTGCCAGTAGTGCAAGATTTTCCCGATGTGTTTCCGGAGGAATTACCAGGAATGCCACCGGACAGGGACATTGAATTTCTGATTGAGTTATTGCCCGGCACAGCCCCGATATCCAAGAGACCCTATCGGATGCCACCAAACGATTTGAAAGAGATCAAGAACCAAATTAATGAGCTATTGGAGAAAGGATATATTCGGCCAAGCTCATCACCTTGGGGAGCCCCAGTTCTTTTGGTAGAGAAGAAGGATGGAACCTTGAGAATGGTGGTGGATTATCGTTCGTTGAACGACGTGACCATCAAGAACAAGTACCCTCTGCCGATGATTAATGATCTGTTTGATCAGCTAGTTGGAGCCAAGGTATTCTCCAAGATCGATCTTCGATCGTGGTATCATCGATTGAAGATCCGTGAAAAGGATATACCCAAAACAACATTCACTACCAGGTATGGTTTATATGAGTATACCGTCATGTCATTTGGATTGACTAATGCCCCTGCATACTTCATGAATTTGATGAACAAGGTATTTATGGAATATCTGGACAAGTTTGTCGTGGTGTTCATCGATGATATACTGATTTTCTCCAAGAGCGAGGAAGAGCATAAGGAACATTTGCGCCTAGTTCGAGAAACTTCGAGAACATCGGTTGTATGCCAAGTTCAGCAAATGTGAATTTTGGCTGAAGGAAGTCGGATTCCTCGGACATGTTATTTCAGGAGAAGGAATAGCAGTTGATCCCGCCAAGGTTGAGTCATCACCGATTGGCGATCGCCCACCTCGACCAAGGAGATCCGCAGTTTTCTCGGACTCGCAGGATATTATCGGAGGTTTATTGAGAACTTCTCGAAGATTGCCAAGCCCATGACTGAGCTGTTGAAGAAGGAAGCCAAGTACATATGGACCGAGGATTGTGAAGCCAGTTTTCAGGAATTGAAGAAACGTTTGGTTACAGCCCGAGTACTGATTTTGCCGGACATACACAAGGATTACCAGGTATATTGTGACGCTTCTCGTCAGGGACTCGGAGGAGTACTCATGCAGGAAGGAAAAGTTGTAGCTTATACCTCCAGACAGCTACGACCTCACGAGATGAATTATGCCACACATGATTTGGAGTTAGCAGCCGTAGTGCATGCACTCAAGACCTGGAGACATTTCCTTATCGGAAACCGTTGTGATGTTTACACAGATCATAAGAGCTTGAAGTATATTTTCACGCAGAAAGAGTTGAACCTCAGGCAGAGGAGATGGCTAGAGTTAATAAAGGACTATGACATGAGATTGCATTATCATCCAGGGAAAGCTAATGTTGTAGCAGATGCTTTGAGCCGTAAGAGTTATGTGAATACTCTTATAGCAGGAGGATTACCCCAGGAGTTAGTCGATGACCTCGAGAGATCTCCGATGGAGATAGTTCCGAGAGGATATGTTGCAACTCTGGAAGTTCAGTCCACTTTGGCCGAAAGGATTCGTGAAGCCCAGAAGTCGGACAAGGAAATTGATGAGATAAAGAAAAAGATGGATGAAGGAAAAGCCAAAGGATTTCGTAAGGATGAATACGGAGCTATATGGTTCGAGGATCATATTTATGTACCCAATGATCCTGAACTCAGAAGCTAATTCTTCAGAGGCTCATGATTCACAGATTCGATTCACCCGGTAACACCAAGATGTACCGGATTTGAAGGAAAGTTTCGTGGACGGTATGAAGAAGGATATTGCCGAGTACGTAGCGAAGATCGATGTTTGTCAACGAGTGAAGGCAGAACATCAGAAGCCAGCAGGGTTACTTCAACCTTTGCCGATTCCCGATTGGAAATGGGAAAAACTTGGAATGGATTTTATCACAGGATTACTCAGGACCCGTTCAGGTTATGATTCTATCTGGGTAGTGGTTGATCGATTGACCAAGGTAGCTCACTTCATTCCGTGAAGACTACCTATACCAGTGCTAAGTTGGCCAAGATATACATGACCAGGATCGTATGTCCGCATGGAGTTCCGAGGAGTATCGTGTCGATAGAGGAACACAGTTTACCTCAAAGTTTTGGAATCGCTTGCATGAAACTTTGGGTACGAGGCTGGAATTCAAGACAGCTTTTCATCCGCAGCATGATGGATGACCGAGAGAGTCAACCAGATTCGGAGGACATGTTGAGAGCTTGTGTGCTAGACTATGGGTCTAGCTGGGATGATAATTTGCCATACGCAGAGTTCTCATACAACAACAGTTATCAATCCATCAAGATGGCCCCTTCAAGCTCTATACGGAAGGAGGTGCGAACACCATTCTTTGTGGGATGGTGTTGGTGATCGATCACTTTTCGGTTCCGATCTTATCGAGATTCAAGAGAAAGTCAAGCTGATTGGGATAGACTCAAGATAGCACAATCGAGACGGAAGAGTTATGCCGACAAGAACGCAAGGAAGTAACTTACGAAACGGAGACCGAGCATATCTTCGTGTGTCCCCACTTCGTGGAATCAAGAGCTTTGGTGTCAAAGGAAAGTTAGCACCCCGATTCATTGGCCCCTACAAAATCCTCGAACGTCGTGGAGAAGTTGCTTACAAGTTGGAATTGCCGGAAGGATTGTCCGGAGTTCATGATGTCTTCCATGTTTCTCAGCTAAAGAAGTGTCATGCCGACATGGCCGATATCCCGTTGAGAGATACAGTGCCCCTAGAGGCCATACAACTCGATAGTGATCTGACTTATAAGGAGAAACCCGTCCGAATTCTCGAGACTGCGAACAGATTCACCCGCAGCAAGATCATCAAGTTTTGCAAGGTGCTGTGGAGTCATCACTCCGAGGAAGAAGCCACCTGGGAGCGAGAAGAAGACCTCCTTCGAGACCACCCGCACCAATTTGCTAGCCAACCCGAATCTCGAGGGCGAGATTCATCTTAAGGTGGGTAGGTTTGTAACATCCCAAATTTCCTATTTGGAATGTTTTACAATTTTAGCTAAGCATCTATGCATTCTGTTTGAATTTGAGTGGCATTTGAAGTTTCAGAAGTTTTGGAGCTGTTGGAATTTGAATTCAAATTTTGATAATGGGAATCATTTCAAAAACTATGCCCGATAAATACTTGAGAAAAGTATGAGAGGAGTAAACATGACACTCCAAAAATATCAGAGGAAAAACATTGCCAAAAGTTTTGAATTCAAATTTGAATTTTATTTGGAATTTTGGAAAAAATGATTTTTATAAAGTTTGGATTTTGCCCTCGAAAATGTTCAAATGATAGGAATATTCCCTGATCATTTTGATATATATATGTCCTATATAAAATATTTATATTTTATATATTATCTCTATTTTATTTTTCAAAAAATAAAATTAGAAAAAGAAAATACCCAGCGCCACCAGCCGACCGCCCAGCTGTAACACAGGCAGCCCATCGAACCGCCCAGGCCAGCGCCACCAGCCGATCGCCCAGCCAAGACTGGCAGCCCACCGAACCGGCCCAGCCAGGCGCCAGCCAGGCGGCCCAGCGAGCCAACCGACCGAGCCCTCGCCCGAATCGGCTACCGCTCGGCCGACCGACCGGACCCGCTCCCCTCCCTTCACGTGACGGTGGTCCCACCCGTCACCTACCCCTCGCCCACGCCACCCTCCGCGCCGCCGCTCGCCGGATCCCGCCGGATCCGGGATTCTCCGCGAATCCCTCCCCCCGATTGCCCCCCTCGTCCAAGACGAGGCCCCCGCCTATAAATACCCCCCCCTCACCTCATTCCCCCCTCGCCCCCTCGCCCGACCCTCTCCTCCCTCCGCACGCGCTTGCCGGAGTAACCGAGCGCCGCCGCCGCCATTAACCTCGCCGACGCCTTGGTCACCCCCGAGCTCCACCAACCCCACCAAACCACCTCGCCCGTCCGCACACCGGCCGAGCTCTCCGCCGACGCCCCGACCATCGGAGACGCCGAGCACTCGCCCTTGAGCCGCCCGCCGCCGTCGCCGTCCGTAAGTCACCGAGTCCACCCCGCCGTCCGATCTAGTTCAACGGTTAGGATTAGAACCCCGAAGGGGTAGGTTATTTCTAATAAACCGGTCCGGTTTATTTTGTTTAGTTAGGTTTTTTTTTTGAGCCGGCCTGATTCGTTTTAAACCCTAGGGCGTAGTTTAGTTATTTAACACCGAAGCGTTATATAGGCCCATTAGCCCGTTTTTCTTTATTTTTCATTTTCTGTTTTAACAGAATAGTTCCAGATTTGAAAAATTCATATCTTTTAATCTACTTAATATTTTTAAGTGATTTTTTTGTTGGTTTGCAAATTTCTTATAGTTTCGTAGAAAATATAATTAGCTATGTTAAAATTATTTAGAATTGCTTTATTTTAGATTTAGACAGAATAGTAATCCTCCATAAAAGAGTTAGGAAAATTATTTTTAGTGATTCTTTTGTCACAACTTTGTTTTGGCATTGCCTAACCGTAGGAATTTATTTGGGCATTTTAGGATTAATAAAAAATAGTTTTAACCAGAATCATGTTATTCTTAATTAATTAACTAGCTACTGTTTTCCTATTGTTTTAATTAGCAAATAAATTTATTTTTCCTATGTGATAGATTATTCTAGGTTAGTTTCGTCACTTTAGAGCATGAACTTTTATTTATAATAAGTAAAACTTTTATTTTATTTTTCTTACTAAAATTTACTTTAGGCCAAATAGGAGTTTTATAATAGATTTTAAAGTTATTCATTTTGCTCCTAGTTGCATAATGCATTCTTTTCTGTTAAGTTAGCATAGAACCATGATTAGGTTCTGTTGAGAAATTTTTTGTAATGTAAAACTATTTTTTAGTTGTTGCTTGAAGTAGGAAAACTTTGAGTTGGATTTCTTTGAGTTTTCTTTTGGGTTTTTGATTCGTTTGTTTTGGTGTGTTATGTTACTATGATGTTATGTTAAGTGATCATATGCTTTATGCTTATTATGGTTATTGTTTGCCTCGGTAGAATTTCCGGAGTGCGAAGCTTGCTACCACGAGTCCCTAGCTTACGAAGATCGTCAGCAAGGCAAGTCATTGATCATGTTTCTTTACAATACCTATGATTTTGTTGCATTAGAATTATACCTCCCCACCATGCATGCAGTAGTTGAAATTTTGAACTTATGTTCTTGAGTAGTATCATGAGGTAGGATGAACCAATTCCCCTTGTTACCATGACCCGGGACGAAGTAGTTTATTTTTGCTATGCTCGTAGACGGGGTTGGTTCAGTGAATTCATAAGGAAGATGTGAGAGTCAAGATGATGACAACCCCATGAACTTCAAGCTCAAGATGGACTTCGGAATTCACTACTGGGTGGAGGACGGTTGACGGGCACCCTGGAGAACCCAGTGGTTGGCCGAGATGCATGGAGAAGTGCCATGACATCTTGCGGAAAGCTTCACCCAGCCACGAAGAGACGGATGTATACCCCATTGACCGGAAGCTTACCTGTGCATCCGCAAGCCATTATGGGCTCTGGCTTGGTCAACCTTAGTTGTGACTCTGGCCGGACGGTACTACGAGATGTAGAAGAACGGTAGGATTGGATGGGTACGGCGGTGGCGGAAGAACTCTTGGAAGACCCTGTTTCGTTCGTCCGTCTTCAAACACCATGAAGTGCGAAGACTTAAAAGGAGGGAACGATTCTTGCGAGTAAAGTCATAAACCTCTGCAGAGAAAAGATCTAATCGATTAGCCGTGTCCCCGGTTACGGACAATTTGAGCCTCTGGAACTTGGAAGTATTCGGAAATCTCAACATTTAAAATTAATAAATTAATTGAGGGGGTTATGACTTAATAATTTGGGAATGAGACATTGGTTGGCGGAACCATCTCAATAACTACCAACAATTTTGTAGTATTTGCAAGCAAGTCCACTGTAGTAGGGGAAAATTGGCTTTTCGCAAAATGATGAAACTAGAGCCCCACAGCCAAATTGCATATAGTATTAGTAATACTTTGTTATTCTCTATTCATGACTTGCCAGCATATTCAAAATGCTGACCTACACGGCTGCAACGTCTTATGTTGCAGAGGAGTATTCCGATCAGGATTGAGGCTACGATCCGCGCTTGGCGATTGCCCTTTGGAGTCGGATGGACTCGCTATTCTTCTACGCTTCCGCAGCTTTACTTAGTTTATTTCTCATGAGTTGGGCTTCGGCCGAATTTATTCTATTGTAATAAAGACTCGATATGAGAATCGTGTAATAAATTCAGGTGTGATTGAACTTTGATTATTTCATCAATGTACTGTGAGTGCCAGCATGATCTTGGGATGGTACAGACACGGAGACTTGACCGATTTTTGGTTAGGTCGCTACATCATGCGAGGCGGACGACCCTGAGGTGTCGTCGCGGAGGGTTTCTGAAGTCCGCGGGGCGGAAGGTCAGCGCCAACCGGGCGTGCGGTCGGAGGAGCTGAAGGATCTGCTCGATCGAGCGGCTATCTCAGAAGATCACCGTGCGCTAATGGGTACGGTGATTGAAAGAATTGCATCCGCGGAGAGCGGATTGCATGAAGCCGTCAGAAGCTTACTGACGGGGTTCGAGGTACGCAAAAATGATGTACCTTCTGACAGTTATGCATATAGAATGCGCCCTGTATAGATAGTAGCCCCTGAGACTCGGTATGTTGTCAAAATTGACAGCGTGCCGAGCATCATAATCTCATTTATAACATTGCGCCGCTCCTAAATAGGTGGCAGGGCGTCCGGTGGCCAGCCGGACTGATGAATATGCCGAACTAAAGCGGCAACTTGACGAGGCGGATGCGGACATCGCGCTGGTCAATAAACGGTTTGACGAGTCACAAGGTATGCGACTTCTACGCGGACACCTGGTAAGGGAGCTTGACGCCCATGCCTTACTACTTGTATGCTTAATGCAGGTGGTGCTGCTGCTGTGGAGGAGCTGCGGGTGGAACTCGCCCGAGCGAAAGAGCAAGATAGAAATAGTAATGCGGTCGCTTTAAGGGCGGCCGAAGAGCTGAAAGCCGAACGGGCTGCTCACTGCTGAAGCAAAGAGGAAATGGCCGATATGGCCATAAAGTTGAAGAATGCTACCGACCGCTGTGGGGTTCTTGAAAAAGAATGTGAAGCGGAGCAAGAGGACCTAAAAAAGGCCACCGCCGAATCCAAGGATGCCTGCTCGCTATGAGAGCTCCCAAGGAGGAGCTGAGTCAAGCCGGGCTATTGCGGCTGGAAAACCGTTTTCTGCGGAGGAAATATACGGATCCAAGTATGCTCAGTTGGACAAGTTGTGGAGTTCGGAGGATGCTTATCTGGACTTAGCAGAAGCGCTATGGACGCGATTGAGCACTTCCGAGGCCAGAAGGGGCGCAGAAGGGAAGAGCTATATTGGTCGCAATTCCATAGTCTGGAGCGTCCTGTTCCGTTGACCGCTCGGTTGGCCGAATGGGCCGAGCTGAATCGGTTATCCGGACTTGCCATGAAGCATGTCATGACTCATTTGTGGCCAGGCGGACCCCAGCTGAAGAGCTATTTTGGCTTAGTGCAGCAGTCCCTTGGTGCGGTACCGCGTATCACGCAATGAAGCGGTCGGCGTGTATTGAGGGAGCGCGGATGGCTCTTGCCCGTGTTAAGACATACTGGGCAGAAATGAAGGCCACCGACGTTGTTGGGGAACGTAGCATAAATTCAAAATTTTCCTACGTGTCACCAAGATCTATCTATGGAGAAACCAGCAACGAGGGGAAGGAGAGTGCATCTACATACCCTTGTAGATCGCTAAGCGGAAGCGTTCAAGAGAACGGGGTTGAAGGAGTCGTACTCGTCGTGATCCAAATCACCGGAGATCCTAGTGCCGAACGGACGGCACCTCCGCGTTCAACACACGTACAGCCCGGTGACGTCTCCCACGCCTTGATCCAGCAAAGAGAGAGGGAGAGGTTGAGGAAGACTCCGTCCAGCAGCAGCACAACGGCGTGATGGTGGTGGAGGAGCGTGGCAATCCTGCAGGGCTTCGCCAAGCACCGTGGGAGAGGAGGAGGAGGAGAGGCAGGGCTGCGCCATGGAGAGGTGAAAACTCATGTGTTGGCAGCCCCAAAACCCTCAAATATATATAGGGGGAGAGGGAGGGCTGCGCCCCCACCTAGGGTTCCACCCTAGGGGCGGCGGCCAGCCCAGATCCCATCTGGTGGGGCGGCCAAGGGGGGAGAGGGGAAACTTGCCCCCCAAGCTTGGTGGGTGCGCCCCCTCCCCAAACCCTAGGCACCTTGGGCCCCTGTGGGGGGGCGCACCAGCCCACCTGGGGCTGGTCCCCTCCCACACTTGGCCCATGCAGCCCTCCGGGGTTGGTGGCCCCACTTGGTGGACCCCCGGGACCCTCCCGATGGTCCCGTGACGTTATCAAAAACCCAAACTTTTCCGGTGACCAAAACAGACTTCCATATATAAATCTTTACCTCCGGACCATTCCGAACTCCTCGTGACATCCGGGATCTCATCCGGGACTCCAAACAACATTCGGTAACCACATACAAACTTCCTTTATAACCCTAGCGCCATCGAACCTTATGTGTAGACCCTACGGGTTCGGGAGACATGTAGACATGACCGAGACGTTCTCGGTCAATAACCAACAGCGGGATCTGGATACCCATGTTGGCTCCTACATGTTCCACGATGATCTCATCGGATGAACCACGATGTCAAGGACTCAATCGATCCCGTATACAATTCCCTTTGTCTAACGGTATTGTACTTGCCCGAGATTCGATCGTCGGTATACCGATACCTTGTTCAATCTCGTTATCGCAAGTCTCTTTACTCGTTCCGTAACACATCATCCCGTGATCAACCCCTTGGTCACATTGTGCACATTATGATGATGTCCTACCGAGTGGGCCGAGAGATACCTCTCCGTTTACGAGTGACAAATCCAGTCTCGATTCGTGCCAACCCAACAAACACTTTCGGAGATACCTGTAGTGCACCTTTATAGCCACCCGCCACGTTGTGACGCTTGCCGAGTATCTGTGGATTTGGCATATCTTGTCCAAGATTTTGTTTAAGTTGGATAGCTCATCGATATTGTCCTTAAGGCGGTTTTTATTGTTCGCCGTGAGCTGAATCCGGCGTTGACTGCGCGCTCTTTGGACCGCTCCTTAATCGGCGTGGGTCCTTGCTGCGTCGTGGTTTCCCATTTCCATCCCTTACTTTGGATGTACTTGGATCGCTGGTACTGCATCTTGCCAGCCAACTATCCTCTCCCGCGCAAAAGCGGGTCATGTGGCTTGCTAATGCAGCCATGGTTCCCGGCTTCTCCTGGCCGAGGTGTCTAGCGAGCCATTCGTCTCCGGACGTTGTGTTTGAAAGCTGCTAAGACTTGGCGTCCGGACGATCGACTATTTGGTTCTTTTGGTGAGGAACCTGTTCCAGAATTTGCGGGCTGACTCTCCGGGTTGTTGAGTTATATGACTTAAATCGTCTGCATCCGGAGGACGGACATAAGTCCCTTGAAAACTTTCCCGAAAAGCATCCTCGAGTTATTCCCAACTTCCAATGGTATTTTCAGGGAGGCTTTTGAGCCAATGCCGGGCTGGCCCTTTGAGCTTGAGGGGTAAGTATTTTATGGCGTGGAGATCATCTCCTCTAGCCATGTGTATGTGGAGGATATAGTCCTCAATCCAGACTCCAGGGTCTGTTGTTCCGTCGTATGCCTCTATGTTTACGGGCTTGAATCCGCTGAAATTCATGATCCAAAGACCTCATCGGTGAAACATAGGGGTGCGCGCTCTGTATTTGGGTGTGCCGTGATGTTTGGATATTTGACGTGTTGTATTGCTTTGAAGAGCTTGCTTTCGGCCCATAGATGGACCTAACGGGCCATCCTTTTCATGTGAATCCTTATGCGGATCGCAGATCGGCTGTGTGTGCGCGCCATTTGCCGCTCTCTTTTTGCCGTGGGGTCGTCCATCCGACCGGGTGGCCTTCTTACTTTTTGATTGTGGGGGCTCTACGGCCTCCTCATCAAATTCGGGCAGTAGCTTTCTCTTTAGGTAGCTCTTTGTTCGGCGACTGTCGCCGTATTTGTCTGTGGTGTTGAGTACTTTGCTCCATATGATTCTGAGTGCATCTTCCGCTGTTTTGAGCTTCCGCTTCTGCTTTTTCAGGCTACGCGCAGTGGCGACGAGCCTTTTGTGGAGGTTCTTCTGCTCCAACAATTTGTCCGGCTTGAAATTGTCCGGACTGTTATCCTTGCTGGGGATGGGTTGTTTCTCCAAGTTGTCCTGTTCGGACGGTTGCTCGATAGCATGTTCGTCGTCCACCGGTTCGCCCTGCTCTATGGCTGGGTCTTTGTCGAGGCAGGACTTGGTGCGGCGTTTACGTTGCCGTTTTGACTGCTTTTCGAGGGATTTATCCTTCGTAGTGTCCCGTCGTTCCTCGTCGTCACTTCTTTCGGGTGTATCCACCATGTATACATCATGCGATGAGGTGGTTGTCCAGTATCCTATAGGTGCTGGTTCATGGTTGTCTCCTACATCGTCGTCCATACCGTCGATGTCTTCGGAGTCGAAATCGAGCACGTCGTGTAAGCTTTCGACAGTGGCTACAAAGTGGGTGGTGGGTGGGCATTGAATTTCTTCGTCGTCCGCATCCCAACCTTCCTGACCGTAGTCCGGCCAGGGCTCTCCTGATAAAGAGAGAGACTTTAGTGATTTCAAGATGTCGCCAAAGGGCGAGTGCTGAAAGATGTCCGCGGCAGTGAACTCCTTGACCTGCGCCCAATCAGATTCGATCGGCAGGGGCGCGGAGGGTTCGGAGTCCGGAGAGGAGTCCGGCACCTTGGAGTCACGGTCTTCGCAAAGGACAGGGATGGTGTTCGGCTCAATCGCCGTAGAGATTTCAGCCCCCGAGGTGATGTCCAACCAACCATCCTCGATCGGCGAGATCAGCTCTGAATCAATGGTCGGAGCAGACACTAGTGCGGCCTCCAAGACACAGTTCGGCGACAGAGTTAGATCATGCCCATCGAGATAGTGCGGTGCGCTTGGCTGCGGCTCGAATCCGTCAAAGATCGAGTCTGCGCGGATGTCGGCCGTGTAGTTTAAACTCCCAAATCTGACCTGACGGCCAGGGGTGTAGCTTTCGATCTGCTCCAGATGGCCTAGCGAATTGGCCCGCAGTGCAAAGCCGCTGAATACGAAGATCTGTCCGGGGAGAAAAGTCTCACCCTGGACTACGTCGTTGCTGACGATTGAAGGAGCCATCGGGCCTATAGATGACGACACAGAGGAACTCTCAATGAAAGCACCAATGTCAGTGTCAAAACCGGCGTATCTCGGGTAGGGGGTCCTGAACTGTGCGTCTAGGCGGATGGTAACAGGAGACAAGGGGCACGATGTTTTTACCCAGGTTCGGGCCCTCTCGATCGAGGTAATACCCTACTCCTGCTTGATTAATATTGATGATATGGGTAGTACAAGAGTAGATCTACCACGAGATCAGAGAGGCTAAACCCTAGAAGCTAGCCTATGGTATGATTGTTGTTCGCCCTACGGACTAAAACCCTCCGGTTTATATAGACACCGGATAGGTTTAGGGTTACATAGAGTCAGTTACAATGGTAGGAGATGTACATATCCATATCGCAGAGCTTGCCTTCCACGCCAAGGAAAGTCCCATCCGGACACGGGACGAAGTCTTCAATCTTATATCTTCATAGTCTTGGAGTCCGGCCACGATGATAGTTCGGCTATCCAGACACCCCCTAGTCCAAGACTCCCTCAAGATTCATCTGAAATTAGTTTTCATACAAGAGACAAGGTAAGGCACAAGCATAAATTTAGGAGTTCAAATTTTGAATTGATATCCTAGACAGTACCTGATGCTGGGCTCCCAGCAGTTCTAATAGGGGTTTGGCCACTGGAGTAGGGGTAAAGTGTGGTACAGTTGGGCCTGTGTTTTCTGTGGCTGCTAATCTATCTGATTTAACAGGTATCACTACCTTTTCCAAATACCTAGTTTGTACTCCTTGAGGATCTGCACTCACCCTCTTCCTTTTGGACATCTATTACGAAAGAACAACATTTGACTGGAAAAACATAGTGTGACGACACATGGAATAGGTACAGAAAATGGATAGATATGGCATATAATCATATATGATGCTTAAACTAAGCGAGATGGTGTAACAAAGTAGAAGTAATGCAAGAGGTCGATGCAAAATATAATGCGACCAATACAACTTTGCAAAGTTAGAGCAAGCACCTTGATGGGTGAATAAGATAGGCCATCCTCCACCATGCCAAGTTTGTTAGCCAGTGGATCGTTCCGCAATATTCCTCTTGTGCGCCCGTTCTCATATTCATTTTGATAATGTTCAATATTTGACGTGCATGAAAACATAAAAACAAGTGATATTTTCTTTGTAATGCAGAAGTGATTCCAATCCAATACTGCCTCCCTGTAAACCCCTTTGTGCTATCTCTGCAATTCTTTTAAAAGATGTTATGCATGCTGTAATTTGTTGTGTGCATTAATATAATGTGGCCTACTACTCAAAATATGAGAGCTCCAAAAGTGATGACACTTCGCAGATGATAGCTTCAACATATAGTAAAGAAGAACAAGTCGACCTGACCTGACAGATTCAAAATATAGTAAGGGAGAACAACTCGACCTGACCAGTCGACCGCAAGAGAAGAGTATCATCTTAAAGAAGAGCAGAAGAGCAAGCAGATTGAAGATATTACAAGTCTTTCAATACAATGTCGGTTGGCCACCCATGATGAACCAGAGCGCACAGAGAAATACTATTCTTTCCGGTCTCTCCATATGTGGCTCACATGCATTTCGAAAATAAAGTAGGAACATTTAGCTCACCAATTAAACATCTCTTAGTTTTACTAATATCATATATGAATTTGTACAACTAAGCTTGTTTAGCTCGATGGGTGGAGTAGTGCTATTACGACACGAACCACGTAGCTGATTGTGGTCATCATAAAATGGGGAAAACATAAGCATGATGAGTACAGTGTTGACCGTGGCGTTAGATGGCAGATCTGAAGCTGCAAACCGGCAAGAAGGGTAGTTAGCAACCGATGTTTGCTTTGAAATAACAACTAAGATTTGGTATGGACAAGAAAGTATGGTCAACAAGTGACAAAGAAATGCAATTATGCTGTCTCTCTATATGTCGCGACATGCATTTGGAAACTCAACTGGGACCTTTAGCTAACCAATTAAATGTGTCGGTTAACTAATATCAGTATCATATCACAATCATATTTGAACAACTAGGCTGTCGAATTCTGAGTGTTGTGTTGTTTAGCTTGAAGGGTGGAGTAATGCTAGTACGACAGAAAGCACCTACGCAGATCATAGTAGAGTAGATAAAAGTGGAAAACCCTAAGCATCAAGAGAAAAATCAGGAAAATGGAACTAGCTGGACCAGTGGGTGGCGCACATGCTTTTCGAAACAAATATAGGAACATTAGGAGACCAATTAAACATTCTCTGTTTTAGTGATATGAGCATCATATCAGATTCGTATTTCAACACGTAAGCTTTGGGTTGAGGTCTTGAGGAGTAGTGCTAGCACGACACGAAGCACCTACGATGATGGTAGTGAATATAAAGGGGGGAAACCATAAGCTTTACGAGTATAGTGCCCGTGCCATGGCTGATCTGAAGGTGCAAACCGGACAAAGCTACTTCACAACCAATGTTTGCCTTCAACTAGCCACTACGATTTGGTACGGACAAGAAAAGTACAGTAAACAAATTATGATCTATTTTCTGGGTCAGATCAATAACTTAAGCACATATGGAAGAGTACCACCTCTCTTGCGACGCCGTGTGGGCCTATGCTGATACGTTGAGGGTGCTGCGGGTGCGATGGCTCTCGGCGGCGGGGAAGAAGTCTTTAGACGGCAGATGATGTCTACTACGCAACCTTCTTCTTGTAGACGTTGTTGGGCCTGCAAGTGCACAAGTTTGTAGGACAGTAGCAAATTTCCCTCAAGTGGATGACCTAAGGTTTATCAATCCGTGGGAGGCGTAGGATGAAGATGGTCTCTCTCAAACAACCCTGCAACCAAATAACAAAGAGTCTCTTGTGTCCCCAACACACCCAATACAATGGTAAATTGTATAGGTGCACTAGTTCGGCGAAGAGATGGTGATACAAGTGCAATATGGACGGTAGATAAAGGTATTTGTAATCTGAAAATATAAAAACAGCAAGGTAGCAAGTGGTAAAAGTGAGCGTAAACGGTATTGCAATGCTAGGAAACAAGGCCTAGGGTTCATACTTTCACTAGCGCAAGTTCTCTCAACAATAATAACATAATAGGATCATATAACTATCCCTCAACATGCAACAAAGAGTCACTCCAAAGTCACTAATAGCGGAGAACAAACAAAGAGATTATGGTAGGGTACGAAACCACCTCAAAGTTATTCTTTCCAATCAATCCGTTGGGCTATTCCTATAAGTGCCACAAACAGCCCTAGAGTTTGTACTAGAATAACACCTTAAGACACAAATCAACCAAAACCCTAATGTCACCTAGATACTCCAATGTCACCTCAAGTATCCGTGGGTATGATTATACGATATGCATCACACAATCTCAATTCATCTATTCAACCAACACATAGAACCTCAAAGAGTGCCCCAAAGTTTCTACCGGAGAATCACGACGAAAACGTGTGACAACCCCTATGCATAGGTTCATGGGCGGAACCCGCAAGTTGGTCACCAAAACATACATCAAGTGGCACGTGATATCCCATTGTCACCACAGATACGCATGGCAAGACATACATCAAGTGTTCTCAAATCTTTAAAGACTCAATCCGATAAGATTACTTCAAGGGGAAATGTAACATCCCAAATTTTCAATTTGGAATGTTATACATTAGATCATCATGCATATCATATTTTCTTGCATTTTGTTGATCCTAGAAATTTCACGCAACTCAAGGACCCTCGGAGAGAGTTGGAGATTTCGAAATTTTCGTATTTGAGTTCTCTCAAAACTATGAAAAGAGGATCATTGGATTTGTTTATTTTATCTTCAAATATTTTTCCAATATCAAAAATAAGAGAGGGAATAATATGACTTTCCCAAAATTTAGGAAAAATCAAGATTTAATAAGTAAATCAAATTTTGGATTTTTCTCGGAGTTTATTCGCCTTAGGGAAAAATGCGTGTTTTCAAAAAAATGCATTTTGGCCCCGTGTTAAAGTTCATTTTGTTTGACTCATTTTTAGGAGTCGGGGAAAGTTTACTTTATTAATTTTGGAGTTCGTTTAGATTTTTTTTATTTATTTTTCTGCGCGCGAGACCGTTTAAAAAAAAAAACCTCAGCGCCTTGGGCCAAAGGCCCAAGCCGCCAAGCCAGCCGGCCGGCCAAGGCCATCGCGCGCGCACCAGGGAGCCAGGGAGCCGCCGCTTCCTTTTCCTTTTCCTAGTAGGACTCTTGTACTACTTCCATTTTTTCCGTATTTGTTTCTAGATCTTTTCCTCTTTGTTTCCTAATCCTAGTCTATTTCTTGCCCCCTATCCCAAGCAAAAACCCTCCCCTCCCCAATATAAATACCCAAGCACCCCCCCCCCCCTCTAACAAATCAAAACCCACACCTCTCCTCTCCTCTCCACACCGCCGCCCCTCACCAGCGCCACCGCCCTCACCGCCGCCGCCCGCCATACACCGCCGCCCCCTCACCAGCGCCGCCGCCCCGCCGCCGCCCCCCACGCCGCCGCCAGAGCCCTCGCCTTCGAGGTACTAGCTCGCAGGCCACCTTTTCTTTTCCTCGGTTCGGTTTTTCAGAATCGTTCCGATTTCCGTTCCGATTTCCCCCGGTTTTCTAGATCGGTTTTTCGTTTCGGTTTTCTTTCCGAAACCCTAGATCGGTTTTTCTCGCCGGTTTTTCTTTCCGGTTTTGTTTAGCAAGCATTCGCCGGACCGTTCGTCCTAACGAACGTGATCACCGGTTTGCTTTGGTTAATGAACGTCCGTTCGTTCAACTGTTCGTCGTTTTCTTTCTCATCGGATTTATTCCGTTATTTCTCGGATAGCGATTTCAGACCCGATTTTCTTTCTAGTCTATCTTCTCGCTCGTTTATCGGAATTAGGTGATTCAAGCGCCTGGAGTTTCGTTCCGAAACCGCCGTTCCGACTAATCAACTTAAACAAAGTTTTGCTACTGTAAAATTTGACTTAGTTTCAACTTGCTAGAACCGAGTTGTTTTCTTTCATCGTTTGACTTTCGTTGCTTTATTTGATTCGATTCTTTTGCAACCAGGGTTCTTAAGTTGAACTTTCTAGTTAGATCTTTTATTCGAGATTTACCTGTGCATTAGATGAGTACTTATTGTATGCTTGTTATTTTTCTGCGATAGATCACCCGGAGTGCGCCGCTTGTTACTTCGAGTCTCTAGGTTTCGCGGATCATCAGCAAGGCAAGTAACACTTTGATCATACTTTCTCATACCCAGTTTTTATGCATTAGATCAATCCTCAAACACTTGCATGATTAGGATCTAATTAAATTGTGGGATGGGAAGTAGATGAGGTAGTACCTACTACCTGTTTTACTTATGAAACCTTGGGAGTTACTTCTACGTTTGCTTATTATGCTATGCTATGCTAGTAGACGTGGATTGGGTGAGTGTATTCCATGACAGATGTGAGATTGTTAAACTAATGGTTTATTTAAGGTGGCAACTTAAACACACATCTGGGTGGATTGAGGCACCTGGTTTCTATCAGTACTTGCCTGTTTTTCTTCGGACCGCCACCCAGGCTCAAAGGGATCATAAGATTATTCAAACTAGTAACTTCCGTGTGCAGCCACAAGCCATTATGGGCTCTGGCATAGTTGATTAAGTCGTGTGAACTCTTACAGTGGTAGACTAGCTGATGTAGGGGTTGTAGGTGGTACGGTCTACCCATCGTAAGGTGCAAACGCTTCCGAAAGACTATGTCTCGGTCATCCATCTCTCAAACACCATGTAGTGCGAGAAACCAAACGGAGGCGATCCAGTCTTGTGGGGAAAAGTGCGCAAACCTCTGCAGAGTGTATAAACTAATCATGATTAGCGTGTCCCCGGTTATGGACATCTTGAGTATCTAGTACTTGAATATCATGTGAATCTCAACATGTTACTCTAATTAATATTGTTGGGTTTTTAATGAGTACTTTTAATTGGGATTGAGGATGCTGTCAACCATTCTCAATGTTTAACAACCACCATGATAGTTAAACAAATTTATTCCTTTGCAATAGGGAAAACTGGCTTTATGCAAAATCAGAATCAGAGAGCTTTTCCACCAGCCACATATGCATGTAGTACAGGCTTATCATTCATTATTCTCTATGTGTTACATTGCCAGATATTCCATGTGCTGACCTGTTTTGGCTGCAACTTTTCATGTTGCAGACTTTTCGCATTTATTTAGTAAGGTGCTTTAGGTCGTGGTTCTATACTCAGTGATGCCACTGGAGTTGATGGACTCACTTATCTTCCAAGTCTTCCGCTGTTATCGTTATTAGATGGCCTTAAGCCATATTTATTGTACTAAGTCCTCTTCTGGACAAACGATGTAATAAGTGTGTGATTGCTACTCTGTTATAAATCCTTCAAATCTTGTGTGGTGTCAGATTATCGATCCAGGATGACACCGAGCACGAGACTTGATCCATTCGGTCGGGTCGCCACAGAGATGGTATCGAGCACACGCCGACCGTGAGGACACCGACCACTAAGATAAAGCCATAGATCACTACTCTCTTCTCATTTTCTAACTCCTCATCTTTTCTACTCTTTTAGGATGAAGGATGCAAAGATCAAGTACGCCCAACCAGATGAAGGCACACCTTTTGGATTTCACTTGAAGGAAGTCACCAAGTACCGAACATTGACTACCAAGTTTCACCGGACTTTCAACGCCACTCGCTCAAGAGGAGCGCTGAAGATTCAAGCTCATGTTCCGGAAGGACATTCGCACCAATCACCAAGCCTATAGATAGTGTTTTCAGTGCACCAACCTGGAGTCTGGGAAAGAGCATGGCAGCTCATATCACCATGGGACGCATTGGAGAAGTTTATCAAGAAGACCTCAAGGACACTATCTACCAGATTTACGGACGCCAGAATGAACAATGGGAGATAGTCGGCACCAAGAAGGACAGATCCATTGCAGCTTTCATCCAGGAGTTAAACCAGCACATTCGACGCCAGGAGAACCAGATGTGCAATGATATGATAGAGTTGAAGAATGCAAAGGGAAGGATCATTGAACTTGAAGGAGAACTGAAGTCTACACGTAAGGACTACATGGACGAGATCGTAGCTGTAGCAATACACAATAACGATCTTAAGTGTGAGATTGAAGAACTCAAGAAGAAATTGGCGCTCAAGAATGAAGACAAGTACGTCGGCTGTCCGAGCAACTACATCATCATCGACGACACCGATTCGGATCCAAGTGAACCCGACTTTGAAGACGAAGCTGGAGCAGACATCATGGAGTCTTCCACCGGTTCAAATTAATAGATGACCCCCACATATTAGTAGTATTACCTCCATGTAAACATCATTGTACACGCACTTTTGCGATAGTTAGACCGTTGTAAGCCCTTTGTTTGGATTGAATGAAGTGATTTTGTGTGCATTTGCTCATGAGCATTTGGGTAATGTTTTCTCCTTAGACCTCACTCTATTCTTAATTTCTCATCTTTTCTAGACCCATCAGATGCCTCCGAGTCGCGACCCCGGGTTTGTTTTCCCGCCAGGGATCACCCGTACTGTTAGTGGAGAAGAAGGATGGATCGTTAAGGATGGTTGTTGACTATCGTGGGTTAAATGAAGTAACAATCAAGAACAAGTACTCACTACCTATGATAAATGATCTGTTCGATCGTTTGCAAGGAGCTAAAGTGTTTTCCAAGATCGATTTGCGATCAGGGAACCATCAGTTGAAGATTCGGGAGTAGGACATACCTAAGACAGCGTTCACCACAAGATATGGACTGTATGAATATACCGTTATGTCATTTGGACTGACTAACGCACCGGCCTATTTCATGAACCTGATGAACAAAGTGTTTATGGAGTTTTTGGATAAGTTCATCATGGTGTTCATTGATGATATTTTGGTCTTCTCGAAGAATGAAGAAGAACATAAGGAACATTTGCGATTGGTTTTGGAGAAGCTAAGAGAACAGCAGTTATATGCCAAGTTCAGCAAATGTGAGTTTTGGCTAAAGGAAGTTGGATTTCTTGGACATGTTATATCCGGAGAAGGGATAGCAGTTGACCCCACAAAAGTTGAGACCGTAACCAAATGGGAAGCACCAACGACAGTTGGAGAGATCCGGAGTTTTCTTGGACTCGCAGGATACTACCGGAGATTCATTGAGAATTTCTCAAGGATTGCAAAGCCTATGACGGAGTTGCTGAAAAAGGATACCAAGTTCATATGGACTGAGGATTGTGAGGCAAGTTTTCAGGAGTTGAAGAAAAGATTTGTTACCTCACCAGTGTTAATTTTGCCAGATCAGACCGAGGATTATGAGGTGTATTGCGACGCTTCATGTCGAGGACTTGGAGCAGTGCTTATGCAGGAAGGAAGAGTTGTTTCGTATGCTTCACGACAGCTTAAGCCTCATGAGTTGAATTATGCCACACATGATTTGGAGTTAGCAGCCAGCAGTGCATGCATTGAAGACATGGAGACATTTTCTCATTGGAAATCATTGTGAGGTATACACGGATCACAAGAGTTTGAAGTACATTTTCACGCAGAAGGAGTTAAACCTTAGACAAAGGAGATGGTTGGAGCTCATCAAGGATTATGATATGAGATTGCATTATCATCCCGGGAAGGCTAACGTTGTAGCAGACGCATTGAGCCGCAAGAGCCACGTCAATACACTAATGGTGGGAGGAATACCCAAGGAGTTAGCCGAAGACCTTCGAGAGCTATGTTTGGAAATAGTTCCGAGAGGCTACGTAGCAGCATTGGAGATTCAGTCTACCTTGATGGATAAAATCAGGAAGCTCGTAAAAAGGACAAAGAGATTGCGGATATAAAGAAGAAAATGAGCGAAGGAAAAGCAAAGGGATTTCGTGAGGATGAGCACGATAACCTATGGTTTGAGGACCGTGTTTACGTGCCAAATGACCCGGAGATCAGGAAGTTGATTCTGCAAGAGGCACATGATTCACCCTATTCGATTCACCCAGGAAACACCAAGATGTATTTAGATTTGAAGGAAACATTCTGGTGGACCGGAATGAAGAAGGATATCGCGGAGTATGTAGTAGTTTGCGATGTATGTCAGAGAGTGAAGGCAGAACATCAGAAGCCAGCAGGATTGTTGCAGCCATTGCCAATACCCGAATGGAAGTGGGATAAACTAGGCATGGATTTCATCACAGGTTTGCCAAAGACTCGTTCAGGCTATGATTCGATTTGGGTTATAGTCGACCGCTTGACGAAGGTAGCTCATTTCATTCCAATCAAGACTACCTATAGCAGTGCTAAGTTGGCAAAGATATATATGACCAGGATTGTGTGTTTGCACGGAGTTCCGAGGAGTATCGTATCAGATAGAGGAACTCAATTTACCTCAAAGTTTTGGAATCAGTTGCATGAAACGTTGGGAACCAGGCTGGAATTCAGTACAGCTTTCCACCCACAGACAGATGAGTCAATCAGATTTTGGAGGATATGCTGAGAGCTTGTGCACTAGGTTATGGATCTAGTTGGGACGATAACTTGCCGTATGCAGAGTTTTCTTATAACAACAGTTACCAAACCAGCTTGAAGATGGCACCTTTCGAGGCTTTGTACGGAAGGAGGTGTAGGACACCATTATCATGGGACGAAGTTGGAGACCGTCAGTTGTTTGGACCAGATTTGATTAAGGAGTCTGAACAGAAAGTTAAGTTGATTCGCGATAGGCTCAAGGTAGCCCAGTCAAGACAGAAAAGCTATACGGATTCAAAACGCAAGGCGATAGAATATGAAGTTGGAGACAGAATTTACCTTAGAGTATCCCCACTTCGAGGAGTTAAGCGATTTGGAGTTAAAGGAAAGTTAGCACCACGTTTCGTTGGACCATATAGGATTTTGCAACACATGGGAGAAGTTGCTTATAAGTTGGAATTGCCAGAGGGACTGTCAGGAGTTCATGATGTATTCCATGTTTCTCAGCTGAAGAAATGTCACGCCGAGATGGTGGAAGTACCGCTAAGAGATACAGTGCCACTTGAAGCAATTCAGTTGAAGGATGATTTAACATATGAGGAGAAACCAGTCAGGATTCTCGAATATGCCAGCAGAGTTACTTGCAGCAAGGTTATCAAGTTTTGCAAGGTTCAGTGGAGCCACCACACTGAGGATGAAGCCACCGGGAAAGAGAAGAAGATTTGCTCAAGGACCACCTCACCTATTTTCTAGTTAACCCAATCTCGAGGGCTAGATTCATCTTAAGGGGTAGGTTTGTAACATCCCAAATTTTCAATTTGGAATGTTATACATTAGATCATCATGCATATCATATTTTCTTGCATTTTGTTGATCCTAGAAATTTCACGCAACTCAAGGACCCTCGAGAGAGTTGGAGATTTTGAAATTTTCGATTTGAGTTCTCTCAAAACTATGAAAAGAGGATCATTGGATTTATTTATTTTATCTTCAAATATTTTTCCAATATCAAAAATAAGAGAGGGAATAATATGAATTTCCCAAAATTTAGGGAAAATGAAGATTTAATAAGTAAATCAAATTTTGGATTTTTCTCGGAGTTTATTTGCCTTAGGGAAAAATGCGTGTTTTCAAAAAATTGCATTTTGGCCCCGTGTTAAAGTTCATTTTGTTCGACTCATTTTTAGGAGTCGGGGAAAGTTTACTTTATTAATTTTGGAGTTAGTTTAGATTTTTTTTTATTTATTTTTCTGCGCGCGAGACCGTTTAAAAAAAACTCAGCGCCTTGGGCCAAAGGCCCAAGCCGCCAAGCCAGCCGGCCGGCCAAGGCCATCGCGCGCGCACCAGGGAGCCAGGGAGCCGCCGCTTCCTTTTCCTTTTCCTAGTAGGACTCTTGTACTACTTCCGTTTTTTCCGTATTTGTTTCTAGATCTTTTCCTCTTTGTTTCCAAATCCTAGTCTATTTCTTGCAGCCTACCCCAAGCAAAAACCCTCCCCTCCCCAATATAAATACCCAAGCACCCCCCCCCCCTCAAACACATCAAACCCACACCTCTCCTCTCCTCTCCACACCGCCCCTCACCAGCCCGCCCTCACCGCCGCCGCCGCCGCCATACCACCGCCGCCCCTCACCAGCCGCCGCCGCCCCCGCGCCGCCGCCGCCTACGCCGCCGCCGAGCCCTCGCCTCTTCGAGGTACTAGCTCGCGCCGCCACCTTTTTCTTTTCCTCGGTTTGGTTTTTCAGAATCGTCCGATTTCGTCCGATTCCGTTCCGTTTTCTAGATCGGTTTTTCGTTTGGTTTTCTTTCCAAACCCTAGATCGGTTTTTCTCGCCGGTTTTTCTTTCCGGTTTTGTTTAGCAAGCATTCGCGGACCGCTCGTCCTAACGAACGTGATCACCGGTTTGCTTCGTTAATGAACGTCCGCTCGCTCAACCGCTCGTCGTTTTCTTTCTCATCGGATTTATTCCGTTATTTCTCGGATAGCGATTTCAGATCCGATTTTCTTTCTAGTCTCTCTTCTCGCCGCTTATCGGAATCAGGTGATTCAAGCGCTCGAGTTTCGCTTTCAAACCGCCGCCCGACTAATCAACTTAAACAAAGTTTTGCTAATATAAATTTGACTTAGTTTCAACTTGCTAGAACCGAGTTGTTTTCTTTCGTCGTTTGACTTTCGTTGCTTTATTTGATTCGATTCTTTTGCAACCAGGGTTCTTAAGTTGAACTTTCTGGTTAGATCTTTTATTCGAGATTTACCTGTGCATTAGATGAGTACTTATTGTATGCTTGTTGTTTGTCTGCGATAGATCAACCGGAGTGCACTGCTTATTACTTCGAGTCTCTAGGTTTCGCGGATCATCAGCAAGGCAAGTAACGCTTTGATCATACTTTCTCATACCTAGTTTTTATGCATTAGATCAATCCTCAAACACTTGCATGATTAGGATCTAATTAAATTGTGGGATGGGAAGTAGATGAGGTAGTACCTATTACCTGTTTTACTTATGAAACCTTGGGAGTTACTTCTACGTTTTCTTATTATGCTATGCTATGCTAATAGACGTGGATTGGGTGAGTGTATTCCATGACAGATGTGAGATTGTTAAACTAATGGTTTATTTAAGGTGGCAACTTAAACACACATCTGGGTGGATTGAGGCACCTGGTTTCTATCAGGACTTGCCTGTTTTTCTTCGGACCGCCACCCACGCTCAAAGGGATCATAAGATTATTCAAACTAGTAACTTTCGTGTGCAGCCACAAGCCATTATGGGCTCTGGCATAGTTGATTAAGTCGTGTGAACTCTTACAGTGGTAGACTAGCTGATGTAGGGGTTGTAGGTGGTACGGTCTACCCATCGTAAGGTGCAAACGCTTCCGAAAGACTATGTCTCGGTCATCCGTCTCTCAAACACCATGTAGTGCGAGAAACCAAACGGAGGCGATCGAGTCTTGTGGGGAAAAGTGCGCAAACCTCTGCAGAGTGTATAAACTAATGATGATTAGCCGTGTCCCCGGTTATGGACATCTTGAGTATCTAGTACTTGAATATCATGTGAATCTCAACATGTTACTCTAATTAATATTGTTGGGTTTTAATGAGTACTTTTAATTGGGATTGAGGATGTCTGTCAACCATTCTCAATGTTTAACAACCACCATGATAGTTAAACAAATTTATTCCTTTGCGTAGGGAAAAACTGGCTTTATGCAAAACTCAGAATCAGAGAGCTTTTCCACCAGCCACATATGCATGTAGTACAGGCTTATCATTCATTATTCTCTATGTGTTACATTGCCAAGATATTCCATGTGCTGACCTGTTTTTGGCTGCAACTTTTCATGTTGCGGACTTTTCGCATTTATTTAGTAAGGTGCTTTAGGTCGTGGTTCTATACTTAGTGATGCCGCTGGAGTTGATGGACTCACTTATCTTCCAAGTCTTCCGCTGTTATCGTTATTAGATGGCCTTAAGCCATATTTATTGTACTAAGTCCTCTTCTGGACAAACGATGTAATAAGTGTGTGATTGCTACTTTGTTATAAATCCTTCGAAGTACTGTGTGGTGTCAGCATTACTGATCCAGGGATGACACCAGAGCACAGAGACTTGATCCATTCGGGTCGGGTCGCTACAGGAAAACTCAATTCATTACAAGAAAGTAGAGGGGAGAAGAAACATAAGATCCAACTATAATAGCAAAGCTCGCGATACATCAAGATTGCGCCAAATCAAGAACATGAGAGAGAGAGAGAGACATCAAACACATAGCTACTGGTACATACCCTCAGCCCCGAGGGTGAACTACTCCCTCCTCGTCAGGGAGAGCGCCGGGATGATGAAGACGGCCACCGGTGAGGGATCCCCCCTCGGCAGGGTGCAGGAACAGGGTCCCGATTGGTTTTTCGTGGCTCTGGAGGTTTTGCAGCGACGGAACTCCCGATCTAATCTCTGTTCTGGAAGTTTTACGATACGTAGGTATATATGGGTGCAAGGGGTACGTCGGTGGAGCTTTGAGGGCCCCACGAGGCAGGGGGCGTGCCCTAGGGGGGTGGGCACGCCCCCCACCCTCGTGGCCAGCTCCCATATCTTCTGATGTAGAGTCCAAGTCTATCCGGTGGCTTTCCTTCCAAAAATAACTTCTCCAGTTGATTTCGTTCCGTTTTGACTCCGTCTGATATTCCTTTTCCTCGAAACACTGAAATAGGCATAAAACAGCAAATCTGGGCTGGGCCTCCGGTTAAAAGGTTAGTCCAAAAAATAATATAAAGGTGGATAATAAAGCCCAATATTTCCTAAAACAGTAGATAATATAGCATGGAGCAATAAAAAATTATAGATACGTTGGAGACGTATCAAGCATCCCCAAGCTTAATTCCTGCTCGTCCTCAAGTAGGTAAATGATAAAAAAGATAATTTTTGATGTGGAATTCTAGTTGGCATAATTTCAATGTAATTCTTCTTACTTGTGATATGAATATTCAGATCCAAAAGATTCAAGACAAAAGTTCATATTGACATAAAAATAATAATACTTCAAGCATACTAACAAAGCAATTATGTCTTCTCAAAATAACATGGCCAAAGAAAGTTATCCCTACAAAATCATATAGTCTGGCTATGCTCTGTCTTCACCACACAAATTATTTAAATCATTCACAACCCCGATGACAAGCCAAGCAATTGTTTCATACTTTTGACATTCTCAAAACTTTTTCAATCTTCACGCAATACATGAGCGTGAGCCATGGATATAGCACTATAAGTGGAATAGAATGGTGGTTGTGGAGAAGACAAAAAGGGAGAAGATATTATCACATCAACTAGGCGTATCAACGGGCTATGGAGATTCCCATCAATAGATATCAATGTGAGTGAGTAGGGATTGCCATGCAACGGATGCACTAGAGCTATAAGCATATGAAAGCTCAACAAAAGAAACTAAGTGGGTGTGCATCCAACTCGCTTGCCCATGAAGACCTAGGGCATTTTGAGGAAGCCCATCATTGGAATATACAAGCCAAGTTCTATAATGTAAAATTCCCACTAGTATATGAAAGTGACAACATAGGAGACTCTCTATCATGAAGATCATGGTGCTACTTTGAAGCACAAGTGTGGTAAAAGGATAGTAGCATTGTCCCTTCTCTCTTTTTCTCTCATTTTTTTATTTGGGCCTTTTCTCTTTTTTTATGGCCTCTTTTTTTTTTCTTTTTTTCTTTTATTTTTATTTTTTTCGTCCGGAGTCTCATCCCGACTTGTGGGGGAATATAGTCTCCATCATCCTTTCCTCACTGGGACAATGCTCTAATGATGATGATCATCACACTTTTATTTACTTACAACTCAAGAATTACAACTCAATACTTAGAACAAGATATGACTCTACATGAATGCCTCCGGCGGTGTACCGGGATATGCAATAAATCAAGAGTGACATGTATGAAAGAATTATGAACGGTGGCTTTGCCACAAATACGATGTCAACTACATGATCATCCAAAGCAATATGACAATGATGGAGCATGTCATAATAAACGGAACGGTGGAAAGTTGCATGGCAATATATCTCGGAATGGCTATGGAAATGCCATGATAGGTAGGTATGGCGGCTGTTTTTAGGAAGATATATGGTGGGTGTATGATACCGGCGAAAAGTGTGCGGTATTAGAGAGGCTAGCAATGGTGGAAGGATGGGAAAAAGTGCGCATAATCCGTGGACTCAACATTAGTCATAAAGAACTCATATACTTATTGCAAAAATCTAGAAGTTATCAAAGCAAAGTATTACACGCATGCTCCTAGGGGGATAGATTGGTAGGAAAAGACCATCGCTCGTCCCCGACCGCCACTCATAAGGAAGACAATCAATAAATAAATCATGCTCCGAGTTCATCACATAACAGTTCACCATACGTGCATGCTACGGGAATCACAAACTTCAACACAAGTATTCTTTAAATTCACAACTACTCAACTAGCATGACTTTAATATCACCATCTTCATATCTCAAAACAATTATCAAGCATCAAACTTCTCTTAGTATTCAACACACTCATAAGAATTCTTACAAATCTTTAATGCTTAGCATATTAGGATTATTTAAGCAAATTACCATGCTATTTAAGACTCTCAAAATAATATAAGTGAAGCATGAGAGTTCATATATTTCTTCAAAATAAAACTACCACCATGCTCTAAAAGATATAAGTGAAGTACTAGAGCAAATGACAAACTACTCCGAAAGATATAAGTGAAGATCAATGAGTTGTCGAATAATTATGTAACTATGTGAAGACTCTCCCATTTCATAATTTCAGATCTTGGTATTGTATTCAAACAGCAAGCAAAGCTAAATAAAACTACATTGCGAGGATAGCACAACTCATGTGAAGAAGCAAAAACTTAGGTTCAACCGATACTAACCGATAGTTGTTGAAGAAGAAATGTGGGATGCCTACCGGGGCATCCCCAAGCTTAGATGCTTGAGACTTCTTGAAATATTATCTTGGGATGCCTTCGGCATGCCCAAGCTTGAGCTTTTGTGTCTCCTTAATTCCTCTCATATCACGGTTTCCTAAATCTCAAAATCTTTATCCACACAAAACTCAACAAAGACTCGTGAGATAGGTTAGTATAAACCAATGCAAAACCTTATCATTTTCTACTGTAACAAATAACTAACATTATTATTCAACACTGCATACTAAATGCCTTTGCATATTTAATACTCCTATCCTTAAATAGAATCATTAAACAAGCAAACATATGCAAACAATGCAAACATAACAACAATCTGCCAAAACAGTACAGTATGTAAAGAATGCAAGAGTATCAATACTTCCCTAACTCCAAAAATTAATAAAGTTCCAACTGTAGTAAATTTATCAGAGCTCAATATGCAAAAGGTTTCAACATTTTATCACATTCTGACTTTTCTAGGGAATTTTTGCAACAGCGGAAAACTTCCTGTTTTCAAACAGCAACATGCATACTTGCAAAATAAGCATGGCAAAAGCTATCCTTGACATTTTTATTGAAACTAGAGATGCAAAACACTTTTCTAAATAACAGCAAGCAAATACTAACAAGAGAAAATGACGCTCCAAGCAAAACACATGTGGTAATAAAAATATAGCTCCAAGTAAAGTTACCAATGAAACGAAGACGAAAGAGGGGATGCCTTCCGGGGCATCCCCAAGATTAGGCTCTTGGTTATCCTTGAATATTACCTTGGGGTGCCTTGGGCATCCCCAAGCTTAGGCTCTTGCCACTCCTTATTCCATAGTCCATCGAATCTTTACCCAAAACTTGAAAACTTCGTTAGCGAAAGAAAACAAAACACCACTTCATGTTGTTGTAATGAACTCGTTCTTTATTTATATTGGTGTTAAACCTACTGTATTCCAACTTCTCTATGGTTTATAAGCTATTTTACTAGCCATAGAGTCATCAAAATAAGCAAACAACACACGAAAAACAGAATCTGTCAAAAAAGTAAGCGATGTAGTAATCTGTAACTAACGCAAACTTCGGAACTCCAAAAATTCTAAAATAAATTGGTGGACCTGAGGAATTTTAGTAATCATCTGCAAAAAGAATCAACTAAATAGCACTCTCCAGTAAAAAGTTGAAGCTAATCTCGTGAGCGCTAAAGTTTCTGTTTTTTACAGCATGATCATAAAGACTTCACCCAAGTCTTCCCAAAGGTTCTACTTGGCACAAACACTAATTAAAACATAAAACAACATATAAACAGAAGCTAGATGGATTATTTATTCCTAAAAAGAACCAAAAATAAAGAAACTAAAATAAAATTGGGTTGCCTCCCAACAAGCGCTATCGTTTAATGCCCCTAGCTAGGCATGATGATTTCAATGATGCTCACATAAAAGATAAGAATTGAAACATAAAGAAGCATCATGAAGAATATGACTACCACATTTAAGTCTAACCCACTTCCTATGCATAGGGATTTTGTGAGCAAAAAACTTATGGGAACAAGAATCAACTTGCATAGGAAGGTAAAACAAGCATAACTTCAAAACTTTAAGCATATAGAGAGGAAACTTGATATTATTGCAATTCCTACAAGCATATATTCCTCCCTCATAATAATTTTCAGTAGCATCATGAATGAATTCAACAATATAACCAGCACCTAAAGCATTCTTTTCATGATCTACTAGTATAGAAATTTTACTACTCTCCACATAAGCAAAATTCTTCTCATTCGGAATAGTGGGAGCAAACTCAACAAAATAATTATCATATGAGGCATCATCCAATTGAAAACTAAAATCGTGATGAAAAATTTCATGGTTATCATTATTCCTAATAGCATACAAGTCATCACAATAATTATCATAGATAGCAATTTTGTTCTCATAATCAATTGGAACCTCTTCCGAAATAGTGGAATCATCACTAAATAAAGTTGACACTCTTCCAAATCCACTTTCATCAATATAATCGACATAAATAGGAGGCATGCTATCATCAAAATAAATTTGGTCATCAAAGCTTGGGGGAAAAATATATCATATTCATCAAACATAGCTTCCCCAAGCTTGTGGCTTTGCATATCATTAGCATCATGGATATTCAAGGAATTCATACTAACAACATTGCAATCATGCTCATCATACACATATTTCATGCCAAGCATTCTATGTAATTCTTCTTCTAGCACTTGAGCACAATTTTCTTTTCCATCATTCTCACGGAAGATATTAAAAAGGTGAAGCGTATGAGACAAAGTTAATTCCATTTTTTTGTAATTTTATTTTATAAACTAGACTAGAGCTAAAACAAAAAATAAAAAGATTCGATTGCAAGATCTAAAGATATACCTTCACTTACCTAGCCTCCCAGGCAACGGCGCCAGCAAAGAGCTTGATGTCCACTACGCAACCTTCTTCTTGTAGACGTTGTTGGGCCTGCAAGTGCACAGGTTTGTAGGACAGTAGCAAATTTCCCTCAAGTGGATGACCTAAGGTTTATCAATCCGTGGGAGGCGTAGGATGAATATGGTCTCTCTCAAACAACCCAGCAACCAAATAACAAAGAGTCTCTTGTGTCCCCAACACATCCAATACAATGGTAAATTGTATAGGTGCACTAGTTCGGCGAAGAGATGGTGATACAAGTGCAATATGGACGGTAGATAAAGGTATTTGTAATCTGAAAATATAAAAACAGCAAGGTAGCAAGTGGTAAAAGTGAGCGTAAACGGTATTGCAATGCTAGGAAACAAGGCCTAGGGTTCATACTTTCACTAGCGCAAGTTCTCTCAACAATAGTAACATAATTGGATCATATAACTATCCCTCAACATGCAACAAAGAGTCACTCCAAAGTCACTAATAGCGGAGAACAAACAAAGAGATTATGGTAGGGTACGAAACCACCTCAAAGTTATTCTTTCCAATCAATTTGTTGGGCTATTCGTATAAGTGCCACAAACAGCCCTAGAGTTCGTACTAGAATAACACCTTAAGGCACAAATCAACCAAAACCCTAATGTCACCTAGATACTCCAATGTCACCTCAAGTATCCGTGGGTATGATTATATGATATGCATCACACAATCTTAATTCATCTATTCAACCAACACATAGAACCTCAAAGAGTGCCCCAAAGTTTCTACCGGAGAATCACGACGAAAACGTGTGCCAACCCCTATGCATAGGTTCATGGGCGAAACCCGCAAGTTGGTCACCAAAACATACATCAAGTGGCACGTGATATCCCATTGTCACCACAGATACGCACGGCAAGACATACATCAAGTGTTCTCGAATCTTTAAAGACTCAATACGATAAGATTACTTCAAGGGGAAAACTCAATTCATTACAAGAGAGTAGAGGGGGAGAAGAAACATAAGATCCAACTATAATAGCAAAGCTCGTGATACATCAAGATCGTGCCAAATCAAGAACACGAGAGAGAGAGAGAGATCAAACACATAGCTACTGGTACATACCCTCAGCCCCGAGGGTGAACTACTCCCTCCTCGTCATGGAGAGCGCCGGATGATGAAGATGGCCACCGTGCAGGATCCCCCCGCAGGTGTCGAACAGGTCCCGATTGGTTTTTCGTGGCTTTGGAGGTTTTGCGGCGGCGGAACTCCCGATCTAATCTCTGTTCTGGATGTTTTACGATACGTAGGTATATATGGGTGCAAGGGGTACGTCGGTGGAGCTTCGGGGGCCCCACGAGGCAGGGGCGTGCCCTAGGGGGGTGGGCGCGCCCCCCACCCTCATGGCCAGCTCCCGTATCTTCTGACGTAGAGTCCAAGTCTATCCGGTGGCTTTCCTTCCAAAAATAACTTCTCCAGTTGATTTCGTTCCCTTTTGACTCCGTCTGATATTCCTTTTCCTCAAAACATTGAAATAGGCATAAAACAACAAATCTGGGATGGGCCTCCGGTTAATAGGTTAGTCCCAAAAATAATATAAAAGTGGATAGTAAGGCCCAATATTGCCTAAAACAGTAGATAATATAGCATGGAGCAATCAAAAATTATAGATACGTTGGAGACGTATCAGCAGACGGCCGGGTCGGGGGATATATCATGTTGCCGTGGACGAGGCGGTCGTCGGAGCGGCAACGGCAAGGTGGACGATGGCGCCGATGAAGCGAGAGGAGGCGATGAAAGGTTCCTGGTCCAGCACCGTGGATGAGAGACGTCGAACTCTTGCAGTGGACGACGGGGTAGGGATAGCGGCTCCGGCAAGGTGGAGGATGGGGTGGCGGACGGAGGAGGCTGGCCGCAGTGCGGAGGTTGTCGTGCCGCCGACGGTGTATGAATGGAGAAATGGAGGGGAGGGGGGATCTGAAACTTCGGGACACGCTTCTCTGAAATGGGGGAAAGTTACGAACTTATCCCCCGTTTAAAATTTCGGACATCGCGTCGGTTGGGGATAGGACGGTAATCTCACATCTCCCAAATATTTGCCGGTAACTATTTCGGGCGAGGAGAGGGTGTTTTGCCGCCCACGGTTGGCGCCCACGGTGTATGAACGGGGCTGACAGATAGGGCGGTTGTGTCACGTCTGATGGAAGTTACACATCTGCCCCTATTTAAAATATTAGCCTACATCAATTTCGGACGAGGAGAGTTTGTTTTGCCGCCCACCGTGTATGAATGGGAAAATGGAGGAAGAGACACATGTATTTCGGACGAGCTTGAATCAAATGTGTTTTGCCGCCCACGTTTGGCGCCCACCGTGTCTGAATGGGCTCAGAGGCCGTCGTGTCGCGTCTGATTGAAGTTACTAGTCTACCCCTATCGACAGCAGTGTAAATCCGGTCGATAAGGATGTCAAGTGTCAGGGGTAGACAGTAATTTCCATCTCGCAAACACTTGCTTCAGGCAGCCCACAAATTATAGTGGGTGTTTAACCGCTTCGTTCAAAACTTGGGAGAATTAGCATTCACGTTTGCCCTGGGACCTGGCAAACTAAATTCAAATCCAATTTGTATTCGAATCCACAGATAATGATACGTTTTGTTATTTATTTCTTCCAAACCACAACAAACATTTATTCCACCTTTATATATGATTATGATTTAGAAATGCCGTGATCTTCGAATTCAGTAGGTTGGATACACTCTGATTCAAACAGTTATTTCATCCAATACAATATGCTCACACGAAAAAACAGTTCACCTTATGTCAATCATACAAGTGCTGAGGATTACCTCGCCTAAAAAATTCGGATCATTACAACACATGGACAACATAGGGGGTCTTGCAACATAATCCATTCAGAGACATGACACAACATGCAAGTACAATAATCTAATGACAATTTCAACTGGTATCTAAAGAAGAACCGGGATTACCTTCGGCTTCAAATAGCAGAAACAGCAGGACCTCCTCTGTCTTCAAATGCAACATTCTTACTTCCTCCAATTCTTGGGTTGCTTGCATAATGCGTGCCACTAATTCTGTAATTTCCAGCCTCAAGATAATGATTACCTCATTAATGGCAGCCACACCATCTCTTTCTGCCTCTAGTAGAGCCTCAAGCACTATAATATCTGTGCTCAGACTGCTCTCCAGCGGTGTTGCCTCTGAACTGCTACTATCTGGTAACATGGATGGCGCACTCCTTCCACAAATAGATTCTGGGGTTGTACATTGTGTCCTAGTGTGAACGGCATCCTGAAAGGTTTCCGCTGGACATAAGTAAGAGATAGTTATCGTGTGATCCAGGCAGAAGCTTACATGGTAAACGATGATTTAATTATTGCCGAGCATGGCAAACTATATTTAAATGGTTCGAAGCAGCATCAGCCGAAAAGAAATTAAAATGGTAAGATGAAACTAGGGATGTAAGTGGCAAATAAACGACATCCGCCAGTCCCATCTAGTTAGTTTTTGCTACCTCCCTAGTTCATTTTCCTCAAAAAACAAAAACTCTTTTGAACTATCATACCACTAGTGGACTTTAATCGGGAATAAACGAGACCCAGTTGACATCCCTAGTTGAAAGGGAGTGTACAACCGCTATATTTAAGTTGCCAAGGCATCTAAGCAGTTGAAATAATCTGAGAAAGCACTTAACAGTGTGGCCTCATATAAACTATGAAGACAGTCTTGTGATGAAGTTGAGAGGAAAAGTTAAGGACTCAAATGAAATAGGCATGCATTTCTTTACATTAGTACAGCAGGCACTACTGACATATTGTCCAACTCAGGTATAGCGTAACAACAAACAAGCATTCGGATCAAGCAATACAGCAAAGCAGACAACTGAACTATTTGTAATTCGGTAGGATTACACGTTGAAGGCACAAGCCAAGAAAGCATCCCACTCGCATTACATTTCACATGTACTAAAACACACTCGCTTACCATATGTTGCTGTGAAGCCTAGCTGCTGTTGCAATGTTCTTTGAAGATATCGTCAGCATCCCGTGGTTGCAAATCTAGTTGTTGTAGTTTATTCTGCACCATCTATTTAGGTAAAACTAATTGTAATCGCATGCACTGGTCTGAATTGATCATCAATGGTTCATCTAAACTAATGAAAGAAGGGTGTGTGCATACACGACAATATATCTGCTTCCCTCTATTTTTATGCTTGTTCGAGGTGCCAGCCCCAAAAGAACAAATATTTTGCTTGATGGGGTTGGCAGCTCCATAATTAATAGAAGCATCAAATTAGTCATGCAACTTGAGAAGATCAAGAACACACAAACAAGTAATGAACAGAGGCTCGGAGCAGTGATGTAATAGCTAGCATCAGAAAATGTAGGGTAAAACGAACAAAAAGCAGCGGAACCACATGCTAGTTTACAGATGTGTAATTAAGCATAGAGAACATTAAGCAGCCTGATGGAACCAACATGTGGCATCAGAACAAAACTAAAACATATTAACTATATGTGCACTGGTATGTTATTTAGCACATGTAACATGTTCACTGCCAGAAGTATGGCCCTACAGGTGCAAGCAGAATAACGTGTCTCATGAAAAACTGAATGATGCCCTGAAGAAATTCAAAGGTGCTGTGCTTATGCTAGGAAAGTGAACGTAGGCGCCGGCCGTAGTATAATAGTACCTGATTCTCGGAGGCGTATGGGTATCATTGTCATACTTGATAGCTAAGTATCGTCGATGGTGCTCGTGTTGCGGTTGAGTTTGGGCCGACTGTCGCCGTCGCTGAAGCGGCTCCGGTGCTACGGTTGCGGCGCCTGTGGACATACTAGAAAGCTCATCTGTGGTAAGTGAACAGTTGCACGATAAAGAGAAAAACCGAAGGAGTACAAATCGAAATAACCTGATGAGGCTGCGGCGTCGGTAAAGCAGGGCCAGTGGAGTTGAATATGGCGTCCGTGCAGCGGGTCCGATGCAGTGGACGAAGGCTTCGGTGGGCGCGTTGTACAATGCTTTCGGTGAGGCAGATCTGTTGCCGCGGACGAGGGCTTGTACGAAGGGCCAGCAAAGGGCCGGACGAGGGACTCAGTGAAGGGCCTACGCTGTGGCGGATGAGGGTGCCAGTTAAGCAGATCCGGTGCGGTGGACCATGATGGCGGTCAAGGAGATCTGGAGCGGTGGACAAGCCAGTCGCTGAAGCGGCTCCGATGAAGTGGTGAGTTGGCAGTTGGGGCTTCCAAGGTGCGGAAGGTAGATCCGGCGGGGTGTGAGGTCCACCGCTGCGGCGGAGGACTAGATATGGCGGCTTGCCGTGGTTGGGGGGTCGGGGAGGGGCTCTGGGGAAGAATGTTGGGGGCAAAGAGGGGAAAACAATGGAGTTACCAAAGCAGCCCTTTTCCGTTCTTGTGGCAGGGGTAAAACAGGAATATCGCAGGGCTAAACTTTCAAGCGCGTGATATTTCGATGTGAGCGGGAAGTTTGAAAGCTTTTTGCGCCTAAAATTATAAGTATTCTGCTCTCTTACGGCCGACTATGATATTATGGCCGACAATTTGTTTGTTTTGCACGCAAAAAAATGTGCAAGTTTTGAAAATCAATGTCTCCAACTCGAAACTTAGATTGTCCATTCAATTCAAATATGGATCATTGAGCTACTACAAGCAAATACCATCATACGGTCCAATTCAAATGAAATTCCAAATGTGTTTATCCTAAATATGATGACAAAAGCAAAAATGTGTATGTGTATGAATAAACTGAATGATTATAAAGTTTGAACATGCCCGTATGTGTATATCTCTAGGTTTGATATATGAATTTGAAATCACGAAATCCCGGCTTAAAAAATGTACCTCCGTTTAAATGAATTACAAAAGCTAATGATGGAATCGAATTCCAAAATTCCAATCTTAGGTTTGTAATTCTGGTACATTAAGGTATATGACGCATGTTCAAAAGTATCGTTATCTCATAGTACAAACTGTGAAACAAATTGATCAACCATGAGTGCACAATATCTCAATTACGCTAAAGTCCCTCAAATATAGACACTTCACTGTTTATCTGAAGTCAACCCCCCCCCCCACCACACACACACACACACACACACACACACATAGAGAAGTCGTCCTCTCCCCCAAACACCAACACACGAGCACATTAACACCCCTCTCTCTTGTAAAGTCCGGACCCCAACATAGGTCTCTATCACTTTGTCTCTCGGGCATGCACACATCTCTTCCCTCACTCTCTAGGTCTCCCTCTATCTCTCTTACCCAAGCACACGCACTATGTAGAGTGTATATTTCCCAAACACACAAAACGTCGCCCCCAAACGTCTATCTCCCTAGTTATGTGATTCTCGCGCACTCACCTCACACACCACCCCCACTGCAAACAAGCACACTTTTTCTCCTTGTGCACCACTCTCCTATTTCTATCTCTCCCACATGCGGACCCGCCCCAGCCCCTTCCCTGTATACATATATGTCGTGACTCTTTGCATAGCTCCCTAATGTATAATGGTTCTTGAATTCGCACATTGTTCTCTACACCATCTATTCAAGATCTCTCATGAAGTCCCTATCACACACACGATGACTCGCTTCCCTTGCGTCTCCGTTCATAGGCCAATTTCGGACAACATCAACATTGTCTCCCTATCTATACGCCATTTATGGACACAAACGACCCCTCTCGCCCCCTCTCTTCTCTCTCTCTCTCTCTCTCTCTCTCTCTCTCTCTCTCTCTCTCTCTCTCTCTCTTTCCGTCGCTAGCTCTCTCTTTCTCTCGCTCTCACACCCCTCTCCCACACACACACTCGATGTCTCTTCCAAATAGTCTGCTCCCCCCGCCCGCACCCATGCTATCTCGCTACTACACATGTCACACCATTCCCCCTTCGCTTATACTAGGTTTACATCATCAGTGGTCTCTCTACTCCACATACATTCTCTCCCTGTCACACACAAACGCGTGCACAAACACACACAGACACGCACAAACACCCATTTATCTGGATCCTCATCTCTCCCCATGTCCGTATGTGTATCTCACACACTCACTCTCTAATTATGTATATGTGTCTCCACGTTACACAACACAAAGCCCCATGTACATGTCTCTCTCTATCCTCCACACAAATAGACACAAAGAATCTGTTATCATTGCCTCAGTCTCTAACATATCACACACACTCTCTCTCTCTCTCTCTCTCTCTCTCTCTCTCTCTCTCTTGCAAACACGCTCAACAAGGGTTTCCCCGTGAATAACTTACCGTCTATTCATCAACAGTCATGGCAGTACGGCGAACACGAGACGTGAAAAAAAACAAATCTACACGTTCTTAGACCACCTAGTATGACTACTAGGACTAGAGCAAGCCAAAAAGCGCGACGCCGTCACCCCCTCCTTGTCAGCGACGGGAAAATCTTTGTTTTACACAGTCGAGAAGTCATTGTGCTAAGGCCCCACATGCCGAGGCATTGAATAGAATGTAGATGCTAGTTTACAGAAGCAAGTATCGATAATACATTTGTATCTCCATACTTATATTTCTTCTCTTATAAAAAACCGAGTTGGTGATGATGGTACGTGTGCCATCTTGCAATATAGACCGCCCGATCTATATCTGACGGATGGAAATTAAACTAAAATATACCCGCACCGCTCACCACATTTGCAGACAAGGCCTTCCCTCGTTCATCCTTATCTCCAACAAACCTCATTGTTGAGCAATTAAGAAAGGAAGCCTCTGGAACAAACTGGCCTGGTGGCCGCTGCCGGCGTCGTCAATCCCCATGCCTTCGCTCGGTCCGACCACCAACCACCACCATACCCCACTCCTCTTCACCTCATCTCATATTTCTTGAGATATCATTAGTTTTTACACATGGGATTACTCCCACAAGGGTCAACCACAACAAGTGTTTTATAAAAAATGCATCTTGATCTTCCGTGCAATGCACGGATCTTGCTAGTACTCCTACACAAGACTAAGTTGGTGATGCTGGTATGTCTGCCATCCGTCGTTTCTGACCATTAGATCTACATCTAATGATTGTGAGGTAAGTTGTTGCCTTTTCTCACCAACATCCCACTTGTCTACCAATTTGCAGAAAAACCCATAATTAGTATCTTAAAACCAACCACATCCCTCCCTGACCTCACCAAAACAGCCCAAGGAATATATTCTAATTGAAACATAATATATCTCTAGTGACATATGTATATCAAAATTAGGGTGTTTTGTACCAAGTTTGTGAATAAGTATTATTCTAATTATGATTCGTTGCAACGGATATGAACATTGCTAGTATTTCCAACCATGCATTTTTTCCTAGTATTCCATAGTTTCGAGTTTTCCATCAAGATATTAGTCACTCATGGTTGATATTTACTTTCAATCATGTACACATATGCACTATGTAACTAGCCTTGCTTATTGGCTTCCAAAGCTTAACTTTCACTCCTACTTACAATATGTAGAGTATTTAACAAAAAACTACCACTTTCAACCAGCCCTAGGAAGAATCTATTGTACAAAAAATAGCAAAAACATACCCAAAATTTCTTAATCCACGCCAAAAACTACTACCTAGTAATCCTACCGATTAGGTTCGTTTAAACCCATTTATGACTGGGTTGGCCCACACGTCCGTGCTGACGAGGCAGCTTAAACCAACACATTTTGTTTGACCATTGACACGAGGGACCCCCTCAAATCATTATTTTTCCAGAACATTACTTCAAACAGTACTGATGCGTGTTCGTCGGTGGCGCCGGTGATGAGAGAGTTGGCCGCCGCTCCGCCGGATGGGCCGGACGTCGTGCTTGCCTCCGCACGGGTTGGCAAGCCGGCCTAAGCGTGACCCACTAGCGAGCAAGCCGCCGCGCTGGCCTTCGCTCGAGCCAGATGGCTGGCCTTAGCATGGCACGCACGAGCAAGCCGTCGCGCTGCCGTGCCAATCTAGCTAGCAAACCTTGCAGACAAGCAGCTGGACGGAGTTATCTTGGCTAGCTAGCGGCCGCGAGCGCCGGACGGAGCTGGCATCCGGGCTGCCGCAACATGGGCTCCGCACCGCCGGCGGTTTTGACCCCGCCTTCTGCCGGCGGCGGTAGCTGCGTCCCATGGCCGAGGATGACTACGTGGATGGGCCGGAGGTAGGAGGTCACTCGAGGATTTTTGTTGGTAAGAGCATGTACAATGGTTGATAAGGTAGTCTTATCTTAAGTCTGCCACGTATGCAAGTGGTAGTAGTTTCTTGGCATTTTAGTGGTTTCTTGCATTATTAGGGGTTTCTTGTAAGGAACAATGTACGTACTACTAGCGACAAAAGGCGATTCTAGGTTGCGTTGTACTCCAACGAGTACTACTAGTGGTCGCGGGAGTGTATACCTCGTTTTGTGGGTTTGATCCCGGCCGAACGCATAGCGGCCTTTTAAAAAAAATAGTACTACTACACTTTGCTGCGAGCCAATATTTTACATGGGTAGTTTGAGTTTTGAAGTCAAACGGACGTGCAGCCCCACAATCTGGGTGCACTGGACAGCCTAGCCACGTGAACGGGTTTTCCTTCCCAGCATCCCGTGGCTCGCGTGCTCGCCCTTGCCGCACCTCGCTTGCAGCTTCCTCATCAGCTAGTAGCGTATTTAAACTAGCGCCTCCCAATTAAGCCCGAGGAGCCAGAAAAGCCTGGCGGGGCATTGGGAACTATGCAATATGGCTCTTTGTGTAAAGTGCTCTACTACTACTCTATAGCTTGTGGCGTTGCACGCATGGACTTCACTCCATTATCGGCTCTACTATAAAAGAAATTCCTCTTGACGTGTATTTTTTTTCAAACGGAGGCAAAAGCTTTGCTTCATCTCATTCATAAAGAAGGAACTACTAACAAAGTTCGACGAGATCCATTACACCTCCACAAATGGAAGCGAAAAGCCTAGTCTCGCTATATCAAATAACTCAAATGTTCTGCCCCCGCAGTAACCGTCGCTGATAAACAGGCTGCTAGTGTGTGTGTGAGAGGAGCGGCTGAGTAGGCCAGCTACGTGAGAGGAGCGGCTGAATAGAGCACCGAGAGTACCCACTAGGCCACTACGCAGGTGTACTTCCCCTGCATTGATAGTACAGCGATGGTTCTAGAGAACAGTAGTACCCTCCACTTCCAACTGTAGCTCCTTGGACCTGAGATTCAAGAGTTCAAAACTGGTGCACAATACTACTAGTAGACTAGACTAGAAGTACAATACATCACACTACTAGTTGAGAAAATTAGTACTAGTACTGCTACAGTACGAGTACGTACTCCTCCGTCACATAATGTAAGACTTTTTTTGACACTAGTTGGCATGTACAAAAAATGGCAAAAACATACCCAAAATTTCTTAATCCACGCCAAAAACTACTACCTAGTGCCAAAAATTTCTTACTAGTGCTATTATTTACAGTATAATGCAATCCCATAACGTTCCATAATGCTAGTACTTAGTAGTAGTAAATAATAGCCTCACCCCTTCGCTGAGGAACGATCTACAGTTGGAAGGGACGAGGCCCTGCGGTTACTACGCTCTTATCTCCTCCTCGCCAGTCCCTCCCCGAAGAGAAGGCAGCTCGTCGCTGCTCCCATGGATTCGCCAGGCGGTTCTCCTCCTCATCGGGGTTGGGAGACCTTGGATGATGATCCTCTGGGAGAAATCGCACGCCGCTCCGACGTCCTCACCGCTGCAAGACTCGGTGCTTCCTGCACCAACTTTTTCAAGACGCTGCTTAAACAGGCTTGGGAAAAGGCCATGCTTGTTGGTCTTCCATGCGTCCTCGAGGAGAAGGTTATTCTATGGGACAATCCTTCGAACAGTCCACCGCTCCCTGTCCATGGTTGCACGTTGACTCCGCTAGAGTTGCCGACGTTGAGAGGTAGTCGGATTTTGTCCGATGAGCAGGTCAGTAATGGAGTTTGATCATGTAGTACTTAGTTATTCCATTTCCATCCCGTAATTTCTCCGCTGCCCACCGTCTTATATATAGGTCTGGGTCGGTGCCAACGAAGATTGGCTTGCATACCTCCGGCCGGATACCACCATCATTTTGCACAACATCCACAGCAGTGCGGCCGTTCCGGTAGACCCCTTCTCCACCATTGGGATCGGCCTTCCGGACTGGCTGGGATTGAATATGTATGATGATGCCTACATGAGATTGAAGAAGATAGCAATTGCGGACCCGCCGACAAAGCGACGCGGCTACGACGATTACTATCTCATCACGGTGTTCGACATAAGGATTGCCATCAATGCAAGAGGCAGTAACGGCAGAGGTTGGCGCATGTTGGTGGCGGCAGATTTGTACCCCTACACGTTCGAAGACACCGTGCGCCATCTAGGCCGCATCTTCGCGGTGACAAGCTAGGGGACTTGTTTCATCTGGTTGCCATCCTACGGTACGGGAGATTACAAACGGAATGCACAAACCATCATTTGCATCCCTAACGGTACTCCATTATTTTGCAGGGACCAGCCATCCCTGGATCAAAATAAGATCGCCGATCCTGGATGTGCATTTGCATCCGCGATTCGGTCTAACCTGGAACCTTATAGCCGACTTTGGCATATTGGGATCAACTATCTTAGCAGTCGTTACCCATGGTACCACTGATGTGCAACATGGTCACACAATCTACCACGATCGACCGTCACCATCTACCCAGGTATTCCATTTTTAACCCTCTCGCCTTCTCTTTCATTGTTGTACTAGTAGTATACTTAGTAGTACTAGTAGGAGTACTTTTTACCTTGGAGGACGCGTATAGCTAGCTAGGCCCTTGAAGACTTGAACCCACTAGCTGCCACCATTTTTGTAGCTAGGCCCTTGTGGCCGTATGCATCGTTCTGATGCAGAGGCCGGGGAGTCCCCCCTTTTCGAAAAAAATGTCTTACTATCTCATGCATGTAGCCAAGAGCGGCTATATATAATAAGTCGGTTATTTTACTTCCTCTATACCGGAGTAGTACTATTTGCTGCATAGTATTACTGACCGCCATATTTGAGCACAACATTATTATGCATGGACCTTGACTATATACGTCACCATGTGTCCAGATCTGGGATGCCGCGTGTACCAGATGAACGTCGCTGAGTTCGACCCCTGTGATGCTACGTGGGTGCCAAGGAACACTCTTGGAGAGTACTCGCTTTTCATCGGGGACAGCTACCCCATTGTGAAGCTGTCGGTATACTAGAGTAGGGGTACCCTAGTACCCCGAACTCGTGCACGGACAGTTGCAGCGCCCCACGGCCGGGCCGGCCTGATGGCCGTCAAAGTCCTCAGCGGCTCCTTTAGAGCCATTCAAGAACAAAATAGTCAAGACCCCGGCAAGAGGAGCTTGCCGGGAAGGCCACTCAGGCGAAGGAACAAGGCCCCGCAAGAGGAGCTTGCCGGGAAGGCTTGGCGGCGCTGAACCCCAAGCGACAAGGTTCTGCCATGCAAGGCGCTTGCCGGGCGGGCGACCTCTCTTCATCTCCGCTCCAGCTCACCCGCCAACGTGTCACCACGGGGCTCTCCCATGTACGCGTGTCGACGGGCTGTGCAGCCAGCGGGGAGTAGCGACAAGCAGCGCTGACAAGCTACCATCGTGGCAAACGGAGGCGCACTTGATGGTCCCTGTTACACTATTCGGGTGACTGAGACGGGCATTGATGACCCTTGTCCCTTGCCGTCAGAGTTAGGTATAGATTATCTGTACTTTGTATAAAGCGTGTACCAACCCATGTTTTTACTATCATAACCTTGTCTACTTGCCACATGTGGTAACCCCTTGTGCCTATAAAAGGAGGCCCAAGTGCAACGTAGAAAAGGTTTCGGCTGGGTTCGGTCCAGCTGAGGCTTAGTTCATCACATTCACACTCAGGCTAGGTCTTGTAGCCCGCATTGCTCCCTAGCAAGAACACAAGATAATCCACAAAAGCAGCAGTAGGAGTATTATCTCTCCGGAGAGCTCCGAAGTTGGGTAAATCCGCTCGTGTGCATCGCCTTGATCCGCTCTTCGTGCAATCTCCGCCCCCCTCAGAACCACAAGGGACCCAGGTCCCATAGGTGCTCGTGGGGACACGATCGGCTCTCCCCCGACATCTTTGGCGCGCCAGGTAGGGGGCGTCGAGGCTGCGTGAACCCGATCCGGCGGTCGCACGAGCAACTCCATCGACATCTTCGTCGACATGGCGCCGAAGAAGAAGCCTTCGGCAGCAGCTGAGCCGTCCGCGTCGAACCCACCACCACCGGAGCCGTCGGGTGGTGGGGGAAACGCTGGCGGAGGGACCGGCGCTGCCGAGAGCCCACGATGCCGCCAGGTCCAAGGACAACGCAGCGCGGGCGTCGGCGTCCGAATCTGCACCTCGTCCATCGCAGGAGGCGCGGGACAGACAGCGTCATGATACCCGCGGCACCATACGGTCATTGGATCAAGGCCAAGCTGGAGGATCCCGAGGCCCTCGAGACCCGCATGTACCTCAGCATGCTGGTACGAGTGGAGTACGGTCGCTTGGGCGGGATACTGCTCCTCCTAACTTGGTTAGGAGTCCGAGCACATCTCGTTCTTCGCTCCGTACGCCATTGCCGCCAACCACACCAGCGGAAGCTTTGGCAAGAGCTCAGTTATTTCTAGATTACCTCCAACGGCCGATAAGGTCGACGAATGGAGGGCCACAATTCAGAGTCTCATCGGCCGCTTAACGGCGACGCCCCGCGGCAACCGAAGCGCCGCAGCCGCGGCGAGGCGACAAGGCGCGAGCCGATGGCGACGAGACTTGCGGGGGTGCACCCACCGTACACTCCCCTTCCCGAACGCCAAGATCGCCGACTCGCCGGATCCACCTCGACAGCGACTCCACAGCGTCGTCGGATCCACGAGCTCGTCGCGAACAACGCCAAGTTCTTCGAGAACGGCAAGAGGAAGACGCTCGAACCCGTATTGAGCGTCGAAGAGAAGCGCCGTCAATCCGACCAGCGCGGGCCCACCGCCGACATGCATGCGCCAGGAACGAGGCGAATTGTCAGACGTGTAGGTTGCCCTGCGCTCACTCGTGAGCTGCGGCAAGTCCGTGGCCCGACAAGAAAAACTTCAAACCAGATGTGCCGGAAAAATACGACGGCAGGACACATCCATCGGAGTTCCTCAAGATCTACACCATCGCGGTGCAAGCTGCGGGGACGAGACGACAAGATCCTTGCCAACTACTTTCCTTTGGTGCTCAAGCCAAACGCCGATCTTGGCTCATGCACTTGCCGATGGCTCTATTTCTTCTTGGGCAGATTTGTGCCACCAGTTTGTTGGCGCCTTCACAGAGGCCACAAGCCTCATGGCTGGAGAGTGATCTCCACCTGCTAGCCTGTATGAGGGGGAGTCTCGCAAATTCATCCAGAGATTCATCGAGTGCACTACAACATCCTGACGCCCACCCTGCTGCAGTGATCGGTGCATTCCATCGTAATGTCTGAAATCGCAGGATGAGGGAGGAGATGGCGATGTGCAAAGTGAAAGACGCCAATGAGCTCTACGCCCTAGCCGACAAGTGTGCACGCTTGAAGAAGGAAGAAGGCTCCCAGAGAGAGTGTGGGAGCAGAGTCGACGATGAGGGATCGCCCGGCAAGAAATAGCCGGCGGAACAACAGGAGGAAGAAAAACCAAGAGGTACTAGTTGTCGAGCAGTCCGTAAGGATGGTACCGCCAACAAGGCCAAGGCCGTGGCTCCGGCAAGGAGGTTGCCGTTGAAGCCGACCGCCAAGCCGCGGGCGGCCGCCGACAAGCCCGACAGCTCCAACAAGCAAGATCAGAAATCCACCGCACTAAAGGCCACGATCTCCAGAGCTGCAAGAAAGTCGAGCAGCTTGTTGAGCTGAGAGAGCTGAATACGAGCGAAGCGAGACAAGGAGAAGGCCCAAGAAGGTGCAGGTGCAGCAAGTAAGAAGAGACCGGTCGGGAGGACGCCATGGCAGCAAGGCCAAGCAGCGGCAAGGAGACAGACCTCCCGTGGCGCGACAAGGAAGAATACTGAAGATGAAGATGACAAGGACGATGAGGACGAAGCTGATGAGCATGAGTTTCAAAAGGCAACAGAGGTCCTTTGCGTAGACGGTGGTGCGTCTCTTCATTCCTCGCACCGCCAACTCAAGCAATGGATGCGTGAGGTCAATGCAGCAGAACCATCCATAGAGTCACGCAAACCTCTGAAGTGGTCCGGCACGCCCATCATCTTTGACATTGAGGATCACCCTGATCGCATCACTGCGGTCGGGTGTTTGCCGATGTTGGTCTCACCGACCATCCGCAACCTCAAGGTCACAAAGATGTTGGTTGACGGCGGGGCCGGCCTGAATTTGATCTCCTCTGCAGTACTCCATAAACTTCAAATCCCTGACAGCGAGCTCGAAGAAACTAGCACTTTCCAAGGAATCAACCCAGGAAGGAGCAAGCCCAAGGGGAAGATCACGTTGCCGGTAACATTCGGCAGCGAGCTCAACTTCAGAACTAAGAGGGTCACGTTCGACGTCGCCGATTTCCCATTGCCCTACAATGGCATACTTGGCTGTCCGGCACTCGCCAAGTTCATGGCCGCCTCTCATTATGCTTACAACCTACTCAAGATGCCCGGCCCGATAAGCGTCATTTCTGTCCATGGCGACAAGAAAGATGCACTTATCTGCGCCGAAAAGATTTACCGGGATGCAGCAGCAGCGCCAAATAGCAAACCACTTACCGTTGAAGCTCCCGGGGGGGAGAAGACCACCAGGTCCGGCAAGAGCTCTGTTGCTCACTCCGGCAAGCGCACCTCTTCGGAGTGCTGCGCTACCGTCGAGGACGCACCATCGAGCTCCACCGGCAAGTGCAACAAGACGATGGCAGCTCCGCCAAAGACCAAGAAGGTGCCCGCCAAGGAGGACGGCGCTGGTGGTACCTTCACCATCAGCGCCATGCTTGATCCCAAATAGGAAGGCAAGCTCGTTGCTTTCCTGCGGGCGAATGTCGATGTGTTTTCATGGAAACCATCTGACATCCCCGGTGTTCCCAGGAAAGTAATTGAGCACCACCTAGCTGTCTGTCCTCACGCGCGGCCCGTCAAGCAAAAAGTTAGGAAACAGACAGCGGAGCGCCAAGAGTTCATAGCAGAAGAAATCAAGAAATTAGAAGCAGCAGGGCTTGTCGAGGAGTCCTCCACCCCACATGGTTGGCCAATCCGTAGTTATCGCAAGGCTAATGGGAAATGGAGGCTTTGTATTGACTTCACCGATGTTAATAAAGCTTGTCCCAAAGACCCATTTCCTTGCCGCAGTCGACCAGTTTGTTGACTCCACGGCTGGATGCGATCTGCTTCGTTTCTTGATGCATATTCAGGATATCATCGATCTTCATGGCGAAGAGGATGAAGAGAAACCGCATTCATTACACCATGTGGCACGTACTGCTTTATACGGATGCCTATCGGTTTGAAGAATGCTGGTTCAACCTTTGCAAGGGTAGTCCATGATGCCTTTGGACCACAGATACACAGAAATGTAGAAGCCTACATGGATGATATAGTGGTCAACAGCAAGGACAAAGCGACTCTGATTCAGGATTTGGATGAGACATTTGCAAATCTGCGCAAGATCAATCTCAAGCTCAACCCCGAGAAATGCGTGTTTGGAGTCCCTTCCGGCAAGCTTCTCGGGTTCTTTGTATCTCAGCGGGGAATTGAAGCCAATCCCGACAAGATCAAGGCCATTGAGCAAATCGAAGCACCAAAGCGCGTCAAGGATGTCAGGAGGCTTGCCGGTTGCGTGGCTGCTCTCAGCAGGTTCATCTCTAAGTCTGCTGAACGCGCCTTGCCGTTTTTCAAAATTTTGAAAAAGGCAGGTCCAATGAAATGGACTCCCGAAGCGGAGGCTGCGCTGCAGGACTTGAAGAGGTACCTGTCCTCCGCTCCAATACTTGTCGCACCTAAGCCACAAGAGAAGTTGCTGCTGTACATAGCGGCAACCAATCAAGTGGTTAGCGCCATGTTAGTAGCGGAGAGGAGGCAGATGATGAGCCGGCAACCGAGACAGTACATCCAACGACAAGCAAGGGCTTGGCCGTCAAGCCCTGGTCCCGACAAGGACGGATTAGCACAGGTTGCGATAAGATACGAAGAAGATGGTGCAGCGCCAAGATACTTTTTTCGGCCCTTCGCAGGGGGCTAGATCAAGGTACCCCGGTGTGCGAAACTGATTTTCGGCCTCCTCATGGCCTCGAAAGCTGCGCCATTACTTCCAAGCACATGAGATAACAGTTGTCACTGCTTTCCATGAAGAGGATTTTGCAAAATCCAGAAGCAACAGGCAGGATTGTTGAGTGGGCACTGGAACTGTCAAGCTTTGGTCTCAAGTTCGAAAGCACTTCAACTATCCAGAGCAGGGCATTGGCAGAATTCATAGCAGAGTGGACGCCAACACAAGATGAGGAAATCCTAGAGACGAGCATCCCCGTCAAGGAGGCAAATAAAGAGTGGCTGATGTACTTCGATGGTGCCTTCTCGCTGCAAGGCGCCGGTGCCGGCGTGCTGCTTATCGCACCCACCGGGGAGCACCTCAAGTATATAGTCCAGATGCACTTTCCCAAGGAGCAAGCAACAAATAATACTGCTGAGTATGAAGGCTTGCTTGCCGGTCTCAGGATCGCAGTGGACCTTGGGATCAAGAAGCTCATTGTTAGGGGGGACTCGCAACTTGTCGTCCGCCAAGTAAATAAAGATTATCAGAGCCCATTGATGGAAGCGTACGTCGATGAAGTGAGGAAGGTGGAAGAGCACTTCGAAGGCCTACAAATGGAACACGTTCCAAGAGCACAGAATGACATAGCTGATAGCCTCTCCAAATGTGCTGCACTTAAGTTACCTGTGGAACCAGGGATTTTCGTGCTCAAGCTGACTCAGCCAACCGTAACACCGTCAACAGGACAGAGCAAGAAGAGAAAATTGGTTTCCGGCGACTACTTTCCGGCAGAGCTCTCTGGAGCCGCCACCTAAAAGGTCCCTAAAACCAACGCGAGTATCACTGAGGAGCAGTATGCTCCGACAAACCATGCAGTTTGTATCGTTGAAGCAAACGCTCCCGACAAGCTTAGCTCTGGCAAGCTTGCCGGGGATCATCGAGCTTCGGCGGACCCACAGGTCCTTACCGTAGAAGCTGATGTTCCCGCAGTGACAGATGAGCCTTTAGTCCTTGTTGTCGAGCCACAGGCCCCAACATGGGCACAGCAAATCGTCCATTTCCTTCAGACATGGAGAACTTCCCAAGAGCAAGAAGAAGCGGAAAAGTAGCCCGGCGGTCAAGTATGTACCAGTTTGTTGACAACATCCTGCATGTAAGAAGGCTCAACGGTGTGAAATTGAAGTGTATTTGCGGGAAGATGGATGAAGCTGTTGGCGAGAGATACATGGAGGCATATGTGGTCACCACATTGGCGCAAGAGCACTTGCAGCAAAGCTTTCGGCAAGGTTTCTTCGCCGAAGCCCTCCATGATGCAACTGCACAAGTAACCAAGTGTGAAGCATGCCAGTTCCATTCCAAACAGATACACCAACCAGCTCAAGCTCTCCAGACGGTCCCTTTATCCTGGCCCTTTTCGGTCTGGGGGCTCGACATCCTCGGCCCCTTCCCCCGAGCTGTCGGGGGCTTTGAATACTTGTATGTCGCAATCGACAAGTTCACAAAGTGGCCAGAAGTGGAACCAGTGAGAAAGGTGACAGCACAGTCAGCCGTCAAGTTCTTCACGTCAATTGTTTGCCGTTTTGGGATTCCTAACCGGATCATCACCGACAATGGCACGCAGTTCACGAGCCGCACCTTCATGCAGTACGCCCAAGATCTTGGCGCCAAGATCTGCTTTTCTTCTGTTGCTCATCCGAGAAGCAACGGTCAAGCAGAGAGAGCAAACGCTGAAGTGCTGCGAGGACTCAAGACCAGAACTTTCGACAGGCTGCGCAAGTGCGGAAGGAACTGGATCGAGGAGCTGCCGGTGGTTCTTTGGTCGATCAGGACGACGCCAAATCGAGCCACTGGCCAGACACCCTTTGCTCTAGTCTACGGAGCAGAGGCAGTTCTCCCCACGGAACTCGTATACGGGTCACCTCGAGTGCTCGCTTATGATGATCTTGAGCAAGAGCAGCTGCGGCAAGATGACGCGCTGCTCCTCGAGGAAGATCGTCTTTAGGCTGCTGTACGAGCTGCTCGTTACCAGCAAGCTTTGCGTCGCTACCATAGCCGCAAAGTTAATGCCCGAAGCTTCGAGGAAGGCGACCTTGTTCTTCGGCGTGTTCAATCCGCCAAGAATTCCAACAAGTTGACGCTTGAAGTGGAAGGCCCTTATCGGGTGAACGAGTCACTAGGCCCGGCGCTGTCCGCCTTGAGACCGAAGATGGCCTTCCGGTGAGCAATTCCTGGAACATAGAGCATCTTCGCAAGTTTTACCCATGAGGCGCGGTTGCCGGAACCCATTCCGACAACCACCCTTTTGTACAAGTCTTGCCGCTGTTGCATGTAATCCTTTGTACAAAGCCGGGCACAGACCCCGTGCATCAGTAAAGCCTATGGTTGCGCACATTTTGTCAATATATGCTTTCATAATCGTATATGCATGTGTTTACTAACATCTTGTGCAGCACCCGCACCCGGTAAGCGATAATAAGCCATTAGGCTCCATAACTTTATTTTTCTCTTCTCAAACAAGAAGAAGGTTCATCCACCCACAAGTTAACCGGGGGGGAGGAGATAATGGTGTGGGCCGACAAGCGTCGCGTGTGGGCCGACAAGCGTCGCTCGAGGAACTGTCGCCTGGAGATAATGGTGTGGGCCGACAAGCGTCGCTCGAGGAACTGTCGTCTTGCCGGAAAATGGACAACTGAAAAGCTAAGTTGCTAAGTTTAGCGACCAGTTTTAAATTTTAAGTTATCTTCCTCGAACGATAGTACTTTGTATGGAAAACCCAGCGCGGAGGAACCAAATCGTGACTAGTCGCGCCCTTACTTTGTTTCGAGTCCGCTCAACAACTTAAGTGAGCTGCGGCTAGTCCATGACGAGGTTGCTTGTCGGTAGCGACCCCGCCAGAGCTGCTGAAGTTCGCTTTTCGGCGCTCATGCAAGGGTGCTCGCACCGCAAGTTTCCCTAAAAGCGAGGGTATAAACATACAAGGGAAGAAATCGAGTAAAGGAAATAGCATTGCATTCGATTGCCTAAGATAGTGTATATTACATAATAACTTGTCGCAGATCTAATTGATTTTCGCCTAAACATGATCTACAGCGACAAGAGAAAAGATAGACTTGGCGGCCTAGTCCACGCGGTCGCCCTCGAGCCTCTTAACTCCGCTCACCCTGTCCACGATGGGTGCGACAAGGGTCTTGAGCGCCTCAACATCGGCGGATGGAGGCAGGGACTTGAGGGCCTTGGAGAAGTCGACGCCTGGGTTGCGGAAGGCCACCTTCATCAACACCTTCTGAAGAGCCTCGGCACAGACTTGGCGTGATTCCTCCGCCAGTTGCTTCGGAACCTCATCCCGGAGCCGCTGGATACCAGCCAACACGCCTTTGAAGAATAGGCTGAGCTTGACGCTAGGTTGGAGGTTCTCGTCGGTGGAGTATCCAAGATCTGTCATCCCCAACTCCATCAGCTCATTATGGATGCAGGAGGCGGTGTCCACAAGACCTTCTGTCCAATGCATTATGATGTCCCGAAGATTATTCTGGGCGGTCACATCATTCGACAGCAACTCCTCGGTGGCCTTGATCTTTTCCAGCAGGCCCGTTTCCCGCTCCTTGGCGCCGTTCAACGTCTCCGTCAAAGTGGTCAATTTCAGCTCCAGATCCGCCTTGGAGTCCTTGGCAGCATTGAGCTCTTTGATCTTCTCCGCAAAACGACCTTGTAACTCGCCGAGGGTATAAGCGTCCTTCTCATGCTCGCGCTTTAACCCGGCGACCTCCTCGGCACTCTTCTGGAGGGTGGACTCCAGCTGAGCCACCCTCGTCTCCAATTACCTCTTGGCGGCCTCGGCAGCCGCAGCGGCATCCTTTGCCTCCTGAAGTGGCCCGCCAACCGTCTGCTCGCGCGCGGCGAGATCCTCCTCGTAGCTGTCGAGGTTGATCTTCCGCTGCGCCAGCTCGCCTTCTCGCGCGGAGAGCTTCTCCCCGGCAAGCCTCTGCTGCTCTTCGACCTCGCCCTTCTCTAAGATGAAGGTCGTGCGCTCCTCGGCAAGCTGCTCACACGCCTCCGCTATATCCCGGAGGGTTTTTTATTGGCGCCGGAGCTCTTCCGCTTCTCCAAGTCAGCTCCGCCCTCGCGACAAGCGCCTCGACAGACTCCAGGTTTGGCTTGGCGGGCGCGGTAGAGCGACAAGAACTTCCTAGCAGCTGCTCCTCCTCGGCTCGCCACGCTGCTGCTCGGTGTATCAACCAGCGACAGCCGGCGGAGGCAAGCAGTTCAGCGTCGAAAGTCTCCTCGGCGGCGCCTGGAGCTTGATGCCCATGGGAGCTTGATGAAGACACCTCGCCAGCCTTCGTGTAGGCGCCTGGCTGAGGCTCTTCGAGTCTGTGCGGCATCATGGCGGGGGATCGGCGGTCGGTGCAGCGCCCGGCGCTCTCCGAGGCCTCCGGCGTCGGGCGATCGCTAGACCCTCCCCAGCCTCGTGGCTAGGCGGCCTCGGCAGCCTCCTCCCGGCCTGGCTTGTCGGCCAGCCTCCTCCTCCTCCATGTTGGCGGCGTCGACATTGCCGCCGCCAGCGCCTTCCTCGCCGGCCGCCTCGGTATCCATCGGATCTCCGGCAGATGGATCTGATGGTCAGAAGAAGAAAGCACAAATCAAACAGATTTTCGAAAGAGAAAAGCGGAAGAAAAGAACCCAAGGGAAACTATCGAACAAGAAGATTACCTACAGTGGGGTCTGTGGCCGCGGTCTCCACCACCGGAGGGTCGTCGGCGCCAGCCCTTGTCGGAGAAGCTCCCCTTGTCGGGGAAGCCTCCCTTGCCGGAGAGCGCTCCCTTGGCGGAGAACTCTCCCTTGGTGGCGTAGTTGAAGCAAGCAGAATTTCAGGAGTGAACTCCGGGGCCTCCTGATGAGGCTGAACCTCAGAGTAGCCTCCGGTGCTCCATGACGTGGCTGCTCTGCTCCTACAAAATTCAACAAACTAGATATCAGTGACGGAAAAGCACCCAAGCGCGCCTAACCATGAGAAGCATACCGACACTTACACTGGGGCTGCGCTGGGGCTGCTGTTGAAGGGTTGCCGGATCCGCAAGGGAGTCCCGGACGCGCCCCTGTTGCTGCTGTGGAGTCATCCGAGACGACAACCACCGGCGTCTTGGCCCTCTTGGCGCCCTCTCGAGCTGACGCTCAAGAAGAAAGTTCAGAGTGGAACCAACAGATATAAGATAAAGCAATAAATTGAAGATTACAAATAGCAGCGGCAAGATCTTACTCTTCCTCTTCTTCCTCGGAGCTGAGGGCGGAGAGATCAAACTCGCTCCAATAAGGTCGGATTGGGGAGAGGACTCCTTCGGCGCTTGGCGGGTGCAGGGCCGCGATTCCAAGGCCTCGCACCGTCGCCGCGGGCGAATGAGGCGCCCCGCCGGCAACAAGATTTGCTGCGGTGGAGCGCGTGGCGGGCGAGGCGGTTGTTGACAAGATGCTCCCCGCCACTTCTCCGGTCCTCCGGAGACGCCTCCTTGGCGGGCAGCGAGCTCCTCTGCGCAAGCTACTTGACGGCGGAGGAGAGGCGCCCGGCAGGCTCACTTGGTCGTTGTCGGGCTCGGTCCGCTCCTCCTCACCGACGAACTCTTCTTGGTCGGCAAGGCTTGCCGCCCAGCCCTCTCTCCCTCCCCGGACAGTGAACCCAAACGCGCCGGGCAGCAGCGCCTCTGCAGCCTCCTCCAACCTTGGGCGATGCGCGCCATCTCCCGGCAGCAATGGTGTCGCGGGTGAGCCGCCTCTTTCGTCGGCGCGGATCGGCACTTCAACCAAGTTGTCGAAGAATTGCTGCACTATGTCATCGGCGGGCTCCTCGCCAGGTTGGAATGATCCCATGGGAATCGCTGACAACGCATTATCGCTGGATGCTATCGAAGCGACGAGTTGTTGCACAAGGGAACAACTCCCTCGCAACATGCACCATTCGTGGTTATCCGCTTCAGCTTGAACAGCTCCCGCAGCATGCCGCCAAGCTCCAAGGTAGTGAAATTCCAATTCAGACCGGGCGCAGCCTCATGATATCCGCCGCTCGAATTCCCAAGCAGGCCTCCCTTTCTCCTGCAAAGGCGCAATGCGGCGGCGGCGAAGTCGCGCCAATCGCTCCTACGGTAAGCCCTGCTTGCCGGAGACGCAAAATCCTAGTCGTGGCAATCCTCAACTTGTCGTCCTCCCGCCAAGTTGCTCCAATCGCTACCCGAACTATGGGGGTCTTCTTGTTTGGGCAGTAAAGGCTGTGGCTCCTCCTCTAAGATCCAGCACCAGCCAGCCCTCCCTCCTCCCACTTGCTGCGCAACTCTCCGCCAAGATACGCTTCCTTCTTGCCGATCCTAGAGGTCCATGCAATTCCTCCGCAAGCGGCTCTCCTCTCTACGCTGGGTGAGAAGTAGTGGCGGAAGAGTGCGACGCTTGGGTGGACTCCCGACAAAGTTCTCGCAGAGATGTGCGAAACAGCCATGGTGAGGATGGCGTTGGGGGTGAAGTAAAGGAGGCGGAGGCCATGTGTTCATGACATCACTGAAGAATTAGAAAAGTGGGCGAGCCCGCACTGGAAGAAAATCGCAAGAAGGGGTACCCGATGGAGACCTTAGCAGATGTGGCGGCGGAGATGACCTCGTGGCGCGGATGCCAGGTCACCGTCGACTGAAGAGGTAGTACAGCTCCCGCAGCTCCTTCTGCTGAGTGGGATCAAGAGGGCCCGCTCCTTCCAAGAGCGCCATGAGCCGCCTGCGCCGGCAGATTTCACGCTTTTCCCTTATCGGCCTTCGGAGCCATAGGGAGTCGTGGTGGAGGAAGCCGACGGCGTTGGTGGCACCGGTGGCAATGGAGGGGGGCGGAGCGTCGCTCTCTTTGGGCTCGAGAAGGAAAGGGGAAGGCGACGGGGGTTTTCGATGTGACAGCAAGGGTAAGTGGGCGTCCTGCCCCGGTTCCCCCGCTTATAAAGAGGAGAGGGGACGGGCGTTCCGATTTTTCCCATTAAAGAAAGCCCCACGATCTCCCCACGACGCCACGTCCGTGCGTGCTGCTAAGTGGAGACGTAGTGGGCCCAAGGCAAATAACAGCGAATCAAGACCACGCATGCCTGCAGACTGCTTTTGGGCCCGGCCCAATGAGCTTGGCGCCTGTGTGGCCCAGGGGCTCCTGCCGGTGTACTAGAGTAGGGTACCTAGTACCTCGAACTCGCACGGACAGTTGCAGCGCCCCACGGCCGGGCCGGCCTGATGGCCGCCAAAGTCCTCAACGGCTCCTTTAGAGCCATTCAAGAACAAAATAGTCAAGACCCCGGCAAGAGGAGCTTGCGGAAGGCCACTCAGTATGCTAGCAAAAACAAGGCCCCGGCAAGAGGAGCTTGCCGGGAAGGCTTGGCGGGCGCTGAACCCCCAAGCGCGACAAGGTTCCTGCCGCGGCAAGGCGCTTGCCGGGGCGGGCGACCTCTCTTCATCTCCGCTCCAGCTCACCCGCCAACGTGTCACCACGGGCTCTCCCATGTACGCTGTCGACGGGCTGTGCAGCCAGCGGGAGTAGCGACAAGCAGCGCCGACAAGCTACCATCGTGGCAAATGGAGGCGACTTGACGGTCCCTCGTTACACTGCTGTTCGGTGATCGAGACGGCATTGATGACCCTTGTCCCTTGCCGTCGAGTTAGGTATAGATTATCAGACACTGTACAAAGCGTGTACCAACCCATGTTTTTACTATCATACCCTTGTCTACTTGCCACATGTGGTAAACCCTTGTGCCTATAAAAGGAGGCCCAAGTGCAACGTGAGAAAAGGTTTCGGCTGGGTTCGGTCCAGCCGAGGCTTAGTTCATCACATTCACACTCGTGCTAGGTCTTGTAGCCCGTGATTGCTCCCTAGCAAGAACACAAGATAATCCACAAAAGCAGCAGTAGGAGTATTATCTCCGGAGAGCTCCGGTTGGGTAAATCCGCCGTGTGCATCGCCTCGATCTACTCTTTGTGCAATCTCCGCCCCCCTCCGAACCACAAGGGACCCAGGTCCCGTAGGTGCTCGTGGGGACACGATCGGCTCTCCCCCGACAGAAGCAGATGCCACCTTCCGTGCACGACACGGAAGGCCTGCCATTCATGAGGCATGGTTGTGTCTTCAGTGCGCACCGCCGGATGAACGACATGCTGGGACACGATATCCCTGATTTATGCCGCTTCAGCTTGGATGAGTCTCCATCGTGTGGAACCAGACTAGAAAGCTGCGACAATGATTCCCGTTGCCCACCGCTATGGATCGTGCCATCCATGAAGAACACCCGGGACTGGAACCTGGAGGAGGACATGTAGCCCATCTATAACGTGTAAGTGGAGTACGGTAATTGTGAACGGTAGCGCTGTGAATATATGTAGACTAGTTGTGCACAAAATTATCACATGAATTGGAGATGAACTTGTGTGGCATACTGTATTTGTCCTTTAGAATTTATTACTAGTAAAAGTGTTATGTGTACGTGCAACTTGTGTGGTTGTTGCACGGGCTCCAACACGCTCTTTGAGAAAAAAGGTGGCACAACTTTGGATATACGTGAGGTGACAGCATCATACAGTAGCATCGTTCCCTATAGTTGTCGTACACTCCTACTAGGACGACAACTCCTATAAAACCTTGCGCTTGGCTCTTTGCCTCTTCGGGAGGTTCAACAGTTCGTACTCGTGTGAACCTTGCACCTGGCTCTTCGCCTCTTCGGAAGGTCCAACAATGATGATACTACAGTACAATATGCTTCTGGCAATCTGACACCGATTGAACTGCTGCACGTCCACCGCGAGGGCGAGGGCAAGGGCGAGGGCGAGGGAGAGGGAGAGGGAGAGGGAGAGGGAGAGGGAGAGGGCGCTGTAGTCAAAACCCTCTCCTCGTCCTACGAATCAAAGCAGTACTAGTACTAGTAGTAGTCCATACTGCGTCCTTTCCGGTTAATATGGCTTAATTTGAAATGAGAAAAATACTTTGGCGGTCAACGATGTAATAATACGCCTTTACGGTCACTATATATAGTTTTGCGCCGATTATACGATCACTAGCTCATCGAGAGCATCAGACAGCACCCCATCGACCGCCACATAGTCGACGTGGCACTTTGTTGATCGTTAAATTGTCACCTGGTTTCGGGTCCCACAATGCCGCTTGGCAAGAGCAAAGAAATCAGTTAAACAAAACTTTACGCAGGCGCGACACGAGTCCAACCCTTGCGCCCGAACCGCCCTGGCTGTGTATGTGAGTGCATGCACGTGTCCTCCCTCGGTCTTCCAACAAAGAGTGTACATCGGCTATAAAACAAAGAGTGTAGTAGTATATGATGTACATCTACACTTCCAATGCATTTAGCCTTTAATCTAAATCGATATTGATTGACTAATGCACCAACTTGTGCTGTAGGTATAGGCTACATGTCTATCCTTAATTACAGCATGCAACGGCCTTCATTTAATCTTCTTATCTCAATGGTCGCATGCACACATAAGTCTGCTACTTTTGGGCATTAATTATACCCTGGTCAATGTGTAAATCTCTAAATGTACAGTCTTTCACGGACGTAGGGAGTAGGTTGAGCACTTGAGCGTGAGCATGTGTGTTGCGTCGTGTGCTGTGTGCCGCATGGGTGCGTGAGTGTTGCGCAAGGCCCATGTGAGTACGTGTGAGTGTTGCATGTTGCATGCATGCATGCATGCATGGGGCTTACACCCTCCCATTGACATGTTCATATTTCAAGCTTCCTCTATTCCTCCATATGGTGATACTCCTCTGCTCCCAAATAGTACGGAGTAAAAGCCTCCCTCTGCTCCCAAATACGGAGTATTTGTCTTTCTACAGATTTCAACAAGTGACTAGGTACGGAGCAAAATGAGTGAAGTGAGCGAGAGGCATAGGGATACTGTGAGAAAGGAAGTCCTCGCGATCCATTATTCCCCATCTCGGTCGAGAGAACTATTCGACTAGTCTTCGCAGTGAAGTGACAATACACGCTGCAGCAGATGGGACTTTTAATTAATAAGCTGAACCAGCGTGTTGGTGTTCCTAAATCAGCATTACCTAGTACTGCCATCATGTTTGCCAGTAGAGCACGCTTCCGCAAATACGCCTACGCACCTCTGTCCTCCATTAACTGACACGCAGAGCCGCTGATTGGAATTCCTCCCGATGTTCTCTTGGAGCAGATTTGTAGTCGATGGACCTCTTCAAGACCGTCCGTCCCGTCAAGATTCTCGATGTCTTTGTACCATCTACTGTTCACGCAACCGGTCGGCTCTTTTCAAGACACCTCCTTGCGATGCCCGATCCTCGCAGGTGGCCCGGACAACGACTTGACGATCCTACGGAGGTTGCCGTGGTGCCCCTCGACATGCTACCACTACCCGTCCACCTGTCCTTCATGCGCGGCCACTACTGGGTGGGCATGAAGGCCAACTAGATCGTCCTCATCCACCACACCCGTAGTCCGTGGCGTATCGTGGATATCTACACCCAGCAAGAGATCACCCTTCCATCGTTGGATACCGCCGCCATCGAGCCTTGCGGCCCGCCGAACACTCTTGCCTACTACGCACGAGACGCATCAAGCTTTTGGCTCGACCTCTGTTTGCAGAAAGTTGTAATCTGCGAAGTGCCCACACCATCAGAAGACTACATGGATTACAAGCTCATTTCCTTGTTCAACATGGGATTAGTCTATCTGGAATCTGGTCGCCATACATGGTTGTGGCTCATCATCAATCATGTTGAGGCAAAATTTCTGTCTGATGCTATAGTGCACGATGGCATCATTTACGCGGTCGACGCACAGATTGGCTGCCTATAGTGGTGGAATCTATCGTCGTGTAATTGTTCTATCTCATCTCATCTTTACCTGATGAATACGACTGCCTGTTCATTTGTTACAAATTTAGAATGCATAGCATGTCTATAACCACATCATTGCTATATGTTCCTCTCATTTCCTACATTTTTATGACCACACATGTTATTGTTAGAGTTTTTTTTAAAAGGGGGGTCTCCCCGGCCTCTGCATCAGAGCGATGCATACGTCCAATTGTTAGAGTTGATATGAGAAAAATTGGCATCTAATGATTGTTAGAATACATATTATGAGCATAACATCATGATTGCTATATGTTACTCTCGTTTACAAGATTTTTATAACAACGCATGTTATTGCTTAGAGTTGATATGAGAATAGTAGTAGTAAGTGCTATGGTAGAATATGAGTATGCACTGTCATAGCTGTTTTACTCTCATTGTTACATGATGTTTGAACCATGACATGTTTCTATAATATGAAAGCCATTGGCTTATTTTTTTTAACTTGGGGTATGATTATGATCAGGGCATTGCAATTCTCTGTCTATGATCTGTGTCACTGTTATAATAATCTTAATTCCACACATACTCTGAACATGATTGTTTATTTTTGTCCTTTTGGTCTCCAATTTGAATTGTTGCAGCAGACACAAATGCGCTGGCCTTCATGATTCCAGACTGGAATCATACCAGCCGATGGGTGCTGGTTTATCGCCGTTCACCGACGGCGGTCATTTGATGCTCATTCGCACGCACTAAATTGACCAAAACATTACATCAAACCACATGCAAGACAATGCGTATGTTTGTGACATTGATGGCTATGGCTGCTTTGTGTTCGAGAAAGATCCCAGCTCCGCTGGTCCGCATATTCAATCGAGGCGGGTTTACAGCCTCGCAACCACTCCTTGTTCCTCGGCTCAATTATCCGATCATCCAACCAATCATCGATCATATCACCGGCGATGATTACTGTGCTATGCAACTTCCATTCGGGGGGCTGTGTTTACACATCATACCATGGGTTTCATGAATCACCATATCCAGAGATTCATCGACACAGCTTGTTGCCGATAATCTTCAAGTGTGAAAGGCATCAAGCTTCCATGCGATGGATGGCTTTTGCAAACCCGACATGCGGCGATGTGGTTCATGCCAACAGCAAATATGCACAACTTGATTCGTGCTGATATCTAGACCGAGCCATGTATTCTGCTGCTGTAGCACGCACCCTCTTTGTTGGATATTATGTACTGTTGTTAGTTTGAAGCACCTCCGGTTTGAAGGATAGATACCTTCCTCGATCAAGTGCATCCTAACTCCCCGCTTAGGATGTACTAATAATGATGATGGGAGATGTCATATATATATATATATATATATATATATATATATATATATATATATATATATATATATATATATATATATATATATATATATATATATATATATATATATATATATATCAGTTAGGCTTCAAGTGTGCATTTATTAGTTAAACCTATGTAAAAATTGTGACACTAAATACGACTAGTAAGTAGTACAAGAGCAGTACTAGTATACGTCGGTCAAATTATTCATCATGTCCACACATTGAATTGACGTGACAACACGCTGCGCGTGAGGTGACACAAGAATCCCTGCGGCATGTTCGGGTATTATGGACTTCAGATTTGGAGTACCACTTATCTATCGAAATGTTTCATCATTCACTTAAAACAATCGATTGATCATACATTGAGTACCATATAACCGAATTACCGATGCAAGTCGAAGAAGGATTGGCTGGTGCTGCCGGGTGGCGCCAAGTTCGATCCCACGGATCAGAGCTGATCGAGCACCTTGAGGCCAAAGTGAGTGCCGACAGACGAGATTTCAGTCTCTCATCGATTTGTTCATACCAACCATCGACAATGAAAGCACGGCATATGCTACACCCAACCCGAGAAACTTCCGTGTAAGACACCGATCGGCCGCCTACTTGCACAAACATATTCCTTTCTTTATAGCTCTATTTTTCTTTTTAGACGCAGACCTGGTGAAGCAATTACAATTTGACATTTAATAAAAAGTGAAACAAGTGACTGCAACATGCCAAAGATGTTATGAAAATGCCAACAAGGTACACTAAAACCTGTATTCCACAATACCGCAGTATCACATCGAGTGGCCTAAGGAAGCATTTCTTCCACAAGCAATTCCTGTATGCTCAAAAGGGCACGTGGACGCGCTGCAAGATACAATGGCCGGAGTGCGACGTGCACGCGATGTGGCACAAGACTGGCAATACCTTGCCGGTGATGGTCAACGGCCGGTAGAGGGGCAGCAAAAAAGGTCCTGGTGCTGCACACCAACAAGAACTTAGACCAGCAGAGGACCAACTGGGTGATGCACCAGTACCACCTCGGGACCTGGAGCAAGAGAAGGAGCGGAGCTGGTCCTCTCGCAAGATTTTCTACCGCATTTAACACTAGGGCCAGGAGTAAAAAGATTATAAGTTAGTTTGGTATTGGTAGTTGTACTACGTTGTCGTCCGCAAGTTGGTATTTTTGTTAACGATCTTTTGGTATGAACTTGCATTTTCTTCCAACCATCATGCCGAGGGTCGACGTGGATATAAACCTGAATCATTTGTTTCGAAACAAATTCTCAGGCACCTGATATTTATTTGATGAGTAGCATAAGCACCGCCGCTCAATTCCCAGTTCTGCAGTTTTTTCAAACAAGTGCATGCACTTATTATCATGATAAAAACAATATCCGTGCTGCCCCCAGCTTATCACCGTGGTTGCAGAATTCTCTCGCTTATTGAGCACGATATTGTTTTTTCAGGTCGAGCAAGTTTCAACTGGGCTGTAGACTGCCCAGGTTTGTTTTGTTTTTAACAGCCCAACCCATGACGCACAACGGGCACAAAGATCCAGCAGGTATCTATCGCCTCTCGCCCACCGTTAGTTATATTTTGTCTTACAACATCCGCAGCAGTTTTTTACTGAATCAAACACACAGCCCAGTTCTATTTTCCTCTTGAAACGCATGTCCTACATCCGCTTTTCTAATCTCTACCTATAGTTTTACTAGTTCATATACACGTATCATTATATTGAAAACACATAAAATTCCCTTTTCATATTTACATCCTTATTTTTGTTGTTTTTCCCACCCAGGCTGATTTTTTACCACCGTTTTCCCTTAAACCAACTCAATTGTCCCACGCCTTATTTGCTTACAAAACAAAACGATTTTTTTGGCAAATCAATAAGTTCTTAAAAATGTTTATCATTTCGGGATTACAACAGTTTGACTCCACCAAATATGCAAAATAAGGTTGAACTTTTGACCGTGGTCCCGGCAGAAAATGGGTTGTAATAAATTACTTAAGAATTAGCAAATGGGCTGCAAATGGGCTGAAAATTATAAAAAATAGCAAATGGGCTTTATGTTGTCTGCCACAGATTTGGAGGCTGACTTGTGGGCCTACACAAGGTTTCTTAAAAAACAAACTTAGTCAACAATCGACTCTACCAGCGTCAGACCGTTAGATGTCAATCTAAAGGCAATCGTGCTTCTTCGCCTCTAATCTTCCCGCCCCACCGCCAAACCGTAACCGCCGGAACCGCCGCCCCGCTTCTCCCGTGGCGGGCAAGGTGCTTGCGGCAGGCCTCACGGCCCCATCATACTCCCATCCCTGGCCTGTCTATCCTCTACTCACCCACACCTCCTGTTATTTTCCGCGACAGAGCCAACTAGTCAACCTCGTGATTTCCACCGTGTGGGCAGCCATCGCAGTTGTCTTCGCCACCTCCGTGTCGCTCCCTTCAGAGGCCTCGCCGCCGTCCACCGCCTCGGTGCTCTCGGCGCGGCATGGTCAACGATGTCCATCCAACGGCCGAGTGCTTCTTCAACCTCCGGTCTTCTTGCCCCACCGCCAAAGCAGCGCCGGTCGTGCCGCATGATCCTGCCTCCCGTGGCGGTCAGCTGCCGCGGAGGCCTCACCGCCCCCAGACTACTCCCACCGCCGCCGTGCCATCCCTCCACTCACCCACTCCTCGTTATTCTGCGGGCGACGGCAGCCTCACACCGCAGCCGAACCAGTGAACCCTCATACTCCTCTTCGCATGGGCATCCACTGCCGCGTCTTCCCCGTCTCCACGTCATCCCCTTCCTAGGCCTCGCCGTCATCCACCGCCCTGGTGCTCTCGGTGCGGCGTGGTCAATGTGGTCAACAACCGACTTCCATTGAAAGAGTACTGTACATGGAGAGGCTGACACCTAGGTCCACGGCAGCCGCAAGGAAGTGTCTCCTTATTACGCACAAAATAATTATTCCTCCACCTGACAGCAGGGACCCACTGGACGGGCCACCAGTATTTCGCTGAGAAAACAATTCCCCCCTGACTGCTGTGACCCACCGGACGTGCCACCATGTTTCGCGAAAAAATGTTTGCTCCTGACTGCTGGGACCCACCGGACGGACAACCGTATTTCGCGAAAAAACGCCCCCCGCTGTCACTCGACCCACCGAAGTGCCTCCTTATTACGCACGTAAAAATGAATACCCCCCTGCTAGCTGGAACCCACCATGGTGGGAGGCTGACTTAGGGCCTACTAAGTTGACGGGACCGAGGGCTTTGTCAACTTAGTCAATATGAACGATTATAGCTCCAAAGGACTGCACGATGTCCATCCAACGGCCGCTGTGCTTCTTCAATCTCAGCTCTTCCCGCTCCAGAGCTCAAACAGCGCCAGGGACAGCTGCTGCCCTCCTCCCCGCTGTGGGCTAGGCAGTTGCAAGCAGCCTCACCGCCCCACCGCATTCCCACCGCTGGCCTAGCTATCCTCTACTCACCCACACCTGCTGTTATTCTCCGTGAGGGCAGATTTAACCAAGAAACCTCGCATAATCGTATTCCTCCGTGTGGGAAACAACTGCCGAAGTCTTCCTCGCTTCCATGTCGTTCCTTCCTAGGGCTCGCCGCCGCCCACCGCCTGGTGCTCTCGGCGTGGCGTGGTGAACGTGGTCAAGGAACGGCTTCCATCGGACGTGGATCAGACGTGGAGAGGCCGATACTGGGTCCATGGCCGCAAAGAAGGAAGTGCCTCCTTATTACGCCAGAAAATAATTATTCCTCCACCGACATCCGGGAACCACCGAAGGGCCTCAGATTTCGAAAAAAATGTGCCCAACGCCGACATGTCGACTCCACCAACTATCTTCCCACGCAAGGAAGTGCCTCCTTATTACGCACAAAATAATTAATACTACCGTTAGCTGGGATCCAAAGATAGTGGCAGGCTGACTTAGGGCCTACTAAGTTGACGGGACGGAGGGCTTTGTCAACTTAGTCAATATGCATGATTCTAGCTCCAAGGATCAGACGATGTCCATCCAACGGCCGTAGTGCTTCTTCAACCTCTGGTCTTCTTGCTCCAACCGCCCAAACCAGCGCGGTCGTAAGGTCGTGTTCTGCCTCCCGTGGGTCGATCGCGATGCGGCGGAGGCCTCACCGCCCCTACTACTCCCACCACTCGCCATGCCATCCCTCTACTCACCCACACCCCTCGTTATTCTCGGCGAGGGCAGCCTCACCCTCGTAATCCTCTTCGCGTGGGCATCCGCTGTTGCGTCTTCCCCGGCTCCATGTCATCCCCTTCCTAGGCCTCGCCGTCATCCACCGCCGTGGTGCTCTCGGTGCGGCGTGGTCAATGTGGTCAACGACCGACTTCCATCGGAAGAGTACTGTGCGTGGAGAGGCTGACAGCTAGGTCCACGGCAGCCGCAAGGAAGTGCCTCCTTATTACGCGCAAAATAATTATTCCTCCACCTGACAGCAGGGACCCACCGGACGGGCCACCGTATTTCGCGAAAAAACCGTTTCCCCCCTGACTGCTGGGACCCACCAGCTACATCTTCACACGTTGTCAGGACCCCGATTCTATGTCACACCGATCTATCCTGTAACACCTCATATCACTTTGCGGCCTCACGCACGGTATTCCCACGGGTGTCGCCTTACCATGGCCCGGGACCGTTTGCACCTTTTGGCTCACGTATATGATCGTGTCGCTAGCATCCATATGACAGAGAACCCGGGCCGACATGACTAGTCGCGAACCCAAAGTGGCACTAACTTACGGGGACAGGCATACATGAATCAACATCGAGCATGTCGGTCAACAGCAAGGCGAACTGGGCTGTAGCACTGGCTAACAGGACTCGGGAACCCGGCTGTAGCAGGCTAGGCAGACTCGGATGTCACCGCGGTGACATTTTCAAGGGACAGACACAGAACGGTGAATCACATGCCGCCAGTGAGGTGTTCCGGAGCAAAAGAGTGCTCGACTAGCAAGACTCCGTGAACCGGTCAGAAGGACTACTATGGCTCATGGAAGCACAAGACTACATTTCCCCATAAGAGAGGCTACCAAGGATAAACAACTAGGTTGTCGGATCCCACACATACCAAGCATTTCAATCATACACACAATATGCTCGATATGTGTAAATACAACATGGCATCACAACATAACTCTACGACTCAAGTATTTATTCATTAGGCTCCGAGGAGCGATATATTACAAACATGGGTCTCTCGACACAGCATTCAGAGCATACAAGTCAAACACATGCGGAAGCTTAACATGTCTGAGTACAGACAACTATAAATGAAAAAGGCTGAGAAGCCTGACTTTCTACCAGATCATGCCGAGGGCACAAGATCGTAGCTGAGGTAACAAGCTAAACGTCGAAGTCCATGTGGTACTACTAGCGAACCCAAGTCTCTCGCAAAACATAAATAGGCAAACGTGAGTACAAATGTACCCAAAGAAGACTTACATCGTAACTAGCTACATATGCATCAAGATCAACAAAGGGGTGGTGGAGTTTAATCAGAGCAAGCCAGCTTTGACTCGGTGGCTATTCCTGAACTACGATCGCAAGTAACTCTTTTGAGGTGGGCACACTAATCCACATATTCACCATATCAATACACCACTATGGATCCGCCTCCGCCTCCCTACGAGAACGCCATCCATAGCACTCACGCTTATCTTGCGATTTTAGAGTATCCACTTTCACTTGTCTATGAACTGTACAGCAACCCGTAAGTCCTTTACATGGACACAGCTATGCTAATAGATAATGTTAACCCCGCAGGGTGTACTTCTTCACACACGCCTCGCCACTTACCACCATGTACACGCCATGTATCTCGGCAACCTTCAAGCGAAGCTCGGCGAGGGAGTCAGCCACGACCTGACTAACCACGCAAGTCTCTCGTCCAGGTTTATCGCCTATTCGGGTTCCATCTGCAAGGAGATCCGGCCGGGGTGTTGCTCATGGCGCCAAACGATGTGAGCAGGGTTCCCAAGCCCACCTCGACGGTTGGATCTACGGTTGGATCTACGCTTGGTACACCGTGCCACGGTGCCTAGTCTGTCCCAAGCCCACCTGTACCGGGTGCCACTTGGTAGACTACTAACACTACCTACAAACACCAGAAACTAGTTGCAACTCCCGGACAGAGATCATGTTGATTAATAAGTCGAGAGGGGTCGAGTTACCGGAACCCAATGTGTGGTAGTAACTATTCATGGATCACAAACATAGAACTCAGCCTCGAGGACGGCTGCAATGAGACAACCCACCATGTACTCCTACATGGCCTCTCACCGCATTTTACCAAATCGTGTTCACACACTTAGCTCACACACGTGAGGACATGTTCACACACCTCCGATTCATCCCCGATGAATCGCACCTAACTCAACTCTAAGTAGTAGCAGGCATGACAAACAAGCATGAATGAGTAGGCACATCAGTGGCTCAAACAACTCCTACTCATGCTAGTGGGTTTCATCTATTTATCGTGGCAATGACAGTCATGCAGAGGAAAAGGGGTTCAGCTACCGCAACAAGTAATAGTTGAATCGTTGTCGTCCTAATGCAGTAAAAGAGAGCAGGAGCGAGAGAGTAGGATTGTATCGGAATGAACAAGGGGGTTTTGCTTGCCTGGCACTTCTGAAGATAATATAGTTCTTCATCTATGTCATTGATCACGCCGCTTGTGATGTCGCCTACCTTAGAGGGGACAAACAGCGGCAACACAGAAGGAAACACCATCAATGCAATGCACAATATGATGCATGATCATCACATGGCAATATGCTGTGGTTTGAGCTAATGCAACTAGCAGGAGGTTAAATGAAGTTGGTTTGAACCCTAGGTTCAAATTCAAACTCCATATGTGAAGGCTTAAATGCCATTATAATATTTGTCCTAAACAGTAGCCCTAAGTTGTTCTATCATGCATGAAATGGTACAGATGGATAGATTGGATTTTTTGATCATTTTCATATATAAATTATTTCATTCGAGCTACGTTGAATTTCTATGATTTTTAGAAGTTCAAATCATTTTCGGATTTCGGTTATTTGAAATGAACAAAATCCAAGAATGATTTATCGCACAAGATGACATCACGCCGACGTCAACGATCAACGGAGCGGCCTAGGTCAAACTAACCAGTGGGTCCTGCTGTCGCTTACTAACTAAACTATCCTAGTTTAATTAGCACTAACTCGGATTAATTAGCAGGTCGGGCCCGCGTGTCGCTGATCGTGGTTGGTACTTAGCAAAGGTGGTTAGGCACTAATTGCCAGCCACGCCGGCGTGTTAGTCACCGGTGACACACAGACGCTGCAGCAGCGCCGTCTCCGGCGACTCGCGATGAGAGGAGGCGGGTTGGGCTCTATACACAGCGCCGACGAGGCGATCGGTGGTGGCTGCGGGCTGCCGGAGATAGCCTAAGGCGACGGCGCATCAAGCGGAGCGGCGCCGAGCTCGGCAAAGGCGGAAATGGCGCCACAGGCACGCATGTGGTGAACCAGTGGGTGCTGCAGGTTCGCAGGAGCGCGGCAAGCACGCTGGTGATGCTCGGGCGAGCGGACGAGCTCAGGAGCATGGAGCTCGTCGGCCGTGGTGGCAGCGAGCTTTGGCGGAGGTGGGGAACGGAGCTAGAGTAAAAACACGAGCAGGAGAGGAGGGGGAGTCGGTCCGTGAGCTCATAGTGGTTGCAGAACGCGTCTCAGTGGGCTCGGGGAAGGTCGGACGACGTCGGGGCATTGTCGGCGATCTCGGAGGCCGGAGTTGAAGATGACGGTGGTGGCGGCGTTCCCGGCACTGGCGCTATGCGTGACTCGGTGGAGAGTACGAGGACGCTGTCATGATCTCAGGGGCACGCCTAGGGGCGCTGGGAGGCCGGTGGCTATGCGAACGGTGGACGGCGGCGACGGGCCGCTGGTGGCAAAAGTGAGAGAGCAGAGGAGGGGAGAGGCCACAGGTGAGGGAGAGAGAGATCAGGGGGGTGCGTGGCTACGTTGGAGGCGCCCAGCGCCGGCGGCAAGCAGGAGCCGACGAGGCGCGTGTTTCGCGAAGCGGCACGCAGCCAAGGCCCTCCCCGGCAAGAGGAGAACGATGATCGCCACCGCCGGCCGGGCCGTTGGGCTATCACAAAGCTGGGCTGGTTACGCTAGGTGGCTGCGCTGTAAGTGCCTGTAAAACTCTATCTCTGTTAAAATTTGTTTCTGTTTTCTATTGTTGTAATTTGTTTTTGATTTAGTAAAACACCAAATCATTTCTATAAATCCTGAAATTAATTATGGGCAATAACTGAATTATCTCAGAGGCCCTTAGCTATTTCCAGAATTGTTGGAGCATTAAATAATATTTATAGCAATTAAATGCCCCAATTCAAATATTTTATGACTTAAATTCAGGCCCAACTTGTTCCTTTGGGTAAATGTTCATTATTTTGGCATGGATCAAAACCATTGCCAAAAATATCAAACATCAAAGAAGAGCATTTTGGGTTCTTGAATGCAATTTATTTAAGCTGGACCTATTTGGATTTCAAAGTGCTAGGGTTTGAACAATCCCCATTTCAAGTTTCCTTTAAAATTTAAATATGATGCTACAACCAAGCTAGACCAAGTGCTAGGTAAAGCTAGGGATGTGACAACTCACCCCTACTAAACAAGAATCTCGTCCCGAGATTCAAGCGTATGGTAAGATGAAGGGGGAACGCAACTAACGCAATCTTCACGATCCAGGTTGCACTTCATAAGAACGTTGATCCCGTCACCGTCATTGACTCGATGTCTTCCTCTGAGAACCCCAACTAACATGATAAGGAGAGGAAAGGAAAACTCTAGAAGAATTGATCTTCTCGAAGTCGAACAACTCAGGATCAACTCATGGGATGAGACATTGACACATCTCTCGAGCTGAGACACGAAGCATACATCTGAAGGAATGGAGCGAGACAGATGACGAGGGTTCACTAGGTAAACAACAATTTCACGCTTAAGAAGGTGGTGAACGGTTGTCAACGTAGCGAGGAGTTGAATTGCCATGATACCATAACGAGACATCTTAGAGGAGGTGACTCATGGAATCATCCCTTATGGCAAAAGAATTACCTTGATTCAAAGATCATTGAAACTCTTTATACCATCTTAAGGCAAATCACAATCGATCATTTGGAGGAGTTCGTAGAATGACATACTCGGACTAGAATGGATGATGTGGACTACCTTGTTGAAGACAACGAATGGATGATTTTGCTTATCATCGGAAATGGATGGGACCCATGGTAGGACCACTTTTGAAGATGATCCCAACAGAGTTACCGAGGTGCAAGCGGAAACAAAATGCAAATGCCGAATGATTCGTAATCGGAATAACTCAACGAGTTATTCCACCGTTTGAATGGTTATAGCTTATCGGAAACCAAGTGCACAAGAATCCCTAAGGAACAACTTATAGAATAAGCCGCATGAAATCCTCGTGGAGAAGATGGACAAATTGCCCAATCAAGATATGATAGTGATAGATCCTCCGCCAGGTGCGCCGCCGTAACATCGCTAGAAGCAGAGCGGCGAATCGCCGATCGGGTTCAGCAACAGCCATTGATCGATCGCCGGGTTCAAGAACGCCAGCCTGCAAAGGCAATCGCCGGGTTCAGTTAGAGCCCAACGCCTCGCCGGGTTCAGCTAGAGCCAACGCCGCACACACGCCAGACGCGTACAAGAGAAACGCGCATCGCCGCCCCGACCTCCCACCGTAACCGGAACTCCCCAAATTTTCCTCCCTCGCTTCTACCACGGTTTTTTCCGTCATGGACGGCCCAAAGAATGTCATGCAACGTGTCTCCGCCCGCCTGTGACTTAAAAGCCTATTTTCGTCATGATTTTTGTCATAGAAGTAGGAGCCCACCACATCTATGATGATACCGGTTTTGTCACAATTATCGCTATAGAAGTGTCATATGTATGATGTAAAAAATTTGTTCGCCCCAAAATGTCACGGATGTGTCTTTTTTGTAGTGCATCTCTTAATCATCGCTATGGAGAGAGGAACCTCACGAAGACCTTTTGGTGGCCATCGAATCATGACGAGGCCTCCGCCAAGCCGAGTGGTAATCGTTGGGGAACGAGTAATTTTAAAAATTCCTACGCACACGCAAGATCATGGTGATGCATAGTAACGAGAGGGGAGAGTGTCCACGCACTGTGAGACCAAAGCGAAGCGCTATCACAACGCTGTTGATGTAGTCGTGACGCCTTCACGATCCGACCGATCAAGTACCGAACGACGGCACCTCCGTGCGTAACACGCTCAGCCCGATGACGCCCCTCAACTCCGATCCAATGAGTGTTGAGGGAGAGTTTTGTCAAGACGACGGTGTGGTGACAATGATGATGTTCTACCGACGCAGGCTTCGCCTAAGCACCGCCACAAGATATCGAGGTGGACTATGGTGGAGGGGGCACCGACACGGCTAAAAGATCAAATGATCATTTTTGTGTTCTAGGGTGCCCCCATGCCCCTCAGATATAAAGGAGCAAGGGGGAGGTGCGGCCATGAGGGCGCTACCAAGAGGAGTCTTACTCCCACCGAGTAGGACTCCTCTCCTTCCTAGTTGGATTAGGATTGGGGGAAAGAGGTGGAAGAGAAGAAGGAGGGGCCGCCTCTCCTTGTCCTATTCGGACTAGGGAGGGCGCGCGCCCTTGCCCCGGCCGCCTCCTTTCTCCACTAAGGCCCGCAATGGCCCATTAAACCCCTGTGGGGTTCCGAACCTCCCTGACTCGTAAAATCCCGATTTCACCCGAACACTCCGATATCCAAACATAGGCTTCCAATATGTCAATCGTCATGTCTCGACCATTTCAAGACTCCTCGCCATGTTCGTGATCACATCCGGACTCAACAACCTTCGTACATCAAAACATATAAACTCATAATATAACTGTCATCGAACGTTGTTGCAATGGACCCTACGGGTTCGAGAACTATGTAGACATGACCAAGACACGCCTCCGTCAATAAACAATAGCGAACCTGATGCTCATATTGGCTCCTACATATTCTACGAATATCTTTATCGGTCGACCGCATAACAACATACATTGTTCCCTTTGTCATCAAGACGTTATTTGCCCGAGATTCGATCGCCGGTATCTCAATACCTAGTTCAATCTCGTTACCGGCAAGTCTCTTTACTCATTCCGTAATACATCATTCCGCAACTAACTCATTAGTTGCAATGCTTGCATGGCTTAAGTGATGTGCATTACGGTACCACTCTGGTGCAGATCATACTTTGGTTGACCTACAAGGTTTGGTAGTAACTTGATCTGAAGTTTCATGATCATCATCATTAACTTCCTCACTAATTGGTGTAGGCATCACTGGAACTGATTTCAGTGATGAGCTACTTTCCAATTCGAGAGAAGGTACAGTTACCTCATAACGTTCTACTTTCCTTCCACTCACTTCTTTCGAGAGAAACTCCTTCTCTAGAAAGGATCCATTCTTAGCAACGAATTTCTTGCCTTCGGATCTGTGATAGAAGGTGTACCCAACAGTCTCCTTTGGGTATCCTATGAATACACATTTTTCCGATTTGGGTTCGAGCTTATCAGGTTGAAGCTTTTTCACATAAGCATCGCAGCCCCAAACTTTAATAAACGACAACTTTGGTTTCTTGCCAAACCCACGCTCATAAGGCATCGCCTCAATGGATTTTGATGGTGCCCTATTTAACGTGAATGTGGCCGCCTCTAAAGCATAACCACAAAACGATAGCGATAAATCAAGAAGAGACATCATAGATCGCACCATATCTAGTAAAGTACGACACGATCTTCGGACACACCATTACTGTGGTGTTCCGTGGCGGAGTTGTGAAACTATTCCGCATTGTTTCAAATGTAGACCAAACTCGTAAGTCAAAGATTCTCTCCACGATCAGATCGAGAAACTTTATTTTCTTGTTACGATGATTTTCAACTACACCAAATTCTTTGAATTTTTCAAAAGTTTCAGACTTATGCTTCATTAAGTAGATATACCCATATCTCGCTTAAATCATCTCGTGAAGGTGAGAAAATAACGATACCCACCGCGAGCCTCAACATTAATTGACCACATACATCCGTATGTATGATTTCCAACAAATCTATTGCTCTCTCCATAGTACCGGAGAACGGCGTTTTAGTCATCTTGCCCATAAGGCACGGTTCGCAAGTACCAAGTGATTCATAATCAAGTGGTTCCAAAAGTCCATCCATATGGAGTTTCTTCATGCGCTTTACACCGATATGACCTAAACGGCAGTGCCACAAATAAGTTGCACTATCATTATCAACTCTTCATCTTTTTGCTTCAACATTATGAATATGTGTATCACTACTATCGAGATTCATCAAAAATAGACCACTCTTCAAACGTGCATGACCATAAAAGATATTACTCATATAAATAGAACAACCATTATTCTCTGATTTAAATGAATAACTGTCTCGCATCAAACTAGATCCAGATATAATGTTCATACTCAACGCGGCACCAAATAACAATTATTTAGGTCAAAACTAACTCAAGGCAGATGTAGAGGTAGCGTCAATCGCGATCACATCGACTTTGGAACCATTTCCCACGGCATCGCCACCTCGCCCTGGCCCGTGTTCGCTAATCCTCGAGAATTTCGTCAATGACGCTATCATCCCGAAGATTAACTCCCAGCTTGAATAAAGTGATTATTATACCCGCATATTCTGAGTATATGCTCATCGATGTAACTATTCTCCTCCATCTTGCAGCTATAGAACTTGTTGGAGACTTCATATCTCTCAACTCGGTATTTGCTTGAAATATTAACTTCAACTCGAACATCTCATATGCTCCATGACGCTCAAAACATCGCTGAAGTCCCGGTTCTAAGCCGTAGCATGGCACATTGAACTATCGAGTAGTCATCGCTTTGCTCGCCAGATGTTCTTAACGTCACCAGTTGCATCAGCAGCAGTTCGGCACCCAGCGGTGCTTCCAGACGTAATTCTTCCTGCAGCAATGAGGATAATCTCGTTACGGACCCAGTCCGTAATTGCTACCATCATCTTTCAACTTTGCTGTCTCAAGGAACGCATTAAAATTCAACTAACAACAAAGCATGGGCCATCTATCAACATAGACAAGCAAGATACTATCAGTACTAAGTTCATGATATATTTAAGTTCAATTAATCATATTACTTAAGAACTCCCACTTAGATAGACATCCCTCTAACCTTCTAAGTGATCACGTGATCCAAATCAACTAAACCATAACCGATCATCATGTAAAATGGAGTAGTTTTCAATGGTGAACATCACTATGTTGATCATATCTACTATATGACTCACGCTCGACCTTTCGGTCTCAGTGTTCCGAGGCCATATCTGCATATACTAGGCTCATCAAGTTTAACCTGAGTATTCTGAGTGTGCAAAACTGGCTTGCACCCGTTGTAGATGGACGTAGATCTTATCACACCCGATCATCATGTGGTGTCTGGGCACGACCAACTTTGGCAACAGTCTCAGAGAGAACACTTTTATCTTGAAATTTAGTGAGAGATCATCTTATAATGCTACCGTTAATCAAAGCAAGATAAGATGCATAAAAGATAAACATCACATGCAATCAATATAAGTGATATGATATGGCCATCATCATATCGTGCTTGTGATCTCCATCTCCGAAGCACCGTCGTGATCACCATCGTCACCGGCGCGACACCTTGATCTCCATCATAGCATCATTGTCGTCTCGCCAATCTTATGATTCTACGACTATCGCTACCGCTTAGTGATAAAGTAAAGCATTACAGGTATGATTACATTGCATACAATAAAGCGACAACCATATGGCTCTCGCCAATTGCCGATAACTCAAGTTAAAAACATGATCATCTCATACAATAAAATTTAGCATCATGTCTTGACCATATCACATCACAACATGCCCTGCAAAAACAAGTTAGACGTCCTCTACTTTGTTGTTGCAAGTTTTACGTGGCTACTACGGGCTTAGCAAGAACCGTTCTTACCTACGCATCAAAACCACAACGATAGTTTGTCAAGTTGGTGTTATTTTAACCTTCGCAAGGACCAAAGCGAGCCACACTCGTTCAACTAAAGTTGGAGAAGCCGACACCAGCCACCTATGTGCAAAGCACGCCAGAGAACCAGCCTCGCGAAGCGACGTAATGTCGGTCTGGGCCACTTCATCCAACAATACCGCCAACCAAAGTATGACATGCTAGTAAGCAGATGACTTATATCGCCCACAACTCACTTGTGCTCTACTACTGCATATAACATCAACGATAAAACCTGGCTCGATACCACCACTGCTAGAACGAGTAATTTCAAAAATTTCCTACGCACACGCAAGATCATGGTGATGCATAGCAATAAGAGGGATAGTGTGTCCACGCACTTTGTAGACCGAAGCGAAGCGTAGCACAAAGCGTTGATGTAGTCGACGCCTTCACGATCCGACCGATCAGCACCGAAGCACGACACCTCCGAGTTCAGCACACGCTCAGCCTCGATGACGCCCCTCGAACTCCGATCCAGCCGAGTGTTGAGGGAGAGTTTCACAAGACGACGGCGTGGTGACGATGATGATGTTCTACCGACGCAGGCTTCACCTAAGCACCGCCACAGATTATCGACGTGGACTATGGTGGAGGGGGCACCGCACACGCTAAAAGATCAAATGATCAATTGTTGTGTTCTAGGGTGCCCCTGCCCCAGATATAAAGGAGCAGGGGGAGGTGCGACCGCCCAGAGGGGCAAGATCAGAGGAGTCCTACTCCCACCGAGTAGGACTCCTCCTTTCCTAGTTGGATTAGGATTGGGGAAGAGTTGGAGGAGAAGAAGGAAGGGGCGCCTCTCCTTGTCCTATTCGGACTAGGGGAGGCGCAGCCCTTGCCCCGGCCGCCTCCTCTCCACTAAGGCCCACTATGCCCCATTAAACCCCGGGGTTTCGTAACCTCCTCGGCACTCCCGCAAAATCTCGATTTCACCCGGAATACTTCCGATATCCAAATATAGGCTTCCAATATATCAATCTTCAATGTCTCGACCATTTCGAGACTCCTCGTCATGTCCGTGATCACATCCGGACTCAACAACCTTCGTACATCAAAACATATAAACTCATAATATAACCACATCAAACGTTAAGCGTGCGGAACCTACACGTTCGAGAACTATGTAGACATGACCGAGACACGCTCCGGTCAATAACCAATAGAGAAACCTGGATGCTCATATTGGCTCCCTACATATTCTACGAAGATCTTTATCGGTCGACCGCATAACAACATACGTTGTTCCTTTGTCATCGGTATGTTACTTGCCGAGATTCGATCGCAGATCTCAATACATAGTTCAATCTTACGGCAAGTCTCTTTACTGCTCCATACATCATTCCGCAACTAACTCATTAGTTGCAATGCTTAATGATGTGCATTACCGAGAGGGCCAGAGATACCTCTCCGACAATCGGAGTGACAAACTTAATCTCAAATATGCCAACCCAACAAGTACCTTTGGAGACACCTAGAGCACCTTTATAGTCACCCAGTTATGTTGTGACGCTTGGTATCACACAAAGTGTTCCTCCGTAAACGGAGTTGCATAATCTCATAGTCATAGGAACATGTATAAGTCATGAAGAAAGCAATAGCAACATACTAAACGATCGTGTGCTAAGCTAACGGAATGGTTATGTCAATCACATCATTCTCCAATGATGTGATCCTGTTAATCAAATGACAAATCATATCTATGGCTAGGAAACATAACCATCTTTGATCAACGAGCTAGTCAAGTAGAGGCATAGTAGTGACACTCTGTTTTTCTATGTATTCACATATGTATTATGTTTCCGGTTAATACAATTCTAGCATGAATAATAAACATTTATCATGATATAAGGACATAAATAATAACTTTATTATTTCCTCTAGGGCATATTTCCTTCAGTAACCACAAGTTTCAACACTGATGGCAGAGCACACCACCGCCGACTACCACCTTGCCGGAGAGAGACATGTCCAAGCATCTTGTCTCAGGGACCGACATGGTCGGAGCTGAAACACAAAAGGCATATCACCATCCCTGACGCACGCCCACACGAAGCAGAAGCGCCACTAGATAAGGAGCACACATTTGCCAGATTGGCGTTGCTGAAGGAAATATGCCCTAGAGGCAATAATAAAGTTGTTATTTATATTTCCTTATATCATGATAAATGTTTATTATTCATGCTAGAATTGTATTAACCGGAAACTTAGTACATGTGTGAATACATAGAAAAACAGAGTGTCCCTAGTATGCATCTACTTTACTAGCTCATTAATCAAAGGTGGTTAAGTTTCCTAGCCATAGACATGTGTTGTCATTTGATGAACGGGATCACATCATTAGAAAATGATGTGATGGACAAGACCCATCTGTTAGCTTAGCATAAATGATTGTTTAGTTTTATTGCTATTGCTTTTTTCATGACTTATACGTGTTTCTCTGACTATGAGATTATGCAACTCCCGAATACCGGAGGAACACCTTGTGTGCTATCAAACATCACAACGTGAATCGGGTGATTATAAAGATGCTCTACAGTGTGTCTCCGATGGTGTTTGTTGAGTTGGCATAGATCGAGATTAGGATTTTTCATCCGATTGTCGGAGAGGTATCTTCGGCCCCTCTCGGTAATGCACATCACTATAAGCCTTGCAAGAAATGTGACTAATGAGTTAGTTATGGAATGATGCATTACAGAACGAGTAAAGAGACTTGCCGGTAACGAGATTGAACTAGGTATTGAGATACCGACGATCGAATCTCGGGCAAGTAACATACCGATGACAAACGGAACAACGTATGTTTTTATGCGGTTTGTCCAATAAAAATCTTCATAGAATATGTGGGAGCCAATATGAGCATCCAGGTTCCGCTATTGGTTATTGACTGGAGATGAGTCTCGGACATGTCTACATAGTTCTCGAACCCGTAGGGTCCGCACGCTTAACGTTCGATGACGATTGGTATTATGAGTTTATGTGTTTTGATGTACCGAAGGTTGTTCGGAGTCCCGGATGTGATCACGGACATGATGAGGAGTCTTGAAATGGTTGAGACATAAAGATTGATATACTGGACGATATTATTCGGATTCCGGGGGTCACCAAATAAATATCGGAGTGCCGGGGGGTTATCAGAACCCCCCGGGGGAACTAATGGGCCAACATGGGCCTTGTGAGAGAGAGAGAGGAGGGGCCCCTAGGGCTGGCCTCGCCCCTTGAGGAGTCCAATTGAGTAGGAGGGGCAGCCTCTTTCCTCTCCTCTCCTTCCTTCCCCTCTTCCCTTATTGAAACTCATTAGAATAGGATTCTAGTAGGAATCCTACTTGGGGCGCGCCCTATGAGGGCCGGTCGGCCTCCCCCTTGCTCCTTTATATACGGGGGCAGGGGCACCCAATAACACACAAGTAAACAGTTGTTTTAGCTGTGTGCGGTGCCCCCCGCCACAGATTTCCACCTCGGTCATATCGTTGTAGTGCTTAGGCGAAGCCCTGCATTGGTAACTTCATCATCACCGTCATCACGCCGTTGTGCTGATAAAACTCTCCCTCGGCCTCAGCTGGATCAAGAGTTCGAGGGATGTCACCGAACTGAACGTGTGCAGATCGCGAAGATGTCGTGCATTCGGTACTTGATCGGTTGGATCGTGAAGATGTTCGACTACATCAACCGCGTTACTAAACGCTTCCGATTTCGGCCTACGAGGGTACGTGGACACACTCTCCCTGCTCGTAGCTATGCATCACCTAGATAGACCTTGCGTGATCGTAGGAAATTTTTTGAAATTACTGCGTTCCCCAACTGTGGCATCCGAGCCAGGTCTATGCGTAGATATTATATGCACGAGTAGAACACAAAGAGTTGTGGGCGATAATAGTCATACTGCTTACCAGCATGTCATACTTTGATTCAGCGGTATTGTTGGATGAAGTGACTCAGACCGACATTACGCGTACGCTTACGCGAGACTGGTTCTACCGCCGTGCTTCGCACACATGTGGCTAGTGGGTGTCTGTTTCTCCAACTTTACTTGAATCGAGTGTGACTAGACCTGGTACTTGTTGAAGGTTAAAACAACACACTTGACGAGAAACCGTTGTGGTTTTTGATGCGTAGGTAAGAACGGTTCTTGCTAAGCCCGTAGCAGCCACGTAAAACTTGCAACAAAAAAGTAGAGGACGTCTAACTTGTTTTTGCAGGGCATGTTGTGATGTGATATGGTCAAGATATGATGAGATATAGATTGTTGTATGATATGATCATATTTTGTTAAAGTTATTGACAATTGGCAGTAGCCTTATGGTTGTCTCTTTATTGCATAAGATGCAAGCACCATATAATTGCTTTACTTTATCGCTATGCGATAGCACTAGTCGCAAAAGCAATAGTTGGTGAGACGACCATGTGATGACACGTTGATAGAGATCAAGATGATGGAGATCATGATGTCATGCCGGTGACCATGGAGATCATGACGGTACTTTGGAGATGGTGATCGAAGACGCAAGATGATGATGGCCATATCATGTCACATATTTTGATTTCATGTGTTGTTTATCTTTTATGCATCTTATTTTGCTTAGCACGTTGGTAGCATTATAAGATGATCTCTCACTAAATTTCAAGGTATAAGTGTTCTCCCTGAGTATACACCGCTGTGACATTTCTTTGTGCTGAGACACCACGTGATGATCGAGTGTGATGAGCTCTATGTTCACATACAACGGGTGCAAACCAGTTTTGCACATGCAGAATACTCGGGTTAAACTTGACGAGCCTAGCATATGCATATATGGCCTCGGAACACTGAGATCAAAATATCGAACGTGAATCATAAAGTAGATATGATCAACATAGTGATGTTCGCCATTGAAAGCTACTCCATCTCACGTGATGACCAGACATGGTTTAGTTGATTTGGATCACGTGATCATTTAGATGACTAGAGGGATGTCTATCTAAGTGGGAGTTCTTAAGTAATATGATTAATTGAACTTTAATTTATCATGAACTTAGTCCTGATAGAATTTGCATATCTATGTTGTAGATCAATAGCTCGCAATGTAGCTCCCCGTTTATTTTTGATTTGTTCCTAGAGAAAAACTATGTTGAAAAATGATAGTAGCGATGATGCGGACTAGGTCCGTGATCTGAGGATTATCCTCATTTCTGCACAGAAGAATTATGTCCTTGATGCACCGCTAGGTGACGAACCTATTGCAGGAGCAGATGCAGACGTTATGAACATTTGGCAAAGCTCGGTATGATGACTACTTGATAGTTTAGTGCACCATGCTTTACGGCTTAGAATCAGGACTTCAAAAACTTTTTGAACGCCACTGAGCATATAAGATGTTTCAAGAGCTGAAATTTGTATTTCAGACTCAAGCCCGAGTCAAGAGGTATGAGACCTCTAACAAGTACTTTGCCTACAAGATGGAGGAGAATAGCTCAACCAGTGAGCATGTGCTCAGATTGTCTGAGTACTACAATCGCTTGAACCAAGTGGGTGTTAATCTTCCAGATAAAATAATGATTGACAGAGTTCTCTAGTCACTATCACCAAGTTACTAGAACTTCGTGATAACTATAATATGCAAGGGATAACGGAAACGATTCCCAAGCTCTTCGCGATGCTGAAATCGGCGAATGTAGAAATCAAGAAAAAGCATCAAGTGTTGATGGTTAACAAGACCACTAGTTTCAAGATAAAGGGCAAGGGAAAGAAAGGAAAACTTCAAAAGGAATGACAAGAAAGTTGCCACTCCCATGAAGAAGCCCAAAGCTAGACCCAAGCCTGAAACTGAGTGCTTCTACTTCAAAGGAAATGGTCACTGGAAGTGGAACTTCCCTAGATACTTGGCGGATAAGAAGGATGGAAAATAGAACAAAGGTATATTTGATATACAGATTGTTGATGTGTACTTTACTAGTGTTCATAATAACCCCTAGGTATTTGATACCGTTCGTTGTTAATATTAGTAACTCAAAACAGAGTTACAAATGAATAGAGACTAGTTGAGGGAGAAGTGAAGATGTGTGTTGAAGTGATTCCAAGGTTGATAAGATCATTATCTGTAACATCCCAAATTTCCTATTTGGAATGTTTTACAATTATAGCTAAGCATCTATGCATTCTGTTTGAATTTGAGTGCCATTTGGAGTTTCAGAAGATTTTGAGTTTTGGACTTTGAATTCAAACTTTGGCAAGTGGGAATCATTTCAACAACTATACCTGATAAATACTTGAGCAAAAGTATGAGAGGAGTAAACATGACACTCCAAAAATATCAGAGGAAAACATTGCCAAAAGTTTTGAATGGAAACTTGAGTTTTATTTGAATTTGAAAAAAATGAATTTTTATAAAGTTTGGGTTTTGTCTTTGGAAAAATGTTCAAATGATAGGAATATTCCCCATCATTTTGATATATATATATGTCTTATATAAATATTTATATTTCTCTTTGTTTTATTTTTCAAAAAGTATTAAAATAAAAAAGAAAATGCCAGCACTGCCAGCCGACTGCCCAGCCAAAGACATGGGCCACTCACTCATCAGGCCACTGGCAGCCCACCAAGACCAGCCTCACCAGGCCAACAGCCAGCCCACCTCCCTCGCCTGAACCTCTCCGCTCGGTCGACCGACCGAGGCCGCACTCTCTCTCTCTCTCGCCAAAGGGCCCCACCTCCTTCAACCCCCCACGACGCCACTCGACGACGTCACGGATCCCAAGGATCCGGATTCGATCCGCGCCTGATTCACCCCCGCCAAGGTGAGGCCCCGCCTATAAGTACCCTCCCCGCACCCCATTCCTCGCCTCGCCGAACCTCTCCTCCCTACTCACGCCCGGACTTGCTTAACGCCACCGCCGCCATTTGCCTCACCGCCGCCGCCTAGCCTCCCCGAGCTCCACCCACTCCACTGCACTCCACCTCGAGCTCGTCCGCACCGCCGGACCACTCCGCCGACGCCCCACCACCGGAGACGCCGGGACACTCGCCGCCCGAGCCGCTGGGCTGCCGAACTCCGTAAGCCACCGAGTTTCCTCGCCGTCCGATCCCGACCTCAAGGGCTAGGATTAGAACACCTCAAGGGTTATGTCCTTTAATTAAAACCCGTTCGCCCGGTTCGCTTACTTGTTTATTTTAAGTAGGGTTTTTATTTAGTACCGCCCGATTCGCTTAACCCTAGGCCCGCTTTTAGTTATATTACGCTAGCATGCTAGTTAGCCCATTTAGCCGTTTTTCTTTATTTTCGTTTTTCTGTTTTAATGAATAGTTTCAGATTTAAAAATTCATATCTTTTATTCTACTTAATAATTTTAGGTGATTCTTTTTGTTGGTTTGCAAATTTCTTATAGTTTCTGTAGAATATATAATTAGCTATGTTAAAATTATTTATAATTGCTTTATTTTAGATTTAGTCAGAATAGTAAATCTGTTATAAAATGAGTTAGGAAAATTATTTTATATGATTCTTTTGTCCCAACTTTGTTTTGACAATACCTAACCGTAGAAATTAATTTGGGTATTTTAGGATTAATAAAAAATAGTTTCTAGCAGAATCTTGTTATTAATTAACTAGCTACTGTTTTCCTATTATTTTAATTAGTAAATAAATTTATTTTTCACATGTGATTAATTATTCTAGGTTAGTTTCTGTCACTTTAGAGCATGAACTTTTATTTATAATAAATAAAACTTTTATTTTAATTTTCTTAATAAAATTGAATTAGGCCTAATAGGAGTTTCATAATAGCTTTTAAGTTAATTCTTTTTGCTCCTAGTTGCTTAATGCATTCTTTTCTCGTTAAGTTAACATAAATCCATGATTAGGTTATGTTGAGAAAATTTTGTTATATAAAACTATTTTTAGTTGTTGCTTGAAGTAGGAAAACTTTGAGTTGGTTTTCTTTGAGTTTCTCTTTGGGTTTTGATTTGTTTGTTTGGTGTGTTATGTTACTATGTTGCTATGTTAAGTGATCCTATGCTATATGCTTATTGTGATTATTGTTTGTCTCGTAGAGTTTCCGGAGTGCCAAGCTTGCTACTTACGAGTCTTTAGCTTACGAGGATCATCAGAAGGCAAGTCTTTGATCATGTTATTTTCAATACCTATGATTTTGTGCATTAGAAATTATACCACCCCACCATGCATGCAGTAGTTGAAATTTTGAAGTTATGTTCTTGAGTAGTATCATGTGGTAGGATGAACCAGTCCCCTTGTTACCATGACCCCGGGACGGAGTAGTTTATTTTGCTATGCTCGTAGACGGGTTTGGTTGAGTGAAATTCATAAGAAAGATATGAGAGTCAATGATGATGACAACCCCATGAACTTCAATGCTCAAGATGGACTTCGGAATTCACTACTGGGTGGAGGACGGTTGACGGGCACCCTGGAGAACCCAGTGGTTGGCCGGGATGCATGGAGAAGTGCCATGACATCTTGCGGAAAGCTTTACCCAGCCACGAAGAGACGGATGGATGCCCCATTGACCGGAAGCTTACCTGTGCAGCCGCAAGCCATTATGGGCTCTGGTTGGGTCAACCCTAGTAGTGACGCTGGCTGGACGGTAGTACGAGATGTAGAAGAACGGTAGGATTGATGGGTACCGCAGAGCTGTAAGAACTCTTTGAAGACCCTCGTTTATCTGGCCCCGCCTTCAAACACCATGAAGTGCGAAGACTTAAAAGGAGGGAATGATTTTTGCGGGAAAAGTACGCAAACCTCTGCAGAGTTAAAGATCTAATCGATTAGCCGTGTCCCCGGTTACGGACAATTTGAGCCTCTGGAACTTGGAGTATTTCGGAAATCTCAACACTAAAACTAATAAATTAATTTGAGGGGTTTATGACTTAATAAATTGGGAATGAGACATTGGTTGGCGGAACCATCTCAATAACTACCAATAATTTTGTAGTATTTGCAAGCAAGTCCACTGTAGTAGGAGAAAATTGGCTTTTCGCAAAATGATGACAACTTAGAGCCCCACAGCCAAAATGCATATAGTGTTAGAAATTTTATTATTGTTGTTGTTCTCTCTTCATGACTTGCCAGCTTATTCAAAAAGCTGACCTACACGGCTGCAACGTCTTATGTTGCAGAGATTTATTCCGATCAGAGGAGGCTACGCCCGCGCTTGGCGATTGCCCTTTGGAGTCGGATGGACTCGCTATTTCGCTTCACGCTCCGCAGCTTTAGTAGTTTATTTTCATGAGTTGGCCTTTGGCCAATTTATACTATTGTAATAAAGACTCTATATGAGAATCGTAATAAATTCAGGTGTGATTGAACTTTGATTATTTCATCGATGTACCGTGAGTACCAAAGATGATCTTGGGATGGTATGCATACGTAGATTTGACCGATTTTGGGTCAGTCGCTACATAGATGTTATCGAGCACACGCTGACCGTAGAGGACGAACCCCTAGGATCGGAAAGCCATAGGAAGAGACTATTTACTTTATATCCTTATCATTCCGTAATTCTCACCTGCTCAATTCTGACCTCTCCGATTTTCAACATTCTAGATGGTCACGAGTTCACCCCGCTTTTGCTACCGAGTTTTGCCACCGATGAGACGATGCCCTTCGCAGAAGCTGGTCCAGATGGTGAAGAAGCTGAAGATTGCTCTGCCTCGATCACCGAAGCCTACCAATGCGCTCCGACGGATACCCGCCACAGGATCGAGGTGCACATTCCAGGAGAACCTTCGAGGACATACAGAGCCTATTGACTTTGAGTTCACCGACTTCAACCGGATCATCGGAAGGGACATGGCGATCTATCGCACTTGGACATCTCCGAGAGGAGTACAGGCCGAGCTCGATCCATCGACTCGCCATGGTTTCTCGCAGAGCACGGAATGGAGATATCATCCGTACTATAGAGGACGACTCCATTCTCTTATGTCCAAGACTTGGAGTGTCTCCTCAGAAACGGAGATTCAGACTCGTCAGAATCAAGGTCCACAGAGGCTGTTGTTCCGTGAACTCGGAACCGAGGCACACGCAGACTTCCTTGGCCATGAGGAAGAAATCGCAGACTTCATGGAGAGAGTCGACGACCAAGATGAAGCTTGCCGCAATTGAGGAAAAATGGACTTGGGAGAGGACCTTTTCCGAGTGGAGATGACGGACCTCTCGTGAGCAATGATCAGGATTATGAAGGAGTTCCACCGAGGAAGCCGCAAGAGGAGGCACCGCAACAGAGGACACCACACCGAGGACATCGCACCAGAGGACGCAAGGATTATTGATGAAGACATTTAGTCGACCTCCATGTTATTTTACTTTTTCGTCGATCAGTTAGGTCGTTATTTTCGATTAATCGTGAGCTTTTTGTAATCGAGATTGAACCATGTTTGAGTGGAATGAATAAATGATTGGTGTGTCTTTGATTGTGCATTCATATGGGTAGTGTTGTTTCTCATTAGACCATTGTTCTATTCGAATTTTCTCATCCACTCCAAAAACTCCAGATGCCTCCGAGACGTGACCCCGGTCTCAACTTCCCGCCGGAGCTCACCCAGCTGCTTCAGCAGCAGAATGTCATCATGCAGATGCTCATCCAGAATCAGAACAACAACAACAACAACAATCCACCGCCACCACCACCCCCTGTTGACAACTTGACTCGATTCCTGAGGCTGAATCCGCCGGTGTTCTCTAGCAGCACCGAGCCGATTGTGGTCGATTTATTGGCTCCGCAAGATCGGAAGAGAGTTAATCACCGTTGGATGCACCGATGCAGAAGGTGCGCTTTGTCGCGACATCAACTTGATGGACCTGCAGCTTGGTGGGAGAACTACACCGCCACTTATCCCATCGGCACCGCCACATGGGATCAGTTCCAGCAGCCTTCCGCACCGCCATGTTTCAGCCGGAGCCATGAGTCTCAAGAAGCGTGAGTTCCGCAACTTACGCCAGGGAACCGATCGTGGCACAAGACGTGGATGAGTTTAGCAAGTTAGCCCGCTATGCCCTCGATGATGTGGCCACAGATGCCGCAGCAAGAGAAGTTTCTCGAGGGACTCAATGACGAACTGGTATGCAGCTTATGGTGGCTACTTTAGCCAACTACCAAGAGCTGGTAGACAAGGCCATCGACTTGAAGGCAAGCAAGAGCAGATTGAAAGTCGCAAGCGGAAGTACAGCCAGGGAAGCACAACTCAGAGCTCAGAAGCCCTGCTATGCCCCATACTCAGAGGGCATACCCATCACAACCATGGAGGACATAACCATGGAGGCAATGGGAACAATCGCAACCAGGACAACAGGTCCTGCAATGGCAATGGAAACGGTAATGGAAACCAGCATCGCCCCGCCGCATTCAAGGATCTGAGCCACATCACCGCTTCAAGTGCCGTAAAACAGGGCATTATGCCACCGACGCCCGGAGGCCAAGCAGAGGAATGGAAACGGCAATGGAAGCTCAGCGAAGAAGCCCAACCCTTTCCTCGTGGTCAGTGTGAACCACATTGACGTGGAGGACGCCTATGATCAGCCGCATAATCGTGGTTGGTAAGTTTTATTGAATTCACGCTCAGTTTTGGTACTCTTTGATTCGTGCAACGATTCATTCATATCAAGGGTAGTTGTGGAAAAGTACGGGTTGCCCACTAAAACCCTTAGAAACCCCTTCAAGGCCGGGCCCGCAGAGGAGAAATGATGGCAGGCTTAGCTGTCATGCAACCTCAACATCGGGAATCATAAATTTCCGCAGACCTCATAGTATTGGAAACCTGCACCTTGGATGTAATCCTAGGCATGGATTGGTTGACGGTTTGAAGGAAACATAGATCGTGCTCAAGAAGTCTATTCTCCGCCACCACCCCGGAGCGTAAGAGGATCAAGTATGTAGCCAGCATAGCCAGATGAAGAATCAGGTGCATTCCCTCACGGGAGTTGTTCAAGAGGAAGTGCCAGTAGTGCAAGATTTTCCCGATGTGTTTCCGGAAGAATTACCAGGAATGCCACCGGATAGAGACATTGAATTTCTGATCGAGTTATTGCCCGGCACAGCCCCAATATCCAAGAGACCTTATCGGATGCCACCGAACGAGTTGAAAGAGATCAAGGATCAAATTAATGAGTTATTGGAGAAAGGATATATTCGCCAAGCTCATCACCTTGGGGAGCCCCAGCTTTTTGGTAGAGAAGAAGGATGGAACCTTGAGGATGGTTAGGATTATCGCTCGTTGAACGAAGTAACCATCAAGAACAAGTACCCTCCGCCGATGATTAATGATCTGTTTGATCAGCTAGTTGGAGCCAAGGTATTCTCTAAGATCGATCTTCGATCGTGGTATCATCGATTGAAGATCCGTGAAAAGGATATACCGAAAACAGCATTCACTACTGTGTATGGTTTATATGAGTATACCGTCATGTCATTTGATTGACTAATGCTCCTGCATACTTCATGAATTTGATGAACAAGGTATTTATGGAATATCTGGACAAGTTTGTCGTGGTGTTCATCGATGATATACTGATTTTTCCAAGAGCGAGGAAGAGCATAAGGAACATTTGCGCCTAGTTCGAGAAACTTCGAGAACATCGCTTGTATGCCAAGTTCAAGAATGTGAATTTTGGCTGAAGGAAGTCAGATTCTCTGACATGTTATTTCAGGAGAAGGAATAGCAGTTGATCCCGCCAAGGTTGAATCAGTCACCGATTGGGCCACCCACCTCGTTGAAGGAGATCCGCAGTTTTCTGACTCGCAGGATACTATCGGAGGTTTATTGAGAACTTCGAAGATTGCCAAGCCCATGACTGAGCTGTTGAGAAGGAAGCCAAGTATGTTTGGACCGAGGACCTGTGAAGCCAGCCAGGAATTGAAGAACGCTGGTTACAGCCCCAAGGTTGATTTTGCGGACATACACAAGGAATACCAGGTTTATTAGACGCTTCTCCAAGGACTCGGAGGAGTACTAATGCAGAAGGAAAAGTTGTAGCTTATGCCTCCAGACAGCTACGACCTCACGAGATGAATTATGCCACCCATGATTTGGAGTTAGCAGCCGTAGTGCATGCACTCAAGACTGGAGACATTTCCTCATCGAAACCGCTGTGATGTTTACACAGATCACAAGAGCTTGAAGTATATTTTCACGCAGAAAGAGTTGAACCTCAGGCAGAGGAGATGTCTAGAGTTGATAAAGGACTATGACATGAGATTGCATTATCACCCATGGAAAGCTAATGTTGTAGCAGATGCTTTGTGCCGAAAGAGTTATGTGAATACTCTTACAGCAGGAGGATTACCCCAGGAGTTAGTTGATGACCTCGAGATCTCCGATCGGAGATAGTTCCAGAAGATATGTTGCAACTCGAAGTTCAGTCCACTTTGGCCGAAAGGACTCGTGAAGCCCAGAAGTCGGACAAGGAAATTGATGAGATAAAGCAAAAGATGAATGAAGGAAAAGCTAAAGGGTTCCGTAAGGATGAAAACGAGCTATATGGTTTGAGGATCGATTTATGTGCCCAATGATCCCAAACTCGTGAAGCTAATTCTTCAGAGGCTCATGATTCGCCAGACTCGATTCACCCGGTAACACCAAGATGTATCTGGATTTGAAGGAAAGTTTCGTGGACAGGTATGAAGAAGGATATTGCCGAGTACGTAGCAAGATGCGATGTTTGTCAACGAGTAAAGGCGAACATCGGCCAGCAGGGTTACTTCAACCTTTGTCGATGCCCGATTGGAAATGGGAAAAGCTTGGAATGGATTTCATCACAGGATTACCCAGGACCCGTTCAGGTTATGATTCTATCTGGGTAGTGGTTGATCGTTTGACCAAGGTAGCTCACTTCATTCCCGTGAAGACTACCTATACCAGTGCTAAGTTGGCCAAGATATACATGACCAGGATCGTATGTCTGCATGGAGTTCCGAGGAGTATCGTGTCGATAGAGGAACACAGTTTACCTCAAAGTTTTGGAATCAGTTGCATGAAACTTTGGGTACGAGGCTGGAATTCAAGACAGCTTTTCATCCGCATGATGGATGGACCGACCGAGAGAGTCAACCAGATTCGGAGGACATGTTGAGAGCTTGTGTGCTAGACTATGGGTCTAGCTGGGATGATAATTTGCCATACGCAGAGTTCTCATACAACAACAGCTTATCAATCCAATCAAGATGGCCCTTTCAAGCTCTATACGGAAGGAGGTGCGTAACACCATTGTGGGATGGTGTTGGTGATCGATCACTTTTCGTTCCGATCTTATCGAGATTCAAGAGAAAGTCAAGCTGATTCGGGATAGACTCAAGATAGCACAATGAGATGTAAGAGTTATGCCGACAAGAACGCAAGGAAGTAACTTACGAAACGGGAGACCGAGCATATCTTCGTGTGTCCCCACTTCGTGGAATCAAGAGGTTTGGTGTCAAAGGAAAGTTAGCACCCCGATTCATTGGCCCCTACAAGATCCTCGAACGTCGTGGAGAAGTTGCTTACAAGTTGGAATTGCCAGAAGGATTGTCCGGAGTTCATGATGTCCTCCATGTTTCCCAGCTGAAGAAATGTCATGCCAACATGGCTGATGTTCCGTTGAGAGACACAGTGCCCCTAGAGGCCATACAGCTTGACAGTGATCTGACTTATAAAGAGAAACCCGTCCGAATTCTCGGGACTGCGAACAGAGTCACCCGCAGCAAGGTCATCAAGTTTTGCAAGGTGCTGTGGAGTCATCACTCCGAAGAGGAAGCCACTGGGAGCGAGAAGAAGACCTTCTTCGAGACCACCCGCACTCTATTTGTTAGTTAACCCGAATCTCGAGGGCTAGATTCATCTTAAGGTGGTAGGTTTGTAACATCCCAAATTTCCTATTTGGAATGTTTTACAATTATAGCTAAGCATCTATGCATTCTGTTTGAATTTGAGTGCCATTTGGAGTTTCAGAAGATTTTGAGTTTTGGACTTTGAATTCAAAATTTGGCAAGTGGGAATCATTTCAACAACTATACCTGATAAATACTTGAGCAAAAGTATGAGAGGAGTAAACATGACACTCCAAAAATATCAGAGGAAAACATTGCCAAAAGTTTTGAATTCAAACTTGAGTTTTATTTGAATTTGAAAAAAATGAATTTTTATAAAGTTTGGGTTTTGCCTTTGAAAATGTTCAAATGATAGGAATATTCCCTGATCATTTTGATATATATATGTCTTATATAAATATTTATATTTCTCTCTGTTTTATTTTCAAAAAGTATTAAAATAGAAAAAGAAAATGCCAGCACCACCAGCCGATCGCCCAACCAAAGACTGGCCACTCACTCATCATCAAGGCCAACTGGCAGCCCACAACGCCACCACCGCAGCAATGAGCCAGCCCACCTCCCTCGCCTGAACCTCTCCGGCTCGGTCGACCGATCCGGCCGCACCCTCTCTCTCTGCTTAAAGGGCCCCACCTCCTTCAACCACCCACCACGCCACCTCGCCACACGGCACGGATCCCAAGGATCCGGATTTGATCCGCGCCCGATTCACCCCCCCAAGGTGAGGCCCCGCCTATAAGTACCCTCCTCGCACCCCATTCCCTCGCCTCGCCGAACCTCCTCCTCTCACGCCGGATTTGCCGAACGCCACCGCCATTTGCCTCACCGCTGCCGCCCTAGCCTCCCCGAGCTCCACCCACTCCACTGCACCCACCTCGAGCTCGTCTCGCAGACCGCCGGACCACTCACGACGCCCACCACCGGAGACGCGGGACACTTCGCCGCCGAGGCCGCCGTTGAACTCCGTAAGCCACCAGAGCTCTCCTCGCCGTCCGATCCCGACATCGCGGTTAGATTAGAACACCTCAAGGGGTATGTCCTTTTAATTAAAACCCGGTTCGGCCCGGTTTGATTACGGTTTATTTTAAGTAGGGTTTTTTTTTATTTAGTACCGCCCGATTCGCTTAACCCTAGGCCCGCTTTTAGTTATATTACGCAGTAGCATGTTAGTTAGCCCATTTAGCCGTTTTTCTTTATTTTCGTTTTTCTGTTTTAACAGAATAGTTTCAGATTTGAAAAATTCATATCTTTTATTCTACTTAATATTTTAGGTGATTCTTTTTTGTTGGTTTGAAAATTTCTTATAGTTTCTGTAGAATATATAATTAGCTATGTTAAAATTATTTATAATTGCTTTATTTTAGATTTAGTCAGAATAGTAAATCTGTTATAAAATGAGTTAGGAAAATTATTTTTATATGATTCTTTTGTCCCAACTTTGTTTTGACATTACCTAACCGTAGAAACTAATTTGGGTATTTTAGGATTAATAAAAAATAGTTTCTAGCAGAATCTTGTTATTAGTTAACTAGCTACTGTTTTCCTATTATTTTAATTAGTAAATAAATTTATTTTTCACATGTGGTTAATTATTCTAGGTTAGTTTCTGTCACTTTAGAGCATGAACTTTTATTTATAATAAATAAAACTTTTATTTTAATTTTCTTAATAAAATTGAATTAGGCCTAATAGGAGTTTCATAATAGCTTTTAAGTTAATTCTTTTTGCTCCTAGTTGCTTAATGCATTCTTTTTCGTTAAGTTAACATAAATCCATGATTAGGTTATGTTGAGAAAAATTTTGTTATATAAAACTATTTTTAGTTGTTGCTTGAAGTAGGAAAACTTTGAGTTGGTTTTCTTTGAGTTTTCTTTGGGTTTTGATTTGTTTGTTTGGTGTGTTATGTTACTATGTTGCTATGTTAAGTGATCCTATGCTATATGCTTATTGTGATTATTGTTTGTCTCGGTAGAGTTTCCGAGTGCTAAGCTTGCTACTACTTAGTCTTTAGCTTACGAGGATCATCAGAAGGCAAGTCTTTGATCATGTTATTTTCAATACCTATGATTTTGTGCATTAGAAATTATACCACCCCACCATGCATGCAGAGTTGAAATTTTGAAGTTATGTTCTTGAGTAGTATCATGTGGTAGGATGAACCAATCCCTTGTTACCATGACCCCGGACGGAGTAGTTTATTTTGCTATGCTCAGAGACGGTTTGGTTGAGTGAAATTCATAAGAAAGATATGAGAGTCAATGATGATGACAACCCCATGAACTTCAATGCTCAAGATGGACTTGAATTCACCATCGGGTGGAGGATTTGTTGACGGGCACCCGAGAACCCAGTGGTTGGCCGGGATGCATGGAGAAGTGCCATGACATCTTATGGAAAGCTTCACCCAGCCACGAAGAGACGGATGGATGCCCCATTGACCGGAAGCTTACTCTGCAGCCGCAAGCCATTATGGGCTCGCTGGGTCAACCCTAGTAGTGACGCTGGCTGGACGGTACTACGAGATGTAGAAGAACGGTAGGATTGGATGGGTACCGTAGTAGCCGTAAGAACTCTTTGGAAGACCCTGTTTATCTGGCCCCGCCTTCAAACACCATGAAGTGCTAAGACTTAAAAGGAGGAATGATTCTTATGGAAAAGTGCTAAACCTCTCGCAGAGTTAAAGATCTAATCGATTAGCCGTGTCCCTGGTTACGGACAATTTGAGCCTCTCGAACTTGGAGTATTTCGAAATCTCAACACTAAAACTAATAAATTAATTTGAGGGTTTATGACTTAATAAATTGGGAATGAGACATTGGTTGGCGGAACCATCTCAATAACTACCAATAATTTTGTAGTATTTGCAAGCAAGTCCACTGTAGTAGGAGAAAATTGACTTTTCGCAAAATGATGACAACTTAGAGCCCCACAGCCAAAATGCATATAGTGTTAGAAATTTTATTATTGTTGTTGTTCTCTCTTCATGACTTGCCAGCTTATTCAAAAAGCTGACCTACACGGCTGCAACATCTTATGTTGCAGAGATTTATTCCGGTCAGGAGTGAGGCTACGCTCCGCGCTTGGCGATTGCCCTTTGGAGTCGGATGGACTCGCTTATTTCGCTCACGCTCCGCAGCTTTAGTAGTTTATTTCTCATGAGTTGGCCTTTGGACGAATTTATTCTATTGTAATAAAGACTCTATATGAGAATCGTGTAATAAATTCAGGTGTGATTGAACTTTGATTATTTCATCGATGTACTGTGAGTACCAGCATGATCTTGGGATGGTACAGACACAGAGATTTGACCGATTTTGGGTCTGGTCGCTACACCATCGCACACTCCCCTTACCTTCGGGATTAGTGTTGAACCTAAAATAAATGTTATTTTGTGTTTGCATTAAGCATAATATGATTGGATCATTTATTGCAAATACAGTTATTCCTTTAAGTCAAAGAATAATTGTTATTCTGTTTACATGAATAAAACCTTATGTGATCATACACCCAAGGTGAATGGTTTGTTGAAAATCTCGATCGTAGTGATACACTTATTCACAATATTGAAGCCAAAAGATTCAAATTTAATAATGATAGTGCAACTTATTTGTGGCATCGCCGCTTAGGTCATATTATGTAAAGCGATGAAGAAACTCCATGCCGATGGGCTTTTGGAATCACTTGATGCTTAAGTAACCATGCCTCATGGGCAAGATGACTAAGACTCCGCTCTCCTAACAATGGAGCGAGCATCCGACTTATTGGAAATAATACATACTGATGTATGCGGCCGATGAGTGTTGAGGCTCACATGGGTATCATTATTTTCGACCTTCATGATGATTTGAGCAGATATGGGTATATCGACTTGATGAAACATAAGTCCGAAACATTTGAAAAGTTCAAAGAATTTCATAGTGAAGTGGAAAATCATCGTAACAAGAAAATAAAGTTTCTACGATCTGATCATGGAGTTGAATATTTGAGTTACGAGTTTGGTCTTCATTTGAAACAATGTGGAATAGTTTCACAACTCACGCCACCTGGAACACCATAGCGTAATGGTGTGTCCGAATGTCGTAATCGTACTTTATTAGATATGGTGCGATCTATGATGTCTCTTACTGATTTACCACTATCATTTTGGGGTTATGCATTAGAGACAGCTGCATTCACGTTAAATAGGGCACCATCTAAATCTGTTGAGACGACACCGTATGAACTGTGGTTTTGCAAGAAACCTAAGCTGTCATTTCTTAAAGTTTGGGGCTGCGATGCTTATGTGAAAAAGCTTCAACCTGATAAGCTCAAACCCAAATCAGAGAAATGCGTCTTCATAGGATACCCAAAAGAAACTTTTGGGTACACCTTCTATCACAGATACGAAGGCAAGATATTCGTTGCTAAGAATGGATCCTTTCTAGAGAAGCGCTCTCGAAAGAACTAAGTGGAAGGAAAGTAGAACTTGATGAGGTAATCTGTACCTTCTCTCGAATTGAAAGTAGCTCATCACCTGAAATCAGTTCCAGTGATGCCTACACCAATTAGTGAGGAAGTTAATGATGATGATCATGAAACTTCAGATCAAGTTACTACCAAACATTGTAGGTCAACCAGAGTATGATCTGCACCAGAGTGGTAGGTTAATTCAGTTCTGGAAGTCATGTTACTAGACCATGACGAACCTATGAACTATGAGGAAGCGATGATTAGCCTAGATTCTGCGAAATGGCTTGAAGCCATGAAATCTGAGATGGGATCCATGTATTAGAACAAAGTATGGACTTTGATTGACTTGCCTGATGATCGGCGAGCCATTGAGAATAAATGGATCTTCAAGAGGAAGACAGACACTGATAGTAGTATAACTATCTACAAAGCTCGAATTGTCGCAAAAGGTTTTCGACAAGTTCAAGCTGTTGACTACGATGAGATTTTCTCACTTGTATCGATGCTTAAAGTCTGTCCTAATCATGTTAGCAATTGCAACATTTTATGAAATCTGACAAATGGATATCAAAACTGATTTCCATAATGGATTTATTAAGGAAGAGTTGTATATGATACAACCAGAAGGTTTTGTCAGTCCTAAAGGTGCTAACAAAATGTGCAAGGTCCAGCAATCCATCTATGGAATGGTGCAAGCATCTCGGAGTTGGAATATACGCTTTGATAAGTTGATCAAAGCATATAGTTTTATACAGACTTGCGGTGAAGCCTGTATTTACAAGAAAGTGAGTGGGAGCACTACAGCCTTTTTGATAGGTGAATGACATATTGTTGATCGGAAATGATGTAGAATTTTCTGGTAAGCAAAAGGGAGTGTTTGAAAGGAGTTTTTCAAAGAAAGACCTCGATGAAGCTACTTACATATTAGGCATCAAGATCTATAGAGATAGATCAAGACGCTTGATAAGATTTTTCAATGAGTACATACCTTGACAAGATTTTTGAAGTTGAGTAAGACTCAAAACCTGACCACGGCAGAAAATAGCAAGAGAATGAAAAAGTCATTCCCTATGCCTCAGTCATAGGTTCTATAAAGTATGCTATGTTGTGTACCAAACCTATTGTGTACCTCACCATAAGTTTGGCAAGAGGGTACAATAGTGATCCAGGAGTCGATCATTAGATAGCGGTCAAAATTATCCTTAGTGGAATAAGGATATGTTTCTGTTATGGAGGTGACAAAAGTTCATCGTAAAGAGTTACGTCGATGCAAGCTTTGACACCGATCCGATGACTCCAAGTCTCAATCTGGATACATATTGAAAGTGGGAGCATTTATCTAGAGTAGATCTGCAAGAGCATTGTAGACATAGAAATTTGTAAAATACATATGGATCTGAATGTGGCACCATTGACTAAACCTCCTCACAAGCAAAACATGATCACACCTTAGTACTCTTTGGGTGTTAATCACATGGCGATGTGAACTAGATTATTGACTCTAGTAACCCTTTGGGTATTGGTCACATGGCGATGTGAACTAATCACATAGTGATGTGAACTATTGGTGTTAAATCACATGGCGATGTGAACTAGATTATTGACTCTAGTGCAAGTGGAGATCAAGGAAATATGCCCTAGAGGCAATAATAAAGTTCTTATTTATATTTCCTTATATCATGATAAATGTTTATTATTCATGCTAGAATTGTATTAATTCAAGGTAACATCCCAAAATTCTAAATTTTGGAATGTTATAAACACATAGATAGTTTTGGTTGATTGTTTGATTGATTGACTGAAAGTGAGTGAATTTGAAACTTTTGAAAGTTAAATGAGAGGAATAAAAGGACTTTCCCAAACTTTCATTTTTGCTTTTATGATCTTCGAATTCAAATTCTTTTCATCACAAAACCTCGGAGAGAAGATGACATGACTTCTTCCATTTATTTAAATGACAAGGGTGTTGAAAATATTTGAATTTCATTTGGAAAATATTTCCAATTTGAAACTTTATGCAACTCAATGATTTTCACGAGAGAAGATAAAATGACTTCTTCAAATTAAATGAAATATGAGTTGGGAGTTTTGAAAGAATTAAATTCAAAGTTCTTTTGAATTTATTTCCAATTTGGAGTTATTTGAGTTTTATTCAAATTATTTTCTCCAAAACAAAATATATGGAAAATAGGGTAACATGATTCCTACATCAGAAAATTGAGAGAAATTAATTTGAAGTCATTTTAGTATTTTAAAATGATTTTTATTGGATTTTATTGGACCAGTAGCACTGTGTGAATTATTAAAATTTGTGTGACTTTTATTTGAAGCTAAAATAGTGTTCATGTTGTAGAAAATCTTTTTCTGAAAATTTTGATATATTATATGCCTATATAAAATTTTATTTGGTTTTATTATTTTGTTTTGTTGTCTCTGTCCTAAAAAATCGCTATACTGGCCGGGTTAAGGGCCAAGGCCCAAGGTTGCCAGCCGTCGGCCGCCAAGGCCAAGGCCATCACACAGCACTGTGGAGCTGCCGCCTTTTCCTTTTCCTAGAAGGACTCTTTTCGCATTCGCTTATTCCGATTTGTTTCTAGATCTTTTCCTTTTGTTTCCTAATCCTAGTCTATTTCTTGTCCCCTACCCCAAGCAAAACCCTCCCTCCCCACTATAAATACCCAAGCACCCCCTCCAACACATCAAACCAACACCTCTCCACTCCTCTCTCTCTCTCTCCGCAGCAAAGAAGAAGCAGCACCACCGCCGCCAAGTGCCGCCGCCGCCTCGACCTCTCCTGAGGTTTATATGATCTCCTCTCCACCGTCCCGTGATCTCCTTTCCTCTAGGATCAAACGCAACATCGGATCCGATCTTCTTCCCCAACTCCGACGACTACTCCGTGAGATCCACGAAATCCTGTAATTCATTTTTTCAGAAAATAGCAATCTTAGAAAATTCATATCTTTTAGAGTTTTAGTATTTTTGAGTAATTCCAATTGCTATGTGTCACAAATTTGCGGAAGTTTCTGTTAGTGTCTCTGGATTTCAAATTTGAGTAGTTTAAATTTGAATTTGATAAATTTTGTTCAGATTAGTATTTTGGCCATAACTTGAGTTTAAAATAGGTTTTAATTAATTCTTTTTGCTCCTGGTCACTTATGATATTTTTTAGCTGTAGGATTTAGTTTGGTAATTTTGAGGTATTTTAAATTAGATTTTAGTAAAAATCGTACTGTTTTGCTTATATAGTTGTTTTAGTTATGTAATTATTGTTTTTAATTATTTAGTTCATTCCTTTGTAGATTTTCACTTGTTGTTATATGTTTATGTTTAGCTACAGCAGACAAATTTTTGTAGTTATTTATTAGTGTTTAGCTACTGTTTTTGTAATTGCTTGTTTAGTTCATAGTGATAGTGGATAAAAATAGTTTTAAAAGTAATTTTTTCCACTTCAAGTTATATTGTTTTTATTATTTGTGAACACATTAGTTTTATATTTATTTAGTATAGTTTATTAATGTTTTAATAAATGATTTGCTGTTATAGTTGTCTTAGTGTTTTGCTAGTTGCTATATTTGTTCTAGTATTAACTAGATGGTTATAGTAGTTTTATATTAGTTCTTTTTGTTAGTTATTAAATTAGTAATTTATTTTCTGTTATTTTATTAGATTTATATTTTCTTTGCAGTAGAAAAAAATTATTAGAGTAATTTAGTGATTTTATGTTAAGATTTGTATGAGTTGGTCACCACTAGTTTTTCCTTGAATCTTTCTTTCGAAGTTTATCCTTTGGTTTTCGACTTGGTTTTCTTTGTGGCTTTTATTTTGATTGAGTATTGTTATGAGTGTTAGAATTGTTTGCTAGGATGTTTGCTTATGTGAATGCTATGTTTGACTATATAGATTTTCAACGGAGTGACGATTAGTTCTACCAAGTCATTTTCTGACAGCGTTGTTATCTTCATCAAGTATTACCAGGCAAGTTCACTTTGACCTTGTTTTTCATACCTATGTGTTTTATTGCATCTAGTGTCATCTTCACAACAAACCCTCCAAAGAGTGATATTGAATTCTTGTAGTTGAGTAGTATGCATGAGGTAGGAACCCATCACCTGTTACCAAGCCCGGACGATATTTTATTTTAATGCTACGCTATAGTAGACGGGTTTGGTATGAGTGCTCGGAGTGGTGTGAGAATGGAGGATCTACGCCAATGACGACAACTCCATGATGGAATCTGCAAGGACTGCATCTTCAAGGCCTCGTGGACTTCAAGACTCGAGACAAGAATTCAATACACACTACTTGGTGAAGGATGGTTGACGGGCACCCGGAGAATCCAGTGGTTGGCCGGGATGCATGGAGAAGCGCCATGACATCTTATGGAAAGCTTCACCAGACTCAAAGAGACGGAAGAATACTTCATGCCCGAAGCTTATCTCTGCAACCGCAAGTCACTATGGGCTCGCTTGGTTGACCTTAGTGGTGACTCGCTAGGACGGTGCTAGAAGATGTAGAACTACGGTAGGATTGAATGAGCACCGATGCTGGTCGGGAACTCTTCGAAGACCATGTTTGGTCATCTTGTTCTCAAACACCTCAAGTGCGAGAACGAAAAGAGGGATCGAATCTTGCGGGTAAAGTGTACAAACCTCTCGCAGAGGGTTAAAACCTAATCGATTAGCCGTGTCCCCGGTTACGGACAATTTGAGCATCTGGACCTGCATCTATCTCGGAACTCTCAACACCGGACTGATAACTTAATTGTGGGCAACTTATGATGAATTTGGGCTATGAGACATCGGTTGGCGTAACCATGTCATGATAGAAAACTCTATAGTACAGACTTCATTTATTCCTTTGATGTAGGGAAAATAAAACCAGCTTTTACGCAAACAAAACTCAGATACAGAGCCACAAATCCATACTGCATATAGTATAGTTTATCATCTGTTTTCTCTTATTGTGATCTTGCCGACATTCAATGTAATCGACCTACACGGCTGCAACGTATCATGTTGCAGATATTTCTCGACGAGTAAGAGTTACGATACAGGTTACGGTCTACACTCAACCTGCCGATGGCCTTGATGGGACTCCACACCCGCTTGATTGTTTCATTGTGTATTACGAGGTATATATCATTTTACGTTATTTATACATGTGATTGCACTTTGATATATACATTGATGTACTGTGTGCAAAGATATCGATCCTGTGGATGGCATGACATACAGAGGCTTGACCGCCTCGAGGTCGGGTCGCTATAGATATGGTATCGAGCACATGTTGATCAGAGGACGTGACCCTAGAAACCGGAAAGCCCCTAGGACCGAAAATCTCTAAAACTTTATTTTCAAAAGACTCTTACTTCTCATCTCTTCTGATTTTATCAAATAGACACTCTCACCTCAAATAGTTAGAATATACCCTTTTCCTTTTGATCACATGAAGAATCAATCAAGCCGCCCAAGAAGGACAAGATATCGGATAACCGATGGCCTCTTCGAGTAAAGAGGATTTGACCATGCATTAGAAGAGTTGAAGCTGCAACAATTGAAGACTCAAGACTAGAAGAATTTGAAGAATCAAGAATTATTTGACCTTTAGAAGACCAAACCCCTGTTACACACTTACGTTAGATGCATTTATTTGTGAGCTGTCATTTGTTTGATGTTTTCCGACAGCCACAAAGTAAAACTTGTTTCTTCAAAAACTATTGTTTGTATTGTGTGTATATCCTCTCCACCTCTCTCATATCTCATCCCAAAACTTTTGGACCCTATAGTTGATGAATGAAGTTGGACTGATATTCTCTGGATCAAGACTCAACCGGAGGCGAACTATGGATTCGTAACATGGAGAATCACTTTGGGAGCAATTTGGTTTCAAGGAAGAATGAAGTATCTTACGCTCTTCAGTACTTTGAAGGAAGTGCTGCAACATGGTGGCAGATGCATCAAGCTATACGCGGATGGAATGGAGCAAAGACTTGGGAAGAATTCAAGGAGACTCTGACAAGATCTCGTCTTATCCGGAAGCACCATGATACACCAAGAAATAAACCTTGTGCCTGCAAGATTTGCGGAGAAATAGGACACACCTGGAGGAACACAAGGATGGATGCCCTCATTGTGAGGAGAAACATCCAGCTGAAGAATGCCCAACTAGACAGATTACTTGTTTCTTGTGTGAAGGAACTACCCACTACCCGCTTAGTGTCACATTTACACTATGGGCAGAGAACCATCCAGCAGAAGAAAGAAGAAATGAAAGGAGCCCTCATGGAGATGTTAGAAGAACTCGTGATTTAAGGGAGATGTTGAGGACACACAAAGGAAACAAAATTAAAGCCCGCACCAAGTCATGCTATTCATGTGGAGAAGAAGGACACATCTCCCAAGATTGTCTGAATGGAGATCTAGTAGAATTCCCGATAGAGGAAGTAGAGTATGACCCACAGGAAATAGAAGCCCTGATTGGAACGGAAAAGTCCAGGAAGAGGAATAGATTGGATTCCAGGAAGGACCTGAGTCATGTCACCTGTTACAAATGAAAGGAGTCAGGGCACTACATCAACACTTGCCCAAAATAGAAGCCGAGAACCCAAAGAGGCTATGTGATCATGAGGAAACCTCAAACCTCGTCAAGTAATATGTTTCCGTTGTAATGTAGCAGGCACTTTGCCGTAGATTGTCCAAGGAGAAGGAGACCGTGATATATAGTTAAATTTGTAATAGAATAAATGGAGTAGTAGAAGTGAGAGCTTTTGTTTTATATTCAGGTGTTAAGTTGAGACATGTAACGAAAAGCGAGATGATTGTAATAGTTTAAGAATCAATAAAGTTAGCAGTGTTGGTACTGCTTGGATTTTATGAGTTACCCTACGAGGAAAGATGTTGACCAATTTTGGTCAATGGAATATTGGAACATTTTAAGGGTGGTAGTACCTGTAAGAACCATTGACCTCGGAAAGATAAGGATACCCACTGAATGGATTTTGCACAAAATAAATATGAGTTTTGTCTCGATATGTTTGATACCCCAAGAGAGTGTGTGTCACATCCCGCTTAGACCATGCATTAGGTGTGCATCATGTTTAAATTTCATTTGAATTTGAAATGGGAAGGCAGGAAACCCTGTAACACCCCCTTAATTCAACTAGGGTTTACTAAAAATTATTTCAATGAATCCAAATGCCTTTCAAAATGTTCATCCTCTTTACTTTGGTTCGTAACCCATGTCAAGAAGGTGTACCATTTTCTAGGTCATCTAAGGGTTCTAGGTTTAATCCACAAGTTTTGAACTTGAGCATTTTTAATTATATTAAAATATTTTAAATGTTCAAATATTGCCAAACCAAAATGTTTCATGTTGGGAATATTCCAACAAGTGACCAGGAGCATTTTGGTGATTTTAAAATAGTTTTGGTATTTTAAATAAACCCCACAAAGTTACGTAAATTAGAAAAGACTAAAAAGGAAAAATACTTACCTGTCAGCTGCGTTCGCCCACCTGCCGGCCCAGCCCAGCAGCTGGCCCAATGAGCTGCTTGGCTCGGCCAGCAGCAGCCTGGTGCCCTGCTGGCGAGCGCAGGGCGCGCCACGCACTGGCCGCCGCCGCTTCATCTCCTCGCCCGCTGCCTCGACGACCTCCACGCTGCCGCCTGACCCCGGACACGCCATTCGCCTTGCCTCTCTCTCTCGCTCTCCTCAACCTGGCCGACGCCATCGCTGACGCCACCGCCGAGTCGTGCTCCCCGCCGTCCATGCTCCTCCCCACCATGTCCAGAGCTCCGCCAGACTCCACTACCCCTAGCTAGCTGAATCCCGCCGCCTAAGCACCCCGAACCTAGCTCACGGACTCGACCGAGCTCAAGCGCGGAGATCCCTTCGCCGCCGCCGCCAGATCGAGCATCCTCGACTCGACGAGGTTTCTACGAGATCGCTGTGAGCCTGGCTACCTCCCCATCCTCTCCACTCGCTTTCGCACCACAACGACCCAACCACGCCGCTCAACGCATCGCCATGAGCTCGTCCGCCGACGAGGCTCGCCACCCAACGGCCACGCCACCGCGTCCAACGACTCACCGTGTCGCTGGGTCTAACTCCGCACTCCACGCTACTCACCTTGCCCCCTAGCGACAAGCCCGACATCACCCGAGCCCCCCGCCGCTAAACTCGTCGCCGTGCCAACTCCGCCACCCCTACCTCAACTAACCTCACCAAGAGCTGCGGTTCATCTCCAGCCCACGAGATGCCTTCCGCGCCCATTTGTGGCCGGAAAGTGCAAAAGCACTTTGTTCATTGCTACCGCCTCGGCCAAGGCTAGACGCCGCGAAGTTGACCATCGACCACCGATTGTGGGCCCCTGCTGACCGCTCAATCAATGATGTGGACCCCCTGTTAACTAATTAGGATTAGTTCTAATTAAGTTAATTAGTTAAACTAACTCGACATGCGGGTCCCACTCGTCAGTTTGACCTGGACGACCCGCTGACCCCTCGACACGCTGACCTCATGCCGACGTTAATAAATGAATTTCTGGATTTATTCTAATATAGCAAATTCCGAATATAATTCAAATTTCAAATGCTTATAACTTTTATTCTATAACTCCAAATGCAAAGATTTATATATGAAAATTATCAGAAAAATACACTCTATCCATTGGTACAGGTTTCATGCATGTTAAAACAAGTTAACTATGCTGAATAACCAGAATAAGTTATTGCACCATTAGGACTAACTCAATGAGCTATCATTTGAATCCTTGATTCAAATGAGTCCATCCTCGCTCTTTCAACTTGCATTAGACCAACACACATCCATACTGCCATGTCATAGCATGCATCATATTGTTGCATATTGTCTTGTGTGTTTATTTCGTGTGCTTTCATGATAGGTTCTCGCCTCAAGATAACCTCGACTACCCATCCAAGGGCAGTTCTCACCCCGCCCATCGTGCAAGCAACTCATTGATCATTCCGATACAAACCCATGTTCTCGCTTCGCTTCTCGCTTATCGTGATTAAGACAACGCGCTTCAACTGTTGTGTGCTGCGGTAGTTGAACCCACTTCCTTTGCATGACCTGTCATTGCCACAAGAATTAGATGAAACCCACTAGTATGTGTAGGAGTTGATTGAGCCATGTTTGTGATTCCTACCATGCTATGCTTGCTATGCTTCGAGTTGTGTCGTCCGGCTCATCGGGATGATGAACTGGAGGAAAGGTTGTGTTGGTTCAAGAGTGAAAGTGTTGAACACGATTTGGTAAAGGTATCGATGAGAGGCCATGTAGGAGTACATGGTGGGTTGTTTCATTGAAGCCGATCCTAAGAACTGAGATCTGTGTTTGTGATCCATGAACTAGCTACTACCATGCATTGGGCCCAAACCAATGGACCCTCTCGCTTCTTAACCACCCCTGTTCTTAGTCCGGAGTTGCAAGTAGTTTCGTGTTTGTAGCATGTCAGCCGCACGCAACGCTGACCTTAGGGGTGGGTTGTGTTGCGGTAGGCACTGTGGGTCTGTGTACCGAAAGTGCCCGCTTGGTATCTCGGGAACCCCGCACACATCGCTCGGGCTGTATGGGAAACCTCGCCGACTCTCATGGATGGAACCCGAATAGGCGATAAACCCGACTAGGGACTTGAGTGTTTAGGTAGGCTGTGGCCGACACCCACGCTGGGCTTCCGCTGAAGGTTGCCGAGTACATGTCGTGTAAACGCATTTATAAGTGGTGAGAGCGTGTGAAGAAGTACACCCGCAGGTTAAATATGATCTATTCGAATAGCCGTGTCCACGGAGAAGGACTTCGGGTTACCTATATCAGTTCATAGACAAGTAAATGGATACTACTAAAAGCCTCAAGATAAGTGTGAGTATCGTGGATGGTCTCTCGGGATGACGAGAGAGGATCCACGGTGGAGTATTGTGATGGTGATTAGTGGACCTGTAACGACAAAATGCTTTACAAAGTGGTGTTACGAGGATAGCTTAGCCAAGAGTCAAAGCTGGCTTGCTGCAAATAACTCCACTTCCTTCCTTGAGAATGTGCATGTATGATAGGGTTCTGTGGTAAGACTTGCTGAGTACTTTTGTACTCATGTTTGCCTAATCAATATTTTTAAGAGGACTATACTACCCCCTCCGACGGATTCTATGTAGATGTTGACTTCGACGAGTGAACTAGCCACCCAGGTGGCGATCTAAGACTTGTGAAGGGCCATTGCAGATAGAAAGGCTCCAACAAGCTTTCTTTCTTTCTAGAGTCTGTACTCAGACTGGTTTGCTTCCGCATGTGCTTGTATGATTGTATGATTTGAGTGTTGGGTCATGTGACCCCTACCTGTATAATGTGTTATGTATGGCTCTCTGAGCCTCTTAAATAAAGTACTTGAGTTGTAGAGTTTTGTTGTGATGCCTTGTTGTATTTACTCATATCGGGCATATTATGGTATGATTGAAATGCTTGGTATGAGTGGGATCCGACAAACTAGTTGTTTATCCTTGGCAGCCTCTCATATGGGGAAATGTAGTCCCGTGCCTCGAGCGATAGTAGTCCGCTACAGCCCGGTTCACCGGAGTCCTCGCTAGCCCAAAGACTACTGCTTGGACACTTGATCGGCCGGCATGTGATTCATTTCGCTCCTATGTCTGTTCCTTCGGGAAATGTCACGATGGTATTCGAGTCCCGCTTAGCCTGCTACAGCCCGAATACCGAGTCCTCGATAGCCCAGCGCTTACAGCCCGAATTCATACGCTGATGACCGACATGCTCAAGTGTTTCATGTATGCCTGTCCCCATAGGTTAGTGCCGCTTGGGTTCACGACTAGCCATGTCGGCCCGGTTCTTTGTCATGTGGATGCTAGCGACACTTTCATATACGTGAGCCAAAAGACGCAAACGGTCCCGGCCATGGTAAGGCGACACCTGTGGGAATACCGTGCGTGAGGCCGCAAAGTGATATGAGGTGTTACCAGCTAGGTCGATGTGACTTGAATTGGGGTCCCGACAGCGCTGGCATCGAGCAGGCTGCCTGTAGGTTCGCTAAGCCAAACTGGTCAAGTTGAGTCTAGGAATGCTTTAGTTATATGTAGGGGAATTTATTGTGGAGGGAACGAAGGCTCTTTTTACTCCTTTACCTTATGCCCTCCGATCCGAGTCATCCTCTTCTCATTCGACGTGGGTATAGGACTAGGCTCTCTCTCTATCAGTTCACGTGTTACTAATCCGTAGTAACTTATAGGATTGTTGGTTACATCCTCGCTCAAGGCTACTAAATTTTAGTATGCTATCATTTGAACCAGAACCTTGATATGATGTTGTTGAGTGGATTTGCAATCTGATTTTAATGTCTCAAATCTGATTTTGGGCATTTACAGATGTTATGCTGCCCGATTTTCCCTAGAAATTCTAATGCCTTTGCATTGTGGCTGTGCTTTCAGATGGCCACCCGCCCCCAGAACCAAGTGGTTCGCCTGACCCGTTGCATTGATGTGTGCGGTCACACGGCAATGCTGGTTCGGGTGATGATTGAGTCTGGTTATCGATGGTATCCTCAATATACCGCCGAGGAGCAATTTAGGATTTCAATCAAAGCCAATACCTATGCACGGTCCGGATTTATCCATCTTATCCCGGAGCTATCGAGCCACTTCATCGTTCTTATGGGCTCGAATCACTATTGGAATGTCTCGTGCAAGATGCAGCCTATTCCATGATGACTATTATTCGAGCCGTAATCGCTTTGTCGAGCAACACCGATTTCCGCTATATGCCAAGATCCTTCCGGGGCGCATGGCTACCTTCGTGGTTTGTACAGCGATGCATCCCATGAGGACTCACCTTCGCACTACTACCGAAGTTGTTGGAGGACAAGGACCGTGAGAACCGGCCTCATGTATGGAACTTTTAATGCCCGCTCGACCACCGGGCTACTCGACTAGGTTTGCACCTGCCTGCAAGCCGGATATATGGACATGAGAGACTTGTACCTGCAAGGGGAGTCTGCCAGACTTTATGGAGTGGCGTGAGGTTGAGGCATCACCTCCTCGTGGGCCTCGCTCGCCACCGCTTGTTGGTCCACGGCCACATCCGAGTCCTTATGGTCCATGTGCCCCACAGATTGTCTGCTTCCTGACGATCATGTTCAACTTCCGTGCTTGGGTGGTGACTTCTACGAGGACTACTATGGAGCTGCCCGAGATAGTAGTAGTATTCCTAGTATGGTAATAGTTGTGTTTCCACCGCCTCTGCGTGACTCGTGGAATACGACTTAGTGTGTATCGCTCCTAAGTGTAGAAAATAATGTATGGGAGTTGGAATGTTTCCGATGAGATGTAACGCCTTTCCTTATAGTTGTACTCGTCAGCTTGTACTAAACTATGAATGGTGTGTATGACCGCTGGTATATATATATATGGCAGTTTTATATTACCATGTCATACGGATGAACATCTTTGCATTCCATGCTATCCATTACCTTCCGCACTTCCTTGTTAAATTCTGCCACCCTGGTTTAAACCTTTGCTTTGTCTCCCAGGATGGTCAACACACGCAATACTCCTGCTGCTCCAGAGCAGGAGAAGCCAGCAGCCGTAAATGAGAATCGCCGCAACCGCCATCTTTGGCCGAGGTGATGTCGAAGCGTAACGCAATAAGCGCTAAACCAACCGCTTATTGGAGCGGATTGAGCAAAACACAGCACGCCAGCCAAGAAACGATGTGGTTTCACTCAACGACTTCGCAAGCTATATCCTCCAAAATTAAATTTTCCGTCGAGCCTCTCGACGCAGATGATTGGCTCCGCAAAGATCCACCACAAGCTGCGCTCCGCCAACGTGGCTGAGGCCGACAAGGTTACCTTTGTCGCCTATCATCCGGAAGGCCCCGCTAGTCTCGTGGGAAAATTATGAGGCTATGCATCCGCTGGACAAGTTACGACTTGGGATGAGTTCAAGGCCGCCTTCCGTGAGCACCATATTCCGTAAGGTCTTATGGACCGCAAACGTGAGGAATTCTGCAGCCACCCAAGGTAGGCTGACAAAGGATGCCTACACCGTGAATTTGGGAGGTTAGCACGTTATGCTCCCAAGAAGTTTCTACCGATGCTAAGAAGGTGCAAGGTTCCGCAAGGGACTTAGCCCGAGCTACGCCGAGATCTCCGTCTGCATGAGTGTACCTCTTTCCGGTTAGTCAATAAGGCTATCAGCACCAAATCGGGCAGATCGATTTTGAGGCTTCACGCAACACATCCGTGACTCGATCGCCATCCGCTCGATCCCGTAAGCGCCGGGTTTGGGTCCCAAATACGCTCTACCACCTAGGTACACCCCGAGGCCATCCTTCGAGGCGCCCCCCAACCAGCCGATTTTCCACCCAAGACTTATGGAGGTCCAACTGCTAGTGCTGCTCCACGCCCAAATGTGATAACTTGCTTCAAGTGTGGAGAGACGGGCCACTATATCCGAGAGTGTCCCGTAACAACCCCAATCAAGCCGAAAGTCTGTTGGCGCAGCAAGCCAGCAGAAAGGTGCCCTATGTTAAACCAGCTTGCCACCGCCGTGGCCATGTCAACTATGTCTCGCTGAAGAAACCTATGAGGATCCCAACATCGCCCTCGGACGCTTGTTAATTGCCATCCGCAACCGCTCTTTTTGATATCGAGCATCTCATTCATTTATTTCGAGAGCTATGCTCGATTGCATAACACCACATTCTCGTGACATGCCTACCTCCATGGAAATTAAACTCCGGTTCTAGATGGCAAACCTCTAGAATAAGTCATGGGAATGAAATTTTGTCGATGATTAGTCTTTCTTGCATCTCTAATAGCTCTTAAGTCCTCTGACATAAACATCATCTTGGGTATGGACCGGATGTCAGCCCATTATGCTAAGATTGATTGCTCTACTAGAACTGTTCAACTTATTTCCATCCTTCGGCAAAACAGTAAATGTTTTAACCCGAGTGTCTAAGCGCCGTTTTACTCCTTAAATGCCAACCTCTTCCGCACCTCAAGATATTCCGTAGTCCGTGATTTCCCAGATGTCTTTCCGAGGAACTGCCAGTGTTCCACCGACAGTGGATGTCGAGTTCGTGATAGATCTTATTCCCGAACCGCCCCAATCTCTAGAAGACCTTATAAGATGGCACCCCTAGAACTAGCTGAACTTAAGAAACAACTCGATGAGTCCTTGCAAAAGGGTTTCATCCGCCCTAGTTCATCTCCATGGGCTTGCCCGCCCTCTTCGTCAAGAAGAAGGATGGTACGGATCGGATGGTTGTAGATTACCGACCGTCAATTTGGTCACTATCAAGAACAAGTATCCGCCCCAGATCAACGACCGTATGATCAGCTCGCCGGATCCTCAGTCTTTTCCAAGATGGATTTGAGGTTGGGCTACCATCAAATCAAAATCAAGAACGGGGACATACCTAAAACGGCTTTTGTTACTCGTTATGGCCAATACGAGTACACCGTCATGTCCTTCGGATTAACCAATGCTCCAGCCACCTTCTCTCGGTTAATGAACTCGATCTTCATGGAGTACTTGGATAAATTCGTCGTGGTATACCTCGATGATATACTCATCTACTCCAAGAATGAGGAAGAACATGCCGAACACCTAAGGCTAGTATTGATGAAACTTCGAGAGCACCGCCTTTATGCCAAATTCTCTAAGTGTGAATTCTGGTTACCGTAAGTGACCTATCTAGGACATGTAATCTCCGTAAGGGCATTGCTGTCAATCCCGAAGCGAAGTTCAAGCCGCCTTGATTGGACTCCACCGAATCGGTCAAGCAAGTTCGAGTTTCTCGGTTTAGCGAACTATTGCCGCCGCTTCGCCGAGAATTTCTAAAGTTGCTAAACCTCTAACCGAACTCCTCAAGAAAGATAAGAAGTTCGAATGGACGCCACAAAGGCGAAGTTCAGCTTTCAGAACTGAAAAGACGCTCGACATCCGCTCCCTGCATTTGTTCCACCAGATTTTTCTAAGGACTTCATTATCTATTGCGACGCCGCGACAAGGACTAGGTTGCATACTCATGCAAGATCGCCATGTGATTGCCTACGCTTCGACAGCCAAGGCCCACATGAGGATAACTATCCCACACATGATCTAGAGCTTGCAGAAGGGTTCATGCACTCAAAACCTGGCGACATTATTCATCGGGTAATCGCTATAAATCTACACCGATCACCAAAGTCTGAAATATATCTTCACCCAACCGGATTTGAATCTCAGGCAAAGACGTTGGTCGAAAGTTGATTACAGATTTCGACTTAGGAATATCCTACACCCTGTGCAAGGCTAATGTCATGGCCGACGACTAAGTCGCAAATCTTATTGTAACAATCTGATGTTACAACAAAGTCAACCAATTCTCCACGAGGAATTTCGTAAGCTTAATCTTCACATTGTTCCTCGAGGATTCCTTTCCACCCTGGTGGCAAAACCTACCCTTACGGATCAGATCATCAAAGCGCAGAAGGTAGATCCGGGAATCTCCCGTATCGAGAAACATCAAGAAAGGAGTCGCAGATTGTTTCTCCATTGATGAACAAGGTGTCGTGTTCTTTGGAGACCGCCTAGTGGTTCCTAAGGTGCGCAACCCGAGGCGATTGATCCTTAAGGAAGCTCATGACTCTCCTCTCACCATTCATCCCGGTAGTACTAAATGTATCAAGATCTACGCCAGAGGTTTTGGTGGACTAGGATGAAGAGAGAAATCGCTCAATACATTGCTAATTGCGACGCCTGTCGTCGAAGTTAAAGCAGAGCATCAACGGCCCGCTGGTACCCTTCAACCTTTGGAAATTCCTGAATGGAAATGGGATAAAATCGGTATGGATTTCATTACCGGTTTTCAGACCAAGAGAGGGAATAACGCTATCTTCGTTGTCGTTGATCGCCTTTCCAAAGTAGCCCACTTCCTACCCGCTCGTGAGAGTATAACCGCTAGTCAGCTAGCTGAATTGTACATCTCTAATAGTGTCTCTTCATGGTGTTCCATTAGAGATTAACTCCGACCGTGGAAGTCTCTTCACCTCTCGATTTTGGGAAAGTTTCCAAAACGCTATGGGAACTCATCTCCTTTAGCACCGCTTCCATCCCCAATCAAGTGGTCAAGTAGAACGAGTCAACCAAATCCTAGAGGATATGCTTCGAAGCTTGTCATCTCTTTCGCATGAATTGGGAGAAATGCCTTCCATTCGCCGAAGTTCGCTTATAACAATAGTTATCAAGCCAGCTTGGGCAAAGCCCTTTCAAGTTCTTTACGGACGGAAATGTCGAACGCTTCTTAATCGGGTCGAAACCGAGAGACAACTCTTTGGCCCGGACATGATTCAGAAGCGTAAGAGCAGGTTCGCTATTCGTGAGAAATTGAAAACAGCCCAATCTCGCCAAAAGAGCCAATATGACCGCAAGCATACGCCTATGACTTATGAAATTGGCGAGAAGGCTTACCTTCGGTTACTCCTCTAAAGGGAACCCATCGCTTTCGTATCAAAGGCAAGTTGGCTCCTCGTTACATTGGACCCTTTCGCATTCTTGCCAAACGAGGGAAGTTGCCTACCAATTGAACTACCTCCGATCTTCCAAAGTCCATGATGTCTTCCACGCTTCCCAACTCAGCGCTGCTTTCGGATCCTATCCGTGGAGTAGACCACTAAACGCTTGATCTCCAAGATAACCTCACCTATCGAGAATATCCCGCTCAGATCTCGATCGCCGAGCGCATTCACTCGACGCCGGAATATCAAGTTTCTAAAGGTTCAATGGTCAAACCATTCCGAGCAAGAAGCAACTTGGGAAAGGGAGGATCGCCTTCGACTTGAGTATCCCACCTTTTTCAAGAACAGATCCTAAATCTCGGACGAGATTCTTTTGAGTGGGGGTGAGTTGTCACATCCCGCTTAGACCATGCATTAGGGTGTGCATCATGTTTAAATTTCATTTGAATTTGAAATGGGGAAGGCAGGAAACCCTGTAACACCCCCTTAATTCAACTAGGGTTTACTAAAATTATTTCAATGAATCCAAATGCCTTTCAAAATGTTCATCCTCTTTACTTTGGTTCGTAACCCATGTCAAGAAGGTGTACCATTTTCTAGGTCATCTAAGGGTTCTAGGTTTAATCCACAAGTTTTGAACTTGAGCATTTTTAATTATATTAAAATATTTTAAATGTTCAAATATTGCCAAACTAAAATGTTTCATGTTGGGAATATTCCAACAAGTGACCAGGAGCATTTTGGTGATTTTAAAATAGTTTTGGTATTTTAAATAAACCCCACAAAGTTACGTAAATTAGAAAAGACTAAAAAGGAAAAATACTTACTGTCGCTGTGTTCGCCCACCTGCTGCCCAGCCCAAGAGAGCTGGCCATTGCAGCATTGCTTGGCTCGGCCAGCAGCAGCCCGGTGCTCACGGCGAGCGCAGGCGCGCCACGCAGCTGGCCGCCGCCCGCTTCATCTCCTCGCCTCGCTGCCTCGACGACCTCCACGCTGCCGCCTGCCCCTCGACACGCCATTCGCCTTTGCCTCCTCTCTCGCCTCCTCAACCCGCCGACGCCATCGCCGACGCTGGCCACCGCCGAGTCGTGCTCCCGCCATCCATGCTCCTCCCCACCATGTCCAGAGCTCCGCCAAGACTCCACTACCCCTAGCTAGCTGAATCCCGCCGCCCTAAGCACCTCGAACCTAGCTCACGGACCTCGACCGAGCTCAAGCCGCCGGAGATCCCTTCGCCGCCGCCGCCAGATCGAGCATCCCCGACCGACGAGGTTTCTACGAGATCGCCAGAGCCTGGCTACCTCCCCATCCTCTCCACTCGCTTCTCGCACCACAATGACCCAACCACGCCGCTCAACGCATCGCCGCTGAGCTCGTCGCCGACGAGGTTCGCCACCCAACGGCCACGCCACGCTGTCCAACGACTCACCGTGTCGCTGGGTCTAACTCCGACTCCACGCCTCACCTTGCCCCCTAGCGACAAGCCCGACATCACCCGAGCCCCGCCGCCAAACTCGTCGCCGGTGCCAACTCCGCCACCCCTACCCCAACTAACCTCACTAAGAGCTGCGGTTCATCTCCAGCCCACGAGATGCCTTCCGCGCCCATTTGTGGCCGGAAAGTGCAAAAGCACTTTGTTCTGGCCACTACTGCCTCGCCGGCGGCTAGATCGGCGAAGTTGACCATCGACCACCGATCAGGCCCTGTTGATCGCTGAAGTCAATGATGTGGACTTCTGTTAACTAATTAGGATTAGTTCTAATTAAGTTAATTAGTTAAACTAACTCGACATGCGGGTCCCACTGGTCAGCTTTGACTCGACGACCCTGCTGACCCTCGACGCCACGCTGACTCATGTCGACGTTAATAAATGAATTTCTGGATTTATTCTAATATAGCAAATTCCGTAATATAATTCAAATTTCAAATGCTTATAACTTTTATTCTATAACTCCAAATGCAAAGATTTATATATGAAAATTATCAGAAAAATACACTCTATCCATTGGTATAGGTTTCATGCATGTTAAAACAAATTAACTATGCTGAATAACCAGAATAAGTTATTGCACCATTAGGACTAACTCAAATGAGCTATCATTTGAATCCTTGATTCAAATGAGTCCATCCCCTGTTCTTTCAGCTTGCATTAGACCAACACACATCCATACTGCCATGTCATAGCATGCATCATATTGTTGCATATTGTCTTGTGTGTTTATTTCGGTGTGCTTTCATGATAGGTTCTCGCCTCAAGATAACCTCGACTACCCATCCAAGGGCGTTCTCACCCCAGGCCCATCAGCAAGCAACTCATTGATCATTCCGATACAAACCCATGTTCTCGCTTCGCTCTCGCATCGCATTAAGACAACGCGTTTCAACTGTTGTGTGCTGCGGTAGTTGAACCCACTTCCTTTGCATGACCTGTCATTGCCACAAGAATTCAGATGAAACCCACTAGTATGTGTAGGAGTTGATTGAGCCATGTTTGTGATTCCTACCATGCTATGCTTGCTATGCTTCGAGTTGTGTCGTCCGCTCATCGGGATGATGAACTGGAGTGAAAGGTTGTGTTGGTTCAAGAGTGAAAGTGTTGAACACGATTTGGTAAAGGTATCGATGAGAGGCCATGTAGGAGTACATGGTGGGTTGTTTCATTGAAGCCGATCCTAAGAACTGAGATCTGTGTTTGTGATCCATGAACTAGCTACTACCACGCATTGGGCCCAAACCGATGGACCCTCTCGCTTCTTAACCACCCCTGTTCTTAGTCCGGAGTTGCAAGTAGTTTCGTGTTTGTAGCATGTGGGGCCGCACGCAACGCTGACCTTAGGGGTGGGTTGTGTTATGGTAGGCACCGTGGGTCGTGTACCGAAAGTGCAAGTTTGGTATCTCGAACCCTGCACACATCGCTCGGGCTGTATGGGAAACCTCGCCGACTCTCATGGATGGAACCCGAATAGGTGATAAACCTGGACTAGGGACTTGAGTGTTTAGGTAGGCTATGGCCGACACCCACGCTGGGCTTCCGCTGAAGGTTGTCGAGTACATGTCGGTAAACGATTTATAAGTGGTGAGAGCGTGTGAAGAAGTACACCCTGCAGGTTAAATATGATCTATTCAATAGCCGTGTCCACGGAGAAGGACTTCGGGTTACCTATATCATTTCATAGACAAGTAAATGGATACTACTAAAAGCCTCCAGACAGTGTGAGTATCGTGGATGGTCTCTCTGGGATGACGAGAGGATCCACGTGGAGTATTGTGATGGTGATTAGTGGACTCGTGTACGACAAAATGCTTTACAAAGTGGTGTTACGTAGGATAGCTTAGCCAAGAGTCAAAGCTGGCTTGCTGCAAATAACTCCACTTCCTTCCTTGAGAATGTGCATGTATGATAGGGTTCTGTGGTAAGACTTGCTGAGTACTTTTGTACTCATGTTTGCCTAATCAATATTTTTCAGAGGACTATACTACCCCCTCCGACGGATTCTATGTAGATGTTGACTTCGACGAGTGAACTAGCCACCCAGGTGGCGATCTAAGACTTGTGAAGGGCCATTGCAGATAGAAAGGCTCCAACAAGCTTTCTTTCTTTCTAGAGTCTGTACTCAGACTGGTTTGCTTCCGCATGTGCTTGTATGATTGTATGACTTGAGTGTTGGGTCATGTGACCCCCTACCTGTATAATGTGTTATGTATGGCTCCTCGGAGCCTCTTAAATAAAGTACTTGAGTTGTAGAGTTTTGTTGTGATGCCTTGTTGTATTTACTCATATCGGGCATATTGCGTGTATGATTGAAATGCTTGGTATGAGGGATCCGACAAACAAGTTGTTTATCCTGGAAGCCTCTCATATGGGGAAATGTAGTCCCGTGCCTCCGAGCGATAGTAGTCCGCTACAGCCCGGTTCACCGGAGTCCCGCTAGCCCAAAGACTACCGCTGGACACTTGACTGGCCGGCATGTGATTCATTTCGCCTTATGTCTGTTCCTTCGGGAAATGTCACGCGATGGTATTCGAGTCCCGCTTAGCTGCTACAGCCCGAATACCGAGTCCCGATAGCCCAGCCGCACAGCCCGAATTCATACGCTGATGACCGACATGCTCGAAGTGTTTCATGTATGCCTGTCCCCATAGGTTAGTGCCGCTTTGGGTTCACGACTAGCCATGTCGGCCCGGGTTCTTTGTCATGTGGATGCTAGCGACACTTTCATATACGTGAGCCAAAAGACGCAAACAGTCCCGGGCCATGGTAAGGCGACACCCGTGGGAATACCGTGCGTGAGGCCGCAAAGTGATATGAGGTGTTACCAGCTAGGTCGATGTGACTTGGAATCGGGGTCCTGACAGTGTGGGATGACGTTGGAGACCATCAGTTGTTTGGACCAAATGTGATCAAGGAATCGGAAGAGAATGTTAAGTTGATTCGAGATAGACTGAAAGTAGCTCAGTCCAGGAAGAATAGTTATGCATACTCAAAACCGCAAGGAGGTAGTCTATGAAATTGGAGACAGAGCATGTCTTCATGTGTCCTCTGTGTGAGGAGTTAAACGATTTGGAGTTAAGGGAAAGTTAGCCCCGAGATTTTTAGGACCATACTGAGTTTTGGAGCGTATGGGAGAAGTTACCAACAAGTTGAAGTCACCCGAAGGACTGCCATGAGTTCATGATGTGTTTCACGTTTCCCAGTTGAAGAAGTGCCATGCAGAGATGGCCAATATTCCCCCTGTAAGGACGCTTGACCCTGGAAAGGATAATGATGTTCCACGAAGTGGAGTATGGACTTCATAAGTATAAGTTTTATCTCGGTATGTGGGATATCCCACGAGGATGAAGAGATAAATTACTATTGGACGTAAATGAGGTATGATGTTGGAAATATGGATCAATGGAAATTCCATGATGAGCCTGAGTAAGCACGTCTTAGTTTGGTGCCAATATAAGGAAAAGAGACAGTACAATTGGATGGATTTTAAGTATGCCAGGAAGTTGGATGTTGGGATAATGATCAGTTGCCCCGAGGATGTGTTCAAGGATAGCAAGTGATGAGATGGGCCATAAACCACAGGCCCCATGACCTGCCAAGAAGAAAACACAATCTTGCTGAAGGAAAAACCCTAGCAGAAGTTGCGATTTTATCAACCGACGATTCTATAGGAGTTTACGCAAAACCTGAGAGTTGTTAAGGAACGATAGATGTTTTGTTTGGCTTGCAGAATCAATGGATTTTCCGAACTTGGTTCGTCGACAAGAGAAATTCTGCAATACTTGTGAGGATGACCGAGTGTTAGAATGCGAGATTCGCTAAACCATGTACAAGGTAATGATTTAAAAGGGATGGATTGATCACCATACCGACTTACTCTTATTATTCGATTTGTTATATGGGATGGTAAATCTGAGTGACTTACCTATAGTAGAGAGACGACGATCAAAACCTTGTTGAACCTTAGAATGGTATAAGCATTTTTCCCTTGTACAAGGCAGCTTTTGCCAACAGAGGTTATACGGTGAGGTTCAACCTGCACCCGCTTTTCGCAGGAGAAACCATAAATTGTTGACCACCATGAGATATCGATAGTTGTTTAGAATTGGCGCTGCATCTGCCAGCTATGAAGACCCAGTCTCGAATAACCTTACCAAGAGGAATGGACAAAGGAATTGAGGAAAAGGTTTTGCCACTACCGAAGAGCCCAGAGAAGGAATTATCCTTACAATCTAAGAAGACCGACATCACAACGATAAGGATGGAGTCTATGAGTTTTGATGGAACCGTAATAATGCTTCTAAGGGTGGTAGCACCCTAGACCCCTTGTGATGATCGATGGATTTTGAAGACCCCAAACCCTAACCTATTTCTTTCTAGTTTCTCCAATCTCGAGGGCTAGATTCATTTTAAGGGTGGTAGGTTTGTAACATCCCAAAATTCTAAATTTTGGAATGTTATAAACACATAGATAGTTTTGTTGATCGCTTGATTGATTGACTGAAAGTGAGTGAATTTGAAACTTTTGAAAGTTAAATGAGAGGGAATAAAAGTACTTTCCCAAACTTTCATTTTTGCTTTTATGATCTTCGAATTCAAATTCTTTTCATCACAAAACCCCGGAGAGAAGATGACATGACTTCTTCCATTTATTTAAATGACAAGGTGTTGAAAATATTTGAATTTCATTTGGAAAATATTTCCAATTCTGAAACTTTATGCAACTCAATGATTTTCACGAGAGAAGATAAAATGACTTCTTCAAATTAAATGAAATATGAGTTGGGAGTTTTAAAAGAATTAAATTCAAAGTTCTTTTGAATTTATTTCCAATTTGGAGTTATTTGAGTTTTATTCAAATTATTTTTCCAAAACAAAATATATGGAAAATAGGGTAACATGATTCCCTACATCAGAAAATTGAGAGAAATTAATTTGAAGTCATTTTGGTATTTTAAAATGATTTTATTGGATTTTATTGGACCAGTAGCACTGTGTGAATTATTAAAATTAGTGTGTATTTTATTTGAAGCTAAAATAGTGTTCATGTTGTAGAAAATCTTTTTCTGAAAATTTTGATATATTATATAGCTATATAAAATTTTTATTTGGTTTTATTATTTTGTTTTGTTGTCTCTGTCCTAAAAAATCGCTATGCCTCGGCCGGGCCAAGGGCCAAGGCCCAAGGTTGCTGGCTGGGTCGGCCGGCCAAGGCCAAGGCCATCACACGCACTGTGGAGCCGCCGCCCTTTTCCTTTTCCTAGTAGGACTTTTTCCTACTTCCGCTTATTCCGATTTGTTTCTAGATCTTTTCCCTTTGTTTCCTAATCCTAGTCTATTTCTTGTCCCCTACCCCAAGCAAAACCCTCCCTCCCCACTATAAATACCCAAGCACCCCCTCCAACACATCAAACCAACACCTCTCCACTCCTCTCCTCTCCTCTCCGCAGCAGCAGAAGCAGCAGCACCACCGCCGCCAAGTGCCGCCCGCCTCGACCTCTCCTGAGGTTTATATGATCTCCTCTCCACCGTCCCGTGATCTGCTTTCCTCTAGGATCAACCGCAACATCGGATCCGATCTTCTTCCCCAACTCCGACGACTACTCCGGTGAGATCCACGAAATCCCGTAATTCATTTTTTTCAGAAAATAGCAATCTTAGAAAATTCATATCTTTTAGAGTTTTTAGTATTTTTGAGTAATTCCAATTGCTATGTGTCACAAATTTGCGGAAGTTTCTGTTAGTGTCTCTGGATTTCAAATTTGAGTAGTTTAAATTTGAATTTGATAAATTTTGTTCAGATTAGTATTTTGGCCATAACTTGAGTTTAAAAATAGGTTTTAATTAATTCTTTTTGCTCCTGGTCACTTATGATATTTTTTAGCTGTAGGATTTAGTTTGGTAATTTTGGAGTATTTTAAATTAGATTTTTAGTAAAATAGTACTGTTTTGCTTATATAGTTGTTTTAGTTATGTAATTATTGTTTTTAATTATTTAGTTCATTCCTTTTGTAGATTTTCACTTGTTGTTATATGTTTATGTTTAGCTACAGCAGATAAATTTTGTAGTTATTTATTAGTGTTTAGCTACTGTTTTTGTAATTGCTTGTTTAGTTCAGAGTGATAGTGGATAAAAATAGTTTTAAAAGTAATTCTTTTTCCACTTCAAGTTATATTGTTTTTATTATTTGTGAACACATTAGTTTTTATATTTATTTAGTATAGTTTATTAATGTTTTAATAAATGATTTGCTGTTATAGTTGTCTTAGTGTTTTGCTAGTTGCTATATTTGTTCTAGTATTAACTAGATGGTTATAGTAGTTTTATATTAGTTCTTTTGTTAGTTATTAAATTAGTAATTTATTTTCTGTTATTTTATTAGATTTATATTTTCTTTGCAGTAGAAAAAAATTATTAGAGTAATTTAGTGATTTTATGTTAAGATTTGTATGAGTTGGTCACCACTAGTTTTTCCTTGAATTTTTCTTTCGAAGTTTATCCTTTGGTTTTCGACTTGGTTTTCTTTGTCGCTTTTATTTTAATTGAGTATTGTTATGAGTGTTAGAATTGTTTGCTAGGATGTTTGCTTATGTGAATGCTATGTTTGACTATATAGATTTTCAACGGAGTGACGATTAGTTCTACCAAGTCATTTTCTGACAGCGTTGTTATCTTCATCAAGTATTACCAGGCAAGTTCACTTTGACCTTGTTTTTCATACCTATGTGTTTTATTGCATCTAGTGTCATCTTCACAACAAACCTCCAGAGTGATATTGAATTTTGTAGTTGAGTAGTATGCATGAGGTAGGAACCCATCACCCTGTTACCAAGCCCGGACGATATTTTATTTTAATGCTACGCTATAGTAGACGGGTTTGGTATGAGTGCTCGGAGTGGTGTGAGAATGGAGGATCTACGCCAATGACGATAACTCCATGATGGAATCTGCAAGGACTGCATCTTCAAGGCCTCAAGACTTCAAGACTCGAGACAAGAATTCAATACACACCATCGGGTGAAGGATGGTTGACGGGCACCTGGAGAATCCAAAGGTTGGTCGGGATGCATGGAGAAGCGCCATGACATCTTGCGGAAAGCTTCACCTGCACTCAAAGAGACGGAAGAATACTTCATGCCCGGAAGCTTATCTGCAACCGCAAGTCACTATGGGCTCGCTTGGTTGACCTTAGTGGTGACTCTGGCTAGGACGGTGCTAGAAGATGTAGAACTACGGTAGGATTGAATGAGCACCGGACAAGGGTCGGGAACTCTTCGAAGACCATGTTTGGTCATCTTGTTCTCAAACACCTCAAGTGCGAGAACGTAAAAGAGGGATCGAATCTTGCGGGTAAAGTGTACAAACCTCTCGCAGAGGGTTAAAACCTAATCGATTAGCCGTGTCCCCGTTACGGACAATTTGAGCATCCGACCTGCATCTATCTCGAACTCTCAACACCGGACTGATAACTTAATTGTGGGCAACTTATGATGAATTTGGGCTATGAGACATCGGTTGGCGGAACCATGTCATGATAGAAAACTCTATAGTACAGACTTCATTTATTCCTTTGATGTAGGGAAAATAAAACCAGCTTTTACGCAAACAAAACTCGATACAGAGCCACAAAGCCATACCGCATATAGTATAGTTTATCATCTGTTTCTCTTATTGTGATCTTGCCGTACATTCAATGTAATCGACTTACACGGCTGCAACGTATCATGTTGCGATATTTCCTCGACGAGTAAGAGTTACGATACAGGGTTACGGTCTACACTCAACCCGCCGATGGCGTTGATGGGACTCCACACCCGCTTGATTGTTTCCGCTGTGTATTACGAGGTATATATCATTTTACGTTATTTATACATGTGATTGCACTTTGATATATACATTGATGTACTGTAAAGCAAAGATACCGATCCTGTGGATGGCATGATACACGAGGCTTGACCGTCGAGGTTGGGTCACATGATATGGTATCGAGCACATGTTGATCAGAGGACGTGACCCTAGAAACCGAAAGCCCTAGGACCGAAAATCTCTAAAACTTTATTTTCAAAAGACTCTTACTTTCATCTCTTCTGATTTTATCAAATAGACACTCTCACCTCAAATAGTTAGAATATACCCTTTTCCTTTTGATCACATGAAGAATCAATCAAGCCGCCCAAGAAGGACAAGATATCGGATAACCGATGGCCTCTTCAGAGTAAAGAGGATTTGACCATGCATTAGAAGAGTTGAAGCTGCAACAATTGAAGACTCAAGACTAGAAGAATTTGAAGAATCAAGAATTATTTGACCTTTAGAAGACCAAACCCTGTTACACACTTACGTTAGATGCGACGATTTGTGAGCTGTCATTTGTTTGATGTTTTCCGACAGCCACAAAGTAAAACTTGTTTCTTCAAAAACTATTGTTTGTATTGTGTGTATATCCTCTCCACCTCTCTCATATCTCATCCCAAAACTTTTGGACCCCATAGTTGATGAATGAAGTTGGACTGATATTCTCTGGATCAAGACTCACCGAGGCGTAACTATGGATTCGTAACATGGAGAATCACTTTGGGAGCAATTTGGTTTCAAGGAAGAATGAAGTATCTTACGCTTCAAGATTTTGAAGGAAGTGCTGCAACATGGTGGCAGATGCATCAAGCTATACGCGGATGGAATGGAGCAAAGACTTGGGAAGAATTCAAGGAGACTCGACAAGATCTCGCCTTATCCGAAGCACCATGATACACCAAGAAATAAACCTTGTGCCCGCAAGATTTATGGAGAAATAGGACACACCTGTGGAGGAACACAAGGATGGATACCCTCATTGTGAGGAGAAACATCCAGCTGAAGAATGCCCAACTAGACAGATTACTTGTTTCTTGTGTGAAGGAACTACCCACTACCCTGCTTAGTGTCACATTTACACTATGGTACAGAGAACCATCCAGCAGAAGAAAGAAGAAATGAAAGGAGCCCTCATGGAGATGTTAGAAGAACCCGTGATTTAAGGGAGATGTTGAGGACACACAAAGGAAACAAAATTAAAGCCCGCACTAAGTCATGCTATTCATGTGGAGAAGAAGGACACATCTCCCAAGATTGTCTGAATGGAGATCTAGTAGAATTCCAGATAGAGGAAGTAGAGTATGACCCACAGGAAATAGAAGCCCTGATTGGAACGGAAAAGTCCAGGAAGAGGAATAGATTGGATTCCGTGAAGGACCTGAGTCATGTCACCTGTTACAAATGCAAGGAGTCGTGGCACTACATCAACACTTGCCCAAAATGGAAGCCGAGGACCCAAAGAGGCTATGTGATCATGAGGAAACCTCAAACCTGTCAAGTAATATGTTTCCGTTGTAATGTAGCAGGCACTTTGCCGTAGATTGTCCAAGGAGAAGGAGACCTGTGATATATAGTTAAATTTGTAATAGAATAAATGGAGTAGTAGAAGTGAGAGCTTTTGTTTTATATTCAGGTGTTAAGTTGAGACATGTAATGGAAAAGCGAGATGATTGTAATAGTTTAAGAATCAATAAAGTTAGCAGTGTTGGTACTGCTTTGGATTTTATGAGTTACCCTACGAGGAAAGATGTTGACCAATTTTGGTCAATGGAATATTGGAACATTTTAAGGGTGGTAGTACCTCAGAAGAACCATTGACCCTCGGAAAAGATAAGGATACCCATCGAATGGATTTCGCATAAAATAAATATGAGTTTTGTCTCGATATGTTTGATACCCCAAGAGAGTGTGGGATGACGTTGAGACCATCATTGTTTGGACCAAATGTGATCAAGGAATCGAAGAGAATGTTAAGTTGATTCGAGATAGACCGAAAGTAGCTCACCAGAAGAATAGTTATGCATACTCAAAACCGCAAGGAGGTAGTCTATGAAATTGGAGACAGAGCATGTCTTCATGTGTCCTCCGTGTGAGGAGTTAAACGATTTGGAGTTAAGGGAAAGTTAGCCTTAGATTTTTAGGACCATACTGAGTTTTGGAGCGATGGGAGAAGTTACCAACAAGTTGAAGTCACCCAAGGACTGCCATGAGTTCATGATGTGTTTCACGCTTCCCGCTTGAAGAAGTGCTATGCGAGATGGCCAATATTCCCTGTAAGGACGCTTGACCTCGAAAGGATAATGATGTTCCAATAAGTGGAGTATGGACTTCATAAGTATAAGTTTTATCTCGTATGTGGGATATCCCACGAGGATGAAGAGATAAATTACTATTGGACGAAATGAGGTATGATGTTGGAAATATGGATCAATGGAAATTCCATGATGAGCCCGAGTAAGCACGCCTTAGTTTGGTGCCAATATAAGGAAAAGAGACAAGACAATTGGATGGATTTTAAGTATGCCAGAAGTTGGATGTTGGGATAATGATCAGTTGCCCCGAGGATGTGTTCAAGGATAGCAAGTGATGAGATGGGCCATAAACCATGTGCCCCATGACCTGCCAAGAAGAAAACACAATCTTGTCAAGGAAAACCCTAGCGAAGTTGCGATTTTATCAACCGACGATTCTATAGGAGTTTACGCAAAACCCGAGAGTTGTTAAGGAACGATAGATGTTTTGTTTGGCTTGCGTAATCAATGGATTTTCCGAACTTGGTTCGTCGACAAGAGAAATTCTGCAATACTTGTGAGGATGACCGAGTGTTAGAATGCTAGATTCGCTAAACCATGTACAAGGTAATGATTTAAAAGGGATGGATTGATCACCATACCGACTTACTCTTATTATTCGATTTGTTATATGGGATGGTAAATCTGAGTGACTTACCTATAGTAGAGAGACGACGATCAAAACCTTGTTGAACCTTAGAATGGTATAAGCATTTTTTCCCTTGTACAAGGCAGCTTTTGCCAACCGAGGTTATACGGTGAGGTTCAACCTGCACCTGCTTTCTGCAGGAGAAACCATAAATTGTTGACCACCATGAGATATCGATAGTTGTTTAGAATTGGCGCTGCATCTGTCGCCTATGAAGACCCAGCCTCGAATAACCTTACCAAGAGGAATGGACAAAGGAATTGAGGAAAAGGTTTTGCCACCACCGAAGAGCCCAGAGAAGGAATTATCCTTACAATCTAAGAAGACCGACAATCACAACGATAAGGATGGAGTCTATGAGTTTTGATGGAACCGTAATAATGCTTCTAAGGGTGGTAGCACCCTAGACCCTTGTGATGATCGATGGATTTTGAAGACCCCAAACCCTAACCTATTTCTTTCTAGTTTCTCCCAATCTCGAGGGCTAGATTCATTTTAAGGTGTAGGTTTGTAACATCCCAAAATTCTAAATTTTGGAATGTTATAAACACATAGATAGTTTTGTTGATCGCTTGATTGATTGACTGAAAGTGAGTGAATTTGAAACTTTTGAAAGTTAAATGAGAGGGAATAAAAGTACTTTCCCAAACTTTCATTTTTGCTTTTATGATCTTCGAATTCAAATTCTTTTCATCACAAAACCCCGGAGAGAAGATGACATGACTTCTTCCATTTATTTAAATGACAAGGTGTTGAAAATATTTGAATTTCATTTGGAAAATATTTCCAATTCTGAAACTTTATGCAACTCAATGATTTTCACGAGAGAAGATAAAATGACTTCTTCAAATTAAATGAAATATGAGTTGGGAGTTTTAAAAGAATTAAATTCAAAGTTCTTTTGAATTTATTTCCAATTTGGAGTTATTTGAGTTTTATTCAAATTATTTTCTCCAAAACAAAATATATGGAAAATAGGGTAACATGATTCCCTACATCGTAAAAATTGAGAGAAATTAATTTGAAGTCATTTTGGTATTTAAAAATGATTTTTATTGGATTTTATTGGACCAGTAGCACTGTGTGAATTATTAAAATTTGTGTGTATTTTATTTGAAGCTAAAATAGTGTTCATGTTGTAGAAAATCTTTTTCTGAAAATTTTGATATATTATATAGCTATATAAAATTTTTATTTGGTTTTATTATTTTTGTTTTGTTGTCTCTGTCCTAAAAAATCGCTATACTGGCCGGGCCAAGGGCCAAGGCCCAAGGCTGCCAGCGTCGGTCGGCCAAGGCCAAGGCCATCACATGCACCTGGGAGCCGCCGCCTTTTCCTTTTCCTAGTAGGACTTTTTCCTACTCGCTTATTCCGATTTGTTTCTAGATCTTTTCCTTTGTTTCCTAATCCTAGTCTATTTCTTGTCCCTACCCCAAGCAAAACCCTCCCTCCCCACTATAAATACCCAAGCACCCCCTCCAACACATCAAACCAACACCTCTCTCTCCTCTCTCCTCTCCGCAGAAGCAAGCAGCAAAGACCACCGCCGCCGCCAAGTGCTGCCACGCCTCGACCTCTCCCGAGGTTTATATGCTCTCCTCTCCACCGTCCCGTGATCTCCTTTCCTCTAGGATCAACCGCAACATCGGATCCTATCTTCTTCCCCAACTCCGACGACTACTCCGGTGAGATCCACGAAATCCTGTAATTCATTTTTTTCAGAAAATAGCAATCTTAGAAAATTCATATCTTTTAGAGTTTTTAGTATTTTGAGTGATTCCAATTGCTATGTGTCACAAATTTGCGGAAGTTTCTGTTAGTTTCTCTGGATTTCAAATTTGAGTAGTTTAAATTTGAATTTGATAAATTTTGTTCAGATTAGTATTTTGGTCATAACTTGAGTTTAAAAATAGGTTTTAATTAATTCTTTTTGCTCCTGGTCACTTATGATATTTTTAGCTGTAGGATTTAGTTTGGTAATTTTGGAGTATTTTAAATTAGATTTTTAGTAAAAGCGGTACTGTTTTGCTTATATAGTTGTTTTAGTTATGTAATTATTGTTTTTAATTATTTTAGTTCATTCCTTTTGTAGATTTTCACTTGTTGTTATATGTTTATGTTTAGCTACAGTAGACAAATTTTTGTAGTTATTTATTAGTGTTTAGCTACTGTTTTTGTAATTGCTTGTTTAGTTCATAGTGATAGTGGATAAAAATAGTTTTAAAAGTAATTCTTTTTCCACTTCAAGTTATATTGTTTTTACTATTTGTGAACACATTAGTTGTTATATTTATTTAGTATAGTTTATTAATGTTTTAATAAATGATTTGCTGTTATAGTTGTCTTAGTGTTTTGCTAGTTGCTATATTTGTTCTAGTATTAACTAGATGGTTATAGTAGTTTTATATTAGTTCTTTTTGTTAGTTATTAAATTAGTAATTTATTTTCTGTTATTTTATTAGATTTATATTTTCTTTGTTGTAGAAAAAAAATTATTAGAGTAATTTAGTGATGTTATGTTAAGATTTGTGTGAGTTGGTCACCACTAGTTTTTCCTTGAATTTTTCTTTCGAAGTTTATCCTTTAGTTTTCGACTTGGTTTTGTTTGTTGCTTTTATTTTGATTGAGTATTGTTATGAGTGTTAGAATTGTTTGCTAGGATGTTTGCTTATGTGAATGCTATGTTTGACTATATAGATTTTCAACGGAGTGACGATTAGTTCTACCAAGTCATATTCTGACAGCGTTGTTATCTTCATCAAGTATTACCAGGCAAGTTCACTTTGACCATGTTTTTCATACCTATGTGTTTTATTGCATCTAGTGTCATCTTCGCAACAAACCCTCCAAAGAGTGATATTGAATTCTTGTAGTTGAGTAGTATGCATGAGGTAGGAACCCATCACCCCGTTACCAAGCCCGGACGATATTTTATTTTAATGCTACGCTATAGTAGACGGGTTTGGTATGAGTGCTCGGAGTGGTGTGAGAATGGAGGATCTACGCCAATGACGATAACTCCATGATGGAATCTGCAAGGACTGCATCTTCAAGGCCTCAAGACTTCAAGACTCGAGACAAGAATTCAATACACACCACTGGGTGAAGGATGGTTGACGGCACCTGGAGAATCCAAAGTGGTTGGCCAGATGCATGGAGAAGCGCCATGACATCTTGCGGAAAGCTTCACCGAGACTCAAAGAGATGGAAGAATACTTCATGCCCGGAAGCTTACCTGCAACCGCAAGTCACTATGGGCTCGCTTGGTTGACCTTAGTGGTGACTCGCTAGGACGGTGCTAGCAGATGTAGAGCTACGGTAGGATTGAATGAGCACCGGACAGCTGGTCGGGGAACTCTTCGAAGACCATGTTTCGTCATCTTGTTCTCAAACACCTCAAGTGCGAGAACGTAAAAGAGGGATCGAATCTTGGGTAAAGTGTACAAACCTCCGCAGAGGGTTAAAACCTAATCGATTAGCCTTGTCCCCTGTTACGGACAATTTGAGCATCCGGACCTGCATCTATCTCTAACTCTCAACACCGGATCGATAACTTAATTGTGGGCAACTTATGATGAATTTGGGCTATGAGACATCGTTGGCGGAACCATGTCATGATAGAATCTCTATAGTACAGACTTCATTTATTCCTTTGATGTAGGGAAAATAAAACCAGCTTTTACGCAAACAAAACTCAGATACAGAGCCACAAAGCCATACTGCATATAGTATAGTTTATCATCTTGTCGGTGTATTAGAGTAGGGTACCCTAGTACTCAACTCGCAGCACGGACAAGTCGCAGCACCTCGCGGTAGGGCTGGCCTGGTGACCGCTAAGGTCCTCGCCGCCCTTTGAAGCCATTCAAGAACAAAGTAATCAAGGCCCTGCAAGAGGAGCTTGCCGAAGGCCACTCAAGGCACGAAGGAACGAGACCCGCAAGAGGAGCTTGCGGAAGGCTTGGTGAGCGACAAGCCCCGAAGTGACAGGACCTTGCCGCTGCAAGGCGCTTGCCGCGCAGTAACCTCTTCATCTCCGCCCAGCTCATCCGCCAACGTGTCGCCATGGGGCTTTCCTGCACGCGGTCAATGGCTGTGCAGCCAGCGGGAGCGGCGATAAGCGGCACGACAAGCTACCATCGTGGCAAACGGAGGCGCACTTGACGGTCCCTCGATGTAATCGTTCAGCGATGTGGACGGACATTTATGGCTCTTGTCCCTTGCACGAGTTAGGTATAGATCATCAGACATCGCATAAAGCGTGTACCAACCCCTGTTTTTCCTATTTTACCCTTGTCTACTTGCCACTGTGGTGACCCCTTGAACCTATAAAAGGAGGCCCAAGGGCAACGAAGAAAGGGTTCGCTCCGTTCAGTTCATTCACTCATTCGAGACTACACTCACTCAAAGCTAGGTTTTGTAGCCCTATTGCTCCCTAGCAAGAATTCAATCAACCAAGCAGCAGAGGAGTATTATATCTCCGAGAGCTCCGGTTGGGTAAATCTGCTCGCTGCATCGCTTCGATCCGCTTTGTGCAATCTCCGCCCCGGCACAAGGGACTCGGTCCCATAGGTGTTCGTGGGTCACGATCAGCTTCCCCGACATCTTTGGCGCGCCAGGTAGGGTGCGTCGAGGCTGTGTGAATCTGATCCGGCGTTCGCACGAGCAGCTTCTTCATCATCTTCCTCAACATGCCACCGAAGAAGAAGGCTTCGGCGGCAGCAGAGCCTTCCGCGTCAAACCCACCACCACCGGAGCTGACGAGTGGTGGGGAAGACGCTGGCGGAGGAACGGGCATCGTCGAGAGAGCCCACGATGCCGCCAGGTCCAAGGACAAGGCGGCGCAAGCTTCGCGGCCCAATCCGCACTGGCCCATCTCAGAGGCGCGAGACCGACAAGCGCCATGATGCTCGCAGCACCATACGCCGTTGGATCCAGGTCAAGCTGGAGGCTCCCGAGGCCTCGAGACCCGCATGCACGCCATCATGCTGGTACGAAGCGGAGTACGGTCGCCATGGATGCTGCTCCTCATAACTTGGTTAGAGTCCGAGCACATCCTCGCTCGCCCGCACGCCATTGCCACCTCCACTCCATCGTAAGCCTTGGCAAGAGCTCAACTGCTTTAGACTATCTCCAACGGCCGACAAGGTCGATTTAATGGAGGGCCACAATCCAAAGTCTCATCGGCTTTGCTAACGGCGGTTCCGCTGGCAACCAATCGCGCCCTGCCGCGCGCGACGACAAGGCACGAGCCGGCGGTGACGAGACCGCGGGGTGACACTACCATGCACTCCTTCCCGAAGGTCGAGATCACCAGCCTCGGATCCACCTCGACAGCGACTCCACCGCTGCCGGATCCACGAGCTCGCCGTGATCAGCGCCAAGTTATTAGGAATGACAGCAGAAGACGCCGAACTCGCATCGAAGCGCCAAGAGAAGCGCCAAGGCCAATCCGACCAGCGCCGGGCCCGCTGTTGACATGCATGCACCAGAGAGCAGCGACTTGTCAGACGCGTAGGTTGCCCCTGCTCACCGTGAGCTGCGGCAAGTCCATTGGCCCGACAAGAAGAATTTTAAGCCGATGTGCCAGAGAAGTATGATGGTAGGACACACCCATCGGAGTTCTCAAGATCTACACCATCGCGTGCAGGCTGCAGGGGACGAGATGACAAGATCTCGCCAACTACTTCCTCCGTGCTCAATCCAAACGCCGATCTTGGCTCATGCACTTGCCGGACAGCTCCATATCTTCTTGGGCAGATTTGTGCCATCAGCTTGTCGGCGCTTTCACAGCGGCCACAAGCCTCATGGCCAAGAGAGTGACCTTCACCTGCCGCCTGTAAGGAGGAGAGTCCTCGCAAGTTCATCCAGAGATTCGGCCGGTGCATTACAACATCCTGCACGCCCACCCTGCCAAGGTGATCAGCTGCTTCATCGTAACGCAAGGAACCAGAGGATGAGGGAGGAGATGGCGATGTGCAAAGTCAAGGACATCAATGAGCTGTATGCCTTGGCCGACAAGTGTGCACGTATGAGGAGGGAAGAAGACTCCTGTGAGAGAATGTAGGAGCAGAATCGACAAGGAGGAGACCGCCTGCAAAGAAGAGCCGGCGGCGGAACAATGTAAAGAAGAAGAACAAGGAGGTATTAGTTGTCGAAAGCAGTCCGTAACGGAGGTGGCGCCAAGCAGGCCAAGGTTGGCGGCTCGCAAGGAGGTTGCCGCTGACACCAACCGCCAAGCTGTGGCGGCCGCCGACAAGCCAGACAGCTCCAACAAACAGTATTGCAAGATTCATCGCACCAAGGGCCACGATCTCCAGAGTTGCAAGAAAGTCGAGCAGCTCGTTGAACTACAGAAGGCTGAGTACGAGCGGCAAGACAAGGAGAAGGCCCAGGAGGGTGCTGGTGCAGCTAGCAAAAAGAGACCCGGCCGGGGAGGACGCCGCGGCAAGGCCAAACAGCGGCAAGGAGACAGACCTCCCCGCGGCCGCGACAAGGATGAAGAAGATGATAACGACGAAGACATGGAAGACGATGAAGCTGATGAGCAGGAGTTTCAAAAGGCAACAGAGGTTCTCTGCGTTGACGGTGGTGCTTCCCTGCATACCTCGCACCGCCAACTCAAGCAATGGATGCGAGAGGTTAATGCAGCGGAACCATCCGTGGAGTCACGAGGCCTCAAGTGGTCCAACACGCCCATCATTTTTGATATTGAGGACCACCCCGATCGCGATAATCGCGGTCGGGTGCTTGCCGATGTTGGTCTCACCAACTATCCGCAACCTCAAGGTCACTAAAATGTTGGTTGACGGCGGGCCGCCTGAATCCGATCTCCTCTCGCAGTGCTCCGTAAGCTTCAGATCCCCGACAATGAAGCTTGAAGAGACCGGCACTTTCCAAGGAATCAACCCAGAAGGAGCAAGCCGAAGGGAAGATCACGCTGCCAAGAATATTTGGCAGCGAAGCTAAACTTCAGAACCGAGAGGGTCACATTTGACGCTGCCGATTTCCCATTGCCCTACAATGGCATACTTGGTCATTCCAAAGACTTGCCAAGTTCATGGCAGCCTCTCATTATGCATACAATTTGCTCAAGATGCCCCGCCCGATAAGCGCTATTTCGTCCATGGCGACAAGAAGGATGCGCCATCCGCGCCGACAAGATTTACCGGATGCAGCAGCTACGACAGATAGCAAATCACTTGTCACTGAAGCTCCCGGGGAAGAAGAAGACCAAGTCCGCAAGAGCTCGATGCCCACTCCGCAAGCGCACCTCTTCGGAGTGCTGCGCCACCGCCGAGGATGCACCATCGAGCTCCACCGCAAGTGCAAGAAGATGATGGCAGCTCCGCCAAGACCAAGAAGGTGCCCGCCAAGGAGGACGGCACCGGTGGTACCTTCACCATCAAGGCCACGCTTGACCCTAAATAGGAAGGCGAGCTCGTTGTTTTTCTCGGGCGAATGTCGATGTGTTTGCATGGCAACCATCCGACATCCCCGTGTTCCTGTGAAAGTAATTGAGCACCACCTAGCTGTCTGTCCTCACGCCGCCCATCAAGCAAAAAGTTAGGAAACAGCAAAGGAGCGCCAAGAGTTCATAGTGAAGAGATCAAGAAACCGAAGCAGCAGGCCTTGTCGAGGAGTGCTCCATCCCACGTGGTTGGCCAATCCGTAGTTGTATCAAGAAGGTAATGGGAAATGGAGACTTTGTATTGACTTCACAGATGTTAATAAAGCTTGTCCCAAAGACCCATTTCCTTGCCGCCAGATAGACCAGATTGTTGACTCCACGCTGGATGTGATTTGCTTTCATTTCTTGACGATATTCTCGATATCATCGATCTTCATGGCAGAAGAGGATGAAGAGAAACCGCATTCATTACACCATGTGGCACATACCGCTTCATACGGATGCCTTTTGGTTTAAAGAATGCTGGTTCAACGCTTGCAAGAGTAGTCCATGATGCCTTTGAGCCACAAATGCACGTAAATGTAGAAGCGCATATGGATGACATAGTGGTCAAGAGCAAGGACAAAGCAACTCGTTCAAGACTTAGATGAGACCTTGCAAATCTGCAAGATCAACCTCAAGCTCAACCCCGAGAAGTGCGTGTTTGGAGTCCTTCCGCAAGCTTCTCGGTTCTTTGTGTCTCAACGGGAATTGAAGCCAATCCCGACAAGATCAAGGCCATTGAGCAAATTGAAGCACCAAGCGCATCAAGGATGTACGAAGACTTGTCGGTTGCGTGGCTGCTCAAAGAGGTTTATCTCTAAGTCTCGCTGAGCGCGCTTTGCCATTTTTCAAGATTTTGAAAAGGCAGGTCCAATGAAATGGACTCGGCGGAGGTTGCGCTGCAGACTTGAAGAGGTACTGTCCTCCACTCCAATACTTGTCGCACCTAAGCCACAAGAGAAGTTGCTGCTATATATAGCGCAACCAATCAAGTGGTTAGTGTTGCGCCAAGAGCGGAGAGGAGGCGGATGATGAGCCGGAAACAGAGGCAGGTGTATCCAGCGACAAGGTGGGGCTTCGCCACAAGCTCGTCCCGATAAGGACGGATCTGCAGGATTGCAGAAGATTCGTAAAAGGATGTTGCAGCGCCTACCACTTTTGTTAGTTCCTCTTCGTGGGGCTAGATCAAGGTACTCGCATGCGTAAACTGCTTTTCGCCTCCTCATGGCCTCGAGAAAGCTGCGCCATTACTTCCAAGCACATGAGATAATAGTTGTCACCCGCTCGCTGAAGAGGATATTGCAAAATCCGTAAGCAACAAAAGTGTGATTGTTGAGTGGGCATCGAACCTGCCAAGCTTTGGCCTCAAGTTTCAAAGCACTTCAACTATCCAAAGCAGAGCATTGGCAAAGTTTATAGCAGAATGGACGCCAACGCAAGATGAAGAAATTCCAGAGACGGGCATCCCCGTCAAGGAAGCAAGTAAAGAGTGGCTGATGTACTTTGATGGTGCCTTCTCGCTGCAAGGCGCCGGTGCCGGCATGCTGCTTATCGCACCCACCGGAGAGCACCTCAAGTACATAGTCCAGATGCACTTTCCCAAGGAACAAGCAACAAATAATACTGCAGAGTTTGAAGGTTTGCTTGCCGGCCTTAGAATTGCGGTGGACCTTGGGATCAAGAAGCTTATCGTCAAGGGTGACTCGCAGCTTGTCGTCCGCCAAGTAAACAAAGATTATCAAAGTCCATTGATGGAAGCCTACGTTGATGAAGTGAGAAAGCTAGAAGAACACTTTGAAGGCTTGTAAATGGAACATGTTCCAAGAGCTCAGAATGACATAGCTGATGGCCTGTCAAAGTGTGCTGCACTCAAGTTACCTGTGGAACCAGGAATTTTTGTGCTCAAGCTGACTCAACCAACTGTAACACCATCAACCGGACAGATCAAGAAGAGGAAGTTGGTTTCTGGTGACTACTTTCCGGCTGAGCTCCCTGAAGCCGCCGCCAAGAAGGTCCCCAAAATTAACGCAAATATCGCTGAGGAGCAGTCTGCTTCGACAAGCCCTAGGGTTTGCTTCGTTGAAGCAAACGCTCCCGACAAGTTTTGCTCCGGCAAGCTTGCCGGGGATCATCAAGCTCCGGCTGAGCCGCTGGTTCTTGCCGTAGAAGCTGACGTTCCCGCAGCGGAAGATGTGCCTTTAGTCCTTGTTGTCGAGCCGCAAGCTCCAGCATGGGCACAGCAGATCGTCCATTTCCTTCAGATAGGAGAACTTCCCGAAGAGCAAGAAGAAGCGGAAAAAGTAGCCCGGCAGTCAAGTATGTACCAGTTTGTTGACAACATCCTGTACAGAAGAAGACTCAGCGATGTGAAATTGAAGTGTATTTGCCGAAGATGGATGTAAGTTGCTTAAGAGATACATGGAGGCATATGTGGTCACCACATTGGCAAGAAGGGCACTTGCCGCAAAGCTTTCCGCAAGGTTTCTTCCGCCGAAGCCTCCAGATGCAATCGCACAAGTAACCAAGTGTGAAGCGTGCTGGCCCATTCAAAATGATACACCAGCTAGCTCAAGCTCTCCGCACGATCCCTTTATCCCGCCATTTTCGTCCGGGGCTCAACATCCTCGCCCCTTCCCACGAAGTTGTCGGGGCTTTGAGTACTTGTACGTCGTAATCGACAAGTTCACAAAGTGGCCGGAAGTGGAAGCCGTGAGGAAGGTGACAGACAACAACAATAAGTTCTTCAGTCAATTGTTTGCCGCTTTGGGATTCCTAACCGGATCATCACCGATAATGGCACACAATTCACGAAGTCGCACCTTCATGCAAGACGCCCAAGATCTTGGCGCCAAGGTCTGTTTTGCTTCGTTGCTCATCCGAGAAGCAACGGTCAAGGAGAGGGCAAATGCTGAAGTGCTGCGAGGACTCAAGACCGTAACTTTTGACAAAGTTGCGCAAGTGCGGAAGAAATGGATTGAGGAGCTGCCGGTGGTTCTTGGTCGATCAGACGACGCCAAATCGAGCCACCGCCGCACACCTTTCGCCTAGTCTATGGAGCAGAGGCAGTTCTCCCCACGGAACTCAGATACGGGTCACCTCGAGTACTCGCTATGATGAGCTTTGAGCAAGAGCAGCTGCGATAAGATGACACGCTGCCTCGAGGAGGATCGCTTCAGCTGCTGTACGAGCTGCTCGTTATCAAAGAAGCTTTGCGCCGCTACCATAGCCGCAGTTAATGCCGAAGCTTCGAGGAAGGCGATTTTGTTCTTCGCGCTCAATCCGCCAAGAATTCCAACAAGTTGACGCTGGGAAGGCCCTTATCGGGTGAAACGAGTCACTAGGCCTCGGCGCTGTCCGCTTTGAGACCAAGATGGTGTTCCGTGAGCAACCCTCGAATATAGAGCATCTTCGCGCTTTTACCCATAGGGCGCGGTTGCCGAACCTGCTTCAGAACCACCCTTTTGTACAAGTCTTGCCGCTGTTGCATGTAATCCTTTGTACAAAGCCGGGCGCAGACTGCGTGCATCAAGAAGATCATGTGTTACGACAATTTGTCAATTTCATGCTTTCGCCATTATTATGCATGTATTATCCGACATTTTGTGCAGCATCCACACCCGTAAGCTTATAACGAGCCACTAGGCTCCATAACTTTATTTTCTTCTTCTTCTCAAAAGAGAGAAAGGTTCATCCACCCATAAGTTAACTGGGGAGGAGAAGATAATGGTGTGGGCCACCAAGTGTCGCCGAGGAAGTATCACCTTGCCGAAGAACAATGTAAAAGCTTGTTGCTAAGTTTAAGCAATCAGCTTTAAATTTTAAATTATCTTCCTCGAACGATAGTACTTTGTATGGAAAACCAGCGCTGGAGGAACCAACTCAGAGCTATTCGCACCTTACTTTGTTTCGAGTCCGCTCAACAACTTAAGTGCGCTGCAACTAGTTGCGATAAGGTTGTTTGTCGGAGGCGGCATCGCCAAGAAGCTTCGACGTTCAAGACTCAGGCCACAAGCAAAGGTGCTCACCGACAAGTTCCCTAAGAGCGAGGGCACAAACATACAAGGAAGAAATCAAGTAAAGGGAATAACATTGCGATTGATGCCTAAGATAGAGATATTACAAAATGACTTGTCGCAGATCTAATAAAATTGTTCTAAACATGATCAGCAGCGACAAGGAAAGATAGCTTACGGCCTAGTCCACGCGGTCGCCATCCAGCCTCTTGACTCGGCCACCCTGTCCACAATGGGTGCGATAAGGGCCTTGAGTGCTTCAACGCCGGCAGATGGAGGCAGGGACTTGAGGACGCTGGTGAAGTTGACGCTGGATTATGGAAGGCCACCTTCATCAACACCTTCGAGGGCCCGCAAGAGACTTGGCGCGACTCGCCGCCAGCTTGCTTTGGGATCTCTTCCCGAGTCAGCTGGAGACCCGCCAAGACGCCTTGAAGAACAAAGCTAAGCTTGGCGCTGGGTTGGAGTTTCGTCGGTGGAGTACCCAAGATCCACCATCCCCAACTCCATCAGCTCATTGTGGATGGCGGCGGCAGTGTCCACAAGACCTTCTCGTCCAAAGGCATTATGCTGTCTCCGAGAGTATTCTGGCAGTCACGGATTCAAAGCAGCTCGCTGGCTTTGATCTTTCCAACAGCCCGCTTCTCGATCCTTGGCGCCTGCTCAGCTGCCTCCGCCAAGGTGGCTGCTCAGCTCCAGATCTACTTTGGAACTTTGGCGCGCCGAGCTCCTTAATATTCTCAAAGAAACGACCTCGCAACTCACCAAGAGTGTAGGCGCCCTTCAAGGCCAAGGCTTCAGCCCGTGACCTCCTCGCCGCTTTTTCTCCGAGGGTGGCTCCAGCTGCGCCCACCTCGCTTCCAATTCCTTCTTGGCGGCCTCGGCAGTCATGGGCGCGCCTTTGCCTCTTGGAGTGCCCCGCCACTGATTGTTTCGCTGCAAGATCTTCCTCATAGCTGTCGAGGTTGATCTTCCGCGCCAGCTCACCTTCATGTAGAGAGCTTCGCCGGCGAAGCTTTTGCTGCTCTCGACCTCGCCTTCTCCAAAATGAAGGCCGTGGCGCTTCAAGAGTTGCTCCCGCTCGCTATGTCTCTGAGAGTTTTTTTGTTGGCGCCACCGGAGCTCTTCTCGCTTTCTCCATGTCAGCTTCCGCCTCGCGACAAGCGCCCTCGACTCCAACTTGGCTTGTCGGGCGCGGTAGAGCGACAAGAACCTTCAAAGAGCTGTTCGCCAGGCTCGCCGCTGCTGCTGCTTGAACGCCAACCAGCGACAGCCCGGCGGAGGCGAGCAATTCCGTCAAGGTCTCCTTCGCCGGTGCTCGAGCTTGACGCCCACGGAAGCTTGATGAAGACACCTTCACCGCCTTCGATAGGCGCCGAGCTGGGCTCTTGGAGTCCGGTGCGGCATCGGTGGCGGGGATCGGGCGGTCGGTGCAGCGCCTGGCGCCTCGCGCCCTCAGGCTGCAAGGCGATCGCCGGACCCTCCCAGCCTCTCAAGGCCAAGAGCCTTGGTGGCTCTCGCGGCGGATTCCATCGACGCCGGCCTCTCTTCCATGTTGGCGGCGTGGCCATTGTTGCCGCGAAGGCCCTCGCCGGGCAACCTCCGCTCCATCAGCTCTTCGGCAGATGGATCTGATGCTCAGAGAAAGAAAAGAACAAGTCAAGCAAATGTTCGGAAAGAAGAACAGAACCCAAAGGAGATTTTCAAACAAGAAGATTACCTGCAATGGGATCTGTTGCCGCGGTCTCCACCACCGGAGGATCATCGGCGCTGCCCCTTGTCGAAGAAGCTCCCCTTGTCGGAGAGGCCTCCTTGCCGGAGAGCGCCCCTTGGCGGAGATTTCTCCTTGGCGCGAGTTGAAACAAGCAGAACTTCGAGTGACTTCCGGACCTCCCGATGAGGCTGCTCAGCTCCTACACAAATCAACAAGCCGAAATCAAGAAGAAGGAGCACCCAAGCACACCAACTGTAAGAGATAATCCAAACACTTACGCTTAGGGGCTGTGCTGGGGCTGCTCATGAAGGGTCGCTGATCCGCAAGGGAGTCTCAGACGTGCTCTCCTGTCACATGTGGGAATCGCCTTCGACGACAACCACCGAGTCTTGGCCTCTTCGACTTCTCCGAGCCAGGCCCTCAAGAAGGAAAGAGCTTAGAATGAAGCAAGTCAAGTACAAGACAAAGCAGAAATTGAAGAATTACAAGTAGCAACAACTAGAACTTACTCTTCCTTCTTCCTGAGCTGAGAGCGAGAAGTCAAACCCGCCCCGTGCGACGAGCTGGAGGAGTAGGCTCTCTGACGCTTGGCGGGTGCGGGGCCGTGGCTCTGTAAGGCCCCGCCGCCTGCTGTTGTGGCGGGCGGAGGCGCCCTGCTGCAATAGTGCTTGTGCTGGTGGAGCGCGGCGGCGAGGCGGTTGTTGGGTTGCTCGCCGCCCGCCACTTCTCCGGTCTTGCGGAGACGCTTTTTTGGCGGGCCGCGGGCTCCTCCTCGCGGCAACCTACTTGACGGCGGAGGGGAGGCGCCCGGCAGGCTCGCTCGGTCAGATCGGCTCGGCTTGCTCCTCCTCAACGGCGAACTCCTCTCGACGGGCAAGGCTTGCCGCTGCTGCCTCTCGCCGACGGAGAACCCAACGCCGCGGCAGCGGCAGCTTCGCCGCCTCCAACCTTGTGGTGATGCGCGCCATCTCTTGCTCGGTGGTGTCGCGGTGAGCCGCTTCATTGCCGGCACGGATCGGCACTTCTTCCAAGTTGTCGAAGAACTGCTGCACGATGTCGCCGGGCGGCTCTCGCTAGTTGGAACGATTCCATGGGAATCGCGACAACGACATCATCGCGCTGGATGCGGTCAGCGACGAGTTGTTGCATAAGGGCACGACTTCTTCGCAACATGAACCACTGGGTGATCTCGTGATCGCTTGAACAGCCCCGCAAAGCATGCCATCCAGCTCCAAGACAAGAAAGTTCCAGTTCAAACCCGGCGCAGCCTCATGATGTCCGCCGCTTTTGAACTCCCAAGCAGGCCTCCCTCCCCGCAAGGGGCTAATGCGGCGGCGGCGAAGTCCGCGCCAACTGCTTCCTACGGTAAGTCTGCATGCCCGAGGCGCAAGATCCGGTCACGGCAATCTTCAACTTGGCATCCTCCGCGCCAAGTTGCTCCAATCGCTGTCGCGCACTATGGGAGTTTGGCGAGGGCAGTAAAAGGCTGTGGCTCCTCCTCTATAATCCAACACCGCCAGCTCTCCACTCCTCCCACTTGTCGCGCAGCTCTCCGTCAAGATATGCTTCCTTCTGCCGATCCCGAGATCCATGCATTCCTCCGCAAGCGGCTCTCTCTCTACGCTGGGCATGAAGTAATGGCGAAAAGTGCTACATTTGGTGGACCTCACAAAGTTCTCGCAGAGGTGTGCGAAAACCGCCATGGTGAGGACGGCGTTGGGGGTGAAATCAAGGAGGCGGAGGCCATATGTGTTCATGACATCGCAAAAGAATTCGGAAAAGGGCGGGCAGAGACCGCAGTGGAAGAAAAGCGCGAAGAAAGGGTACCCGACGGAGACCTTTTCGGATGTGGCGGCGGAGATCACCTCGGCGCTGGATGCGCCTGCCTCCGCCGACCTGAAGAGGTAGTACATCTCTCGTGATCTCTTTCCGGTCGAGCAAGGGATCAAGAGTGCCCGCCTTTCAAGAGCGCCATGAGCCAGCAAGGCGCCTGGCCGACTTCACACCTTTGCCCTTATCAGCTGGAGCCATGGCGGAGGTGGTGGAGGAACTGACGGTGTTGGTGGCGCCGGTGGCAATGGGGAGGGGGCCGAGCCGCCTCTTTGGGCTCGAGAAGAAGGGAGGTGCGGCGGTGGTTTTGATGTGACAAAGAATGGCAAGTGGGCTGCTCGCCTCTTTCCTCGCTTATAAGGGGGGAGAGGGGCGGTGCCCGATTTTCCCATTAAAGAAAGCCCCGCGATCTTCCCACGACGCCACGTCCGAACGTGCTGCCTGTGGGGGACGTGGTGGGTCCGGCAAATAACTATGCGATCCAGCCGCTGTGTTCAGCAATGCTTTTGGGCCCGCCCAACAGAGATTGGCGATGTGTGTGGCCCAGGCCCGGGGCTCTTGTCGGTGTACTAGAGTAGGGGTACCCTAGTACTTCAACTCGCACGACAACAGCAGCACCCCGCCGCAGGGCTGGCCTGGTGACCGCCAAGGTCCTCAGCCGCCTTTGAAGCCATTCAAGAACAAAATATCAAGGCCCCGCAAGAGGAGCTTGCCGGAAGGCCACTCAAGGCACGAAGGAACGAGACCGCAAGAGGAGCTTGCCGAAGGCTTGGTGAGCGACAAGCCCCGAAGCTGGACAGGACCTTGTTGCTGCAAGGCGCTTTGCCGCGGCAGGTAACTCTCTTCATCTCCGCCCAGCTCATCCGCCAACGTGTCGCCATGGGGCTTTCCTGCACGCGTGTCAATGGACTGTGCAGCCGCCGAGCGGCGATAAGCGGCGCCGATAAGCTACCATCGTGGGCAAACGGAGGCGACTTGACGGTCCTCGATGTAATCGCTTCAAAGCGCTGTGGACGGACATTTATGGCTCTTGTCCCGCCGCCGAGTTAGGTATAGATCATCGACACCGCATAAAGCGTACCAACCCCTGTTTTTCCTATTTTACCCTTGTCTACTTGCCACCTGTGGTGACCCCTTGAACCTATAAAAGGAGGCCCAAGGCAACGAAGAAAGGGTTCGCTCCGCTCAGTTCATTCGACTCATTCGAGACTACACTCACTCAAGCTAGGTTTTGTAGCCCTATTGCCCTCAGCAAGAATTCAATCAACCAAGCAGCAAGAGGAGTATTATCTCCGAGAGCTCCGGCTGGGTAAATCTGCTCATGCATCGCTTCGATCCGCCTTGTGCAATCTCCGCCCCCAACCACAAGGGACTCGGTCCCATAGGTGTTCGTGGGTCACGATCAGCTTCCCCGACATCTTTGGCGCGACTGTCGGTGTATTAGAGTAGGGTACCTTAGTACCTCGAACTCGCACGGACAAATGCAGCACCTCGCTGCAGGGCTGGCCCGGTGACCGCCAAGGTCCTCGCCGCTCCTTTGAAGCCATTCAAGAACAAAGTAATCAAGGCCCCGCAAGAGGAGCTTGCCGAAGGCCACTCAAGGCACGGCGAACGAGACCCGCAAGAGGAGCTTGCCGGAAGGCTTGGTGAGCATAAGCCCCGAAGCGCCGACAAGGACCTTTGCCGCGCAGTAACCTCTTCATCTCCGCCCAATTCATCCGCCAACGTGTCGCCATGGGGCTTTCTCAGCACGCTGGTCAATGGCTGTGCAGCCAGCGGGAGCGGCGATAAGCGCTACCGACAAGCTACCATCGTGGCAA
>CM038679.1:37232876-37409180 GCA_021605205.1 Aegilops longissima | reverse complement strand
GTCCTTGATGCACCGCTAGGAGACGGACCTATTGCGAGGAGCATATGTAGACGTTATGAACGTTTGGAAAAGCTTGGTATGATGACTACTTGATAGTTTAGTGCACCATGCTTTACGGCTTAGAATCAGGACTTCAAAAACGTTTTGAACGCCATGGAGCATATAAGATGTTTCAAGAGCTGAAATTTGTATTTCAGACTCATACCCGAGTCAAGAGGTATGAGACCTCTGACAAGTACTTTGCCTACAAGATGGAGGAGAATAGCTCAACCAGTGAGCATGTGCTCAGATTGTGTGAGTACTACAATCGCTTGAATCAAGTGGGAGTTAATCTTCCAGATAAAATAGTGATTGACAGAGTCCTCTAGTCACTATCACCAAGTTACTAGAACTTCGTGATGAACTATAATATGCAAAGGATAACGGAAACGATTCCCAAGCTCTTAGCAATGCTGAAATCCGCGAAGGTAGAAATCAAGAAAAAGCATCAAATGTTGATGGTTAACAAGACCACTAGTTTCAAGATAAAGGGCAAGAGAAAGAAAGGGAAACTTCAAAAGGAATGACAAGAAAGTTGCCACTCCCATGAAGAAGCCCAAAGCTAGACCCAAGCCTGAAGCTGAGTGCTTCTACTTCAAAGGAAATGGTCACTCGAAGTGGAACTTCCCAAGATACTTTGCGGATAAGAAGGATGGCAAAGTGAACAAAGGTATATTTGATATACATATTGTTGATGTGTACTTTACTAGTGTTCATAGTAACCCATAGGTATTTGATACCGATTCAGTTGCTAATATTAGTAACTCAAAACAGGAGTTACAAAATGAATAGAGACTAGTTGAGGGCGAAGTGACGATGTGTTGGAAGTGATTCCAAGGTTGATAAGATCACCATCGCACACTCCCCTTACCTTCGGGATTAGTGTTGAACCTAAAATAAATGTTATTTGGTGTTTGCATTGAGCATAATATGATTGGATCATGTTTATTGCAAATACGGTTATTCCTTTAAGTCAAAGAATAATTGCTATTCTGTTTACATGAATAAAACCTTATGTGGTCATACACCCAAGGTGAATGGTTTGTAGAATCTCGATCGTAGTGATACACATATTCACAATATTGAAGCCAAAAGATTCAAAGTTAAAAATGATAGTGCAACTTATTTGTGGCACTACCGTTTAGGTCATATTGGTGTAAAGCGCATGAAGAAATTCCATGCTGATGGGCTTTTGGAATCACTTGATGCTTGCGAACCATGCCTCATGGGAAAGATGACTAAGACTCCGTTCTCCGGAACAATGGAGCGAGCAACTGACTTATTGGAAATAATACATACGGATGTATGTGGTCCGATGAGTGTCATTATTTTCTGACCTTCGAAGATGATTTGAGCAGATATGGGTATATCGACTTGATGAAACATAAGTCTGAAACATTTGAGAAGTTCAAAGAATTTCAGGGTGAAGTGGAAAATCATCGTAACAAGAAAATAAAGTTTCTACGATCTGATCATGGAGGTGAATATTTGAGTTACGAGTTTGGTCTTCATTTGAAACAATGTGGAATAGTTTCGCAACTCACGCCACCTGGAACACCACAACGTAATGGTGTGTCCAAACATCATAATTGTACTTTATTAGATATGGTGCGATCTATGATGTCTCTTACCGATTTACCACTATCATTTTGGGGTTATGCATTAGAGACAGTTGCACTCACGTTAAATAGGGCACCATCTAAATCTGTTGAGACGACACCGTATGAACTGTGGTTTTGCAAGAAACCTAAGCCGTCATTTCTTAAAGTTTGGGGCTGTGATGCTTATGTGAAAAAGCTTCAACTTGATAAGCTCGAACCCAAATCAGAGATATGCGTCTTCATAGGATACCCAAAGGAAACTGTTGGGTACACCTTCTATCACAGATCCGAAGGCAGGATATTCGTTGCTAAGAATGGATCCTTTCTAGAGAAGGAGTTTCTCTCGAAAGAAGTGAGTGGAAGGAAAGTAGAACTTGATGAGTTAAATGTACCTTCTCTCGAATTGGAAAGTAGCTCATCACTGAAATCAGTTCCAGTGATGCCTACACCAATTAGTGAGGAAGTTAATGATGATGATCAAGAAACTTCAGATCAAGTTACTACCAAACCTCGTAGGTCAACTAGAGTATGATGTGCACCAGAGTGGTACGGTAATTCAGTTCTGGAAGTCATGTTACAAGACCATGACGAACCTACGAACTATGAGGAAGCAATGATGAGCCTAGATTCTACGAAATGGCTTGAAGCCATGAAATCTGAGATGGGATCCATGTATGAGAACAAAGTATGGACTTTGATTGACTTGCCCGATGATCGGCGAGCCATTGAGAATAAATGGATCTTCAAGAGGAAGATGGACACTGATAGTAGTATTACTATCTACAAAGCTTGAATTGTCGCAAAAGGTTTTTGACAAGTTCAAGGTGTTGACTACGATGAGATTTTCTCACTCGTATCGATGCTTAAAGTCTGTCTGAATCATGTTAGCAATTGCCACATTTTGGTGAAATCTAACAAATGGATATCAAAACTGCTTTCCATAATGGATTTATTAAAGAAGAGTTGTATATGATACAACCAGAAGGTTAGTCCTAAAGGTGCTAACAAAATGTGCAAGCTCCAGCGATCCATCTATGGACTGGTGCAAGCATCTCGGAGTTGGAATATACACTTTGATAAGTTGATCAAAGCATATAGTTTTATACAGACTTGCGGTGAATCCTGTATTTACAAGAAAGTGAGTGGGAGCACTACAGCCTTCTGATAAGTATATGTGAATGACATATTGTAGATCAGAAATGATGGAGAATTTTCTGGTAAGCATAAAGGAGTGTTTGAAAGGAGTTTTTGAAACAAAGACCTCGGTGAAGCTACTTACATATTAGGCATCAAGATCTATAGAGATAGATCAAGACGCTTGATAAGATTTTTCAGTGAGTACATACCTTGACAAGATTTTTACAGTTGAGTAAGACTCAAAACCTGACCACGGCAGAAAATAGCAAGAGAATGAAAAAGTCATTCCCTATGCCTCAGTAATAGGTTCTATAAAGTATGCTATGCTGTGTACCAGACCTATTGTGTACCTCACCATAAGTTTGGCAAGAGGGTACAATAGTGATCCAGGAGTAGATCACTAGACAACGGTCAAAATTATCCTTAGTGGAATAAGGATATGTTTCTCGGTTATGGAGGTGAAAAAAAGTTCATCGTAAAGAGTTACATCGATGCAAGCTCTGACACCGATATGGATGACTCCAAGTCTTAAGCTGGATACATATTGAAAGAGGGAGCATTTAGCTAGAGTAGCTCTATGCAGAGCATTGTAGACATATAAATTTGTAAAATACATATGGATCTGAATATGACAGACCATTGACTAAGCCTCTCTCACAAGCAAAACATGATCACACCTTAGTACTCTTTGGGTGTTAATCACATGGCGATGCAAACTAGATTATTGACGCTAGTAAACCCTTTGGGTATTGGTCACATGGCGATGTGAACTAATCACATAGTGATGTTAACTATTGGTGTTAAATCACATGGCGATGTGAACTAGATTATTGACTCTAGTGCAAGTGGGAAATTGAAGGAAATATGCCCTAGAGGCAATAATAAAGTTGTTATTTACATTTCCTTTTATCATGATAAATGTTTATTATTCATGCTAGAATTGTATTAACCGGAAATTTAGTACATGTGTGAATACATAGACAAACAGAGTGTCCCTAGTATGCCTCTACTTGACTAGCTCGTTAATCAAAGATGGTTAAGTTTCCTAGCCATAGACATGTGTTGTCATTTGATGAACGGGATCACATCATTAGAGAATGATGTGATGGACAAGACCCATCCGTTAGCTTAGCATAAATGATCGTTTAGTTTTATTGTTATTGCTTTCTTCATGACTTATACATGTTCCCTCTGACTATGAGATAATGCAACTCCCGAATACCGAAGGAACACCTTGTGTGCTATCAAATGTCACAACATAACTGGGTGATTATAAAGATGATCTACAGGTGTCTCTGATGGTGTTTGTTGAGTTGGCATAGATTGAGATTAGGATTTGTCACTCCGATTGTCGGAGAGGTATCTTTGGGCCCTCTCGGTAATGCACATCACTATAAGCCTTGAAAGCAATGTGACTAATGAGTTAGTTGCGGGATGATGCATTACAGAACGAGTAAAGAGACTTGAAGGTAATGAGATTGAACTAGGTATTGAGATACCGATGATCGATTCTCGGGCAAGTAACATACCGATTACAAAGGGAACAACGTATGTTGTTATGCGGTTTGACCGATAAAGATCTGCGTAGAATATGTGGGAGCCAATATGAGCATCCAGGTTCCGCTATTGGTTATTGACCGGAGATGAGTCTCGGTCATGTCTGCATAGTTCTCGAACCCGTAGGGCCCGCACCATTAACGTTCGATGACAATCGGTATTACGAGTTTATGTGTTTTGATGTACCGAAGGTTTTTTGGAGTCCCGGATGTGATCACGGACATGACGAGAAGTCTCGAAATGGTCGAGACATAAAGATTGATATATTGGACGGTGTTATTCGGACACCGGCTGAGTTCCGGGGGTCACCGAATAATTATCAGAGTGCCGGGGGGTTATTGTAGCGACCAGACCTCAAACAGTCTGATCTCTGTGCTCAAGTGTCATCCCTGGATCAGTAATGCTGACACCACACATTACTCGAAGGATTTATAACAGAGTAGCAATCACACACTTATTGCATAGAATGTCTCAAGAGAGAACTTAACAAAATAAATATGGCTTAAGGCCATCTAATAACGATAACAGGGAAGGCTTGGAAGAATAAGCGAGTCCATCAACTCCAACGGCATCACTGAGTATAGAACCATGACCTAAGCACCTTACTCGTCGTCTGAGAAGTCTGCAACATGAAACGTTGCAGCCCGAAAATGGGTCACCACATGGAATATGCTGGCAATGTAACACATAGAGAGTAATGAAAGAATAAGCCTATACTATATGCATATATGGCTGGTGGAAAGCTCTATGGTTACAATTTTGCATAAAGCCAATTTTTCCCTACTGCAAAGGAATAAATTTATTTAACTATCATGGTGGTTGTTGAACATTGAGAATGGTTGACAGCATCCTCAATCCCAATTAAAAGTACTCATTAACAACCCAACAATATTAATTAGAGTAACATGATGAGATTCACATGATAATCCAAGTACTAGATACTCAAGATGTCCATAATCGGGGACACGGCTAACCATGATTAGTTTTTACACTCTGAAGAGGGTGCACTTTTCCCCACAAGAATCGATCTCCTCCGTTTGATTTCTCGCACTACATGGTGTTTGAGAAACGGATGACCGAGACATAGTCTTTCAGAAGCGCTAGCACCTTACATGTGGGTAGACCGTACCAACATACAACCCCTACATCAGCTAGTCTACCCGTAAGAGTTCGCACAACTTAGTCAACTATGCTAGAGCCCATAGTAGCATGTGGCTGCACACGGAAGTTTCTAGCATGAATAATCTCATGATCCCTTTGAGCCTGGGTGGCGGTCCGAAGAAATACAGGCAAGTCCTGATGGAAACCAGGTGCCTCAATCCACCCAGATGTGTGTTTAAGTTGACACCTTAAATAAACCATTAATTTAACAATCTCACATCTGTCATGGAATACACTCACCCAATCCACGTCTACTAGCATAGCATGGCATAATAAGCAAACGTAGAAGTAACTCCCAAAGGTTTGAAAATAAACAGGTAATAGGTACTACCTCAATCTACTTCCCAAAACCCACAATTTAATTAGATCCTAATCATGCAATGTTTGAGGATTGATCTAATGCAATAAAACTAGGTAGTAGAAAAAGTATGATCAAAGTATTACTTGCCTTGCTGATGATCCGCGAAACCTAGAGACTCGAAGTAACAGGCGGCGCACTCCGGGTATTCTATCGCAGAAAAACAAACAAGCATACAATAAGTACTCATCTAATGCACAGGTAAAACTCAAATAGATCTAACCAGATAGTTCAACTTAAGAACTCCAGTTTGCAAGAAAGAAACAAATCAAACGAAGCAACGAAAGTCAAATGACGAAAGAAAACAGCTCCATTTTACTAATCTGGATCTAAGTCAAATTTTACAGAGGCAAAAACTTGTTTAAGTTGGTTATTCGGAAAGAGGGTTTCGAGACGAAACTCCAGGCGCTTGAATCGCCTGATTCCGATAAACGAGCGAAAAGTTATACTAAACGAAAATCAGATCAGGAATCGCGATCAGAAAAATCGCGGATTAAATCAGAGAAAAAGAAAAACGACGAACAGGTTAACGAACGGACGTTCGTTAACTAAACTAATCTAACGAACGCGTTCGTTAAAAACGAACGAATGAACGAACGCTCGCTATTTAACCGAACCGAAAAAAAACCGATCTAATGAGAAAAAAACAGACGAAAACCGTTTGGTTTTTAAAAAAAAACCGAAGGCACGGAAGTCGAGGCACGGCGAACCTCGGCGGCGGGATCCAGCGACGCGGCGCCGTCCGCGGGTCGGGCAGGCGGCGGCGGGTCGGCGGGCGGCGGCGGCGTCGGCGATGGCGCGGGCGGCAGCTGGGCGGGCGGGCTCGGCGGTGGTGGCGGCGGCGGCGCGGGTCGGGAGGCGGTGGCGGCGGCGGCGCGGGGTCGGGCGGCTGGGGCGGCTAGGGTTCGGCCCCGGGTGGGCCGGCTTTTAAAGCCCCCGCGGGCCGGGTGTCCCAGGCGGACACGGCCCGTAGGTCGGTGCGCGTTTTTTTAATAATTCCGCGCAGAAGAAAAATAAAAAGAAATACTAAACGGACTCCAAAAATCCCGAAATAAATTTTTCCCGGCTTCTAAAATCAAGCCGGACTAGATGAACCTTTATTTGGGGCCTAAATGCAATTTTGAAAAACGCGCATTTTTCCTAAATTCAAATAAAAAGGCGAAAAACTCTGAAATAAAATCTTATTTGATTTTATTATAAAATCCTCATTATTTCTTTATTTTGGGAGTGTCATTTTATTCCCTCTCTTATATTTTTATAATAGAAATAATTGAAGATAAAATAATTAAAATCAAATGATCCTATTTTTAAAATTTGAGAAAACACTCAAATATGAAAATAACGAAATCCCCAACTCTCTCCGTGGGTCCTTGAGTTGTGTAGAATTTCTAGGATCGAGCCAGAAATGCAACAAAAATATGATATGCAATGATGCTCTATGTATAACATTCCAAATTGAAAAATTGGGATGTTACAAACCTACCCCCTTAAGATGAATCTCGCCCTCGAGATTCGGGTTGGCTAGAAAATAGGTGAGGGTGGTCCTTAAGCAGATCTTCCTCTCGCTCCCAGGTGGCTTCATCCTCGGTGTGGTGGCTCCACTGAACTTTGCAAAACTTAATGACCTTGCTGCGGGTGACTCGGCTGGCAAACTCGAGAATCCTGACTGGTTTCTCCTCATAGGTCAAATCGTTATTCAACTGAATCGCCTCTAGTGGCACAGTATCTCTCAGTGGTATATCCGCCATCTCTGCGTGACACTTCTTCAACTGAGAAACATGAAACACATCATGAACACCTGACAATCCTTCGGGTAATTCCAACTTGTACGCAACTTCTCCCATGCGCTCCAAAATTTTGTATGGTCCCACAAAACGTGGCGCTAATTTTCCTTTAACACCAAAACGCTCAACTCCTCGAAGCGGAGATACTCGAAGACAAACTCTATCTCCATCTTCGTATTCTGTCTCCTTGCGTTTTGAATCTGCATAGCTCTTCTGTCTTGACTGGGCTACCTTGAGCCTATCTCGAATTAACTTTACTTTCCGTTCAGACTCCTTAATCAAATCCGGTCCAAACAACTGGTGGTCTCCAACTTCATCCCACAGTAGCGGGGTTCTGCACCTCCTTCCGTACAAGGCTTCGAAAGGTGCCATCTTCAAACTGGCTTGGTAGCTGTTGTTATAAGAAAACTCCGCATATGTCAAGTTGTCATCCCAACTTGATCCATAATCAAAAGCACATGCTCTCAGCATATCCTCTAAGATCTGGTTGACTCTCTCTGTTTGTCCATCTGTCTGTGGATGAAAGGCTGTGCTAAACTCCAGTCTGGTTCCCAAAGTTTCGTGCAACTGCTTCCAGAACTTTGAGGTGAATTGGGTTCCTCTATCTGATACGATTCTCCTCGGAACTCCATGCAAGCATACAATCCTTGTCATGTATATCTTAGCCAATTTGGCACTGCTGTAGGTAGTCTTTACTGGAATGAAATGAGCTACCTTCGTCAAACGATCGACTACAGCCCAAATCGAGTCATAGCCTGAACGGGTCCTGGGCAATCCCGTGATGAAATCCATACCTAGTTTATCCCACTTCCATTCGGGTATAGGCAATGGCTGTAACAATCCTGCTGGCTTCTGATGTTCTGCTTTCACCTTCTGACACACATCACAAACTGCTACATACTCTGCGATATCTTTCTTCTTTCCGGTCCACCAGAAAGTATCCTTCAAATCCAAAAACATCTTGGTATTTCCGGGGTGGATCGAATACGGCGAATCATGTGCCTCTTGCAAAATCATCTTCCGAATCTCCGGATCACTTGGTACGTAAATGCGGTCCTCAAACCATAAGGTATCATGCTCATCCTCATGAAATCCCATTGCTTTTCCCTTGCTCATCTTCTCCTTAATAGAAGCAACTTCCTTATCTATCCTTTGAGCTTCTCTGATTTTGTCCATCAAAGTAGATTGAATCTCCAACGCTGCTACATAGCCTCGCGGAACTATTACCAAACATAGCTCCCGGAATTCCTCGGCTAATTCTTTTGGTAAACCTCCGGTCATTAGGATGTTAACATTACTCTTATGGCTCAACGCGTCTGCTACCACGTTAGCCTTTCCGGGGTGGTAATGCAATCTCATATCATAATCCTTGATGAGCTCCAACCATCTTCTCTGCCTGAGATTTAACTCCTTCTGCGTGAGATGTACTTCAGACTCTTGTGATCCGTATACACCTCACAATGATTTCCAATGAGGAAATGTCTCCATGTTTTCAATGCATGCTCTACGGCTGCTAACTCCAAATCATGCGTGGCATATTTTAATTCGTGAGGTTTCAGCTGTCGTGAAGCATACGAAACAACTCTTCCCTCCTGCATAAGCACTGCTCCAAGTCCTCGACGTGAAGCGTCGCAATAAACTTCGTAATCCTTGCTTTGGTCGGGCAGGATTAATACTGGTGAGGTAACCAAACGCTTCTTCAACTCTTGGAAACTAGCCTCACACTCCTCAGTCCAAATAAACTTGGTATCCTTCTTCAATAATTCTGTCATGGGCTTCGCAATCCTCGAGAAATTCTCGATGAATCTCCGGTAGTATCTTGCGAGTCCAAGGAAACTCGGATCTCTCAACTGTTGTTGGCGCTTCCCAGTTTTTCACCGTGGCAACTTTAGTGGGGTCTACTGCTATACCTTCTCCGGATATAACATGTCCGAGAAATCCAACTTCCTTCAACCAAAACTCACACTTGCTGAACTTGGCATACAACTGATGTTCTCTGAGCTTCTCGACTACCAAACGCAAATGCTCCTTATGTTCTTCTTCATTCTTTGAGTAGACCAAGATATCGTCAATGAATACCACGACGAACTTATCCAAAAATTCCATAAACACCTTGTTCATCATGTTCATAAAATAGGCTGGGGCGTTAGTCAGACCAAATGACATAACGGTATATTCATACAACCCGTACCTGGTGGTAAAAGCCATTTTGGGTATATCCTGCTCCCGAATCTTCAACGGATGGTATCCTGATCAAAAATCGATCTTGGAAAATACTTTAGCTCTTTGAAATTGGTCAAACAAGTCGTTGATCATCGGCAACGAGTATTTGTTCTTAATGGTTACTTCATTCAATCCTCGATAATCAACAACCATTCTTAAAGATCCATCCTTCTTCTCCACTAGAAGTACTGGTGATCCCCAAGGCGAAGAACTTGGGCGAATAAAACCTTTATCCAGTATCTCCTTAATCTGCTTCTTAATTTCCTCCAAATCTTGGGCTGGCATCCTATACGGTCTCTTAGATATCGCCCGATGCTCGGCAGAGTTCAATCAGAAATTCAATGTCTCTGTCCGCGGCATGCCCGCAACTCTTCCCAAACACGTCGGGTAATCCCTTACCACCGGTACTTCCTCCTGCACAACTCCTGTTAAGGAATTTACATGTGCTCTCCTCGCTCATGCCGTGATACAAACTTGATTCTCCTTCCTTCGGGGTGGTAAGCAAAATCGACTTCTCGGCGCAATCTATGTTCCTCCATACTTGATAACCAATCCATGCCTAATATCACATCCAATCCTTGCGATTCCGAACTATTAGGTCCGAGGAAATACATAGTGTCCAATCCTTAATGGCAGTCGATCGCACCATATACTTGCCATATATTCTGCTCCGGGTGAGGTTACTAGCATGGGTGACCTAAGGGCTTGGGTTGGTAATGTATACTTATCCACAAATCCCCATGATATGTATGAATGCGATGCACCAGTATCAAAAAGAACAACTGCAGTAAATGTCTTAACCAAAAACTTACCTATTACTGCGTCTGGATGAGCTTCAACCTCCTCCACGGTAACGTGGTTCACTTGTCCCCTGTTGAAAGGGTTCGGCTTCTTTCCTGAGCTTCCATTGCCATTACCATTTTGGCCTTCTGGACAATCATTTGCATAATGCCCAGTTGTAACATCCCAAAATTCTAAATTTTGGAATGTTATAAACAAATAGATAGTTTTGGTTGATTGTTTGATTGATTGACTGAAAGTGAGTGGAATTCGAAAACTTTTTGAAATTTAAATGAGAGGGAATAAAAGGACTTTCCCAAACTTTCATTTTGCTTTTATGATCTTCGGGAATTCAAATTCTTTTCATCACAAAACCCTGGAGAGAAGATGACATGACTTCTTCCATTTATTTAAATGACAAGGGGTGTTGGAAATATTTGAATTTCATTTGAGAATATTTCCAATTCTGAAACTTTATGCAACTCAATGATTTTCACGAGCGAAGATAAAATGACTTCTTCAAAACATATGAAATATGAGTTTGGAGTTTCAAAGAATTAAATTCAAAGTTCTTTTGAATTTATTTCCAATTTGGAGTTATTTGAGTTTTATTCAAATTATTTTTCTCCAAAAATAAAATATATGGAAAATAGGGTAACATGATTCCCTACATCAGAAAATTGGAGAGAAATTAATTTGAAGTCATTTTGGTATTTTTAAAATGATTTTCAGTGGATTTTATTAGGGCAGTAGCACTGTTTGAATTATTTGAAATTGTGTGGATTTTATTTGGTACTAGAATAATGTTCAGGTTGTTGGAAATCTTTTTCTGCAAATTTTGATATATAATATGCCTATATAGAATTTTATTTCTTGTGTTTTATTACTTTTTGTTTGTCTGTGTTTAAAAAAATGTTTTAAAAAAAATTAGGCCGAAGCCGACCGAGCCAGGCCGGCCCAGCCAGAGGCCGAGCCAGCCCAGCACCGCTCTTCATCAAGACTGCCCACTGGCCTTTCGCCCAAGAGAGGCCCAGCCCGACGCCTGCAGCGTCCCGAGCTCCGCTCGGAAACCGCCGCCGCCTCGACGGCCGTGCCCGCCTCGGCCTCCTCCTGCCCCCTCCCGCACACCACCGCGCCGCCCCTCCTCCATAAAACCCGAGGCGCCGCCCCGACCCCTCTCCCTTCTCTCTCTTCGCCGCCGCCTTTGAGACGCATCTCGCCGCCGCCGGCAAGATCCAGCCTGTCAGGACCCCGATTCCAAGTCACGTCGACCTAGCCGGTAACACCTCATATCACTTTGCGGCCTCACGCACGGTATTCCCACGGGTGTCGCCTTACCCTGGCCCGGGACCGTTTGCGTCTTTTGGCTCACGTATATGACCGTGTCGCTAGCATCCACATGACAAAGAACCCGGGCCGACATGGCTAGTCGTGAACCCAAAGCGGCGCTAACCTATGGGGACAGCATACATGAATCACATCGAGCATGTCGGTCATCAACGATATATTCGGGCTGTAGCACTGGCTAACAGGACTCGGTATCCCGGCTGTAGCAGGCTAGGTAGGACTCGAATACCACCGTGACATTTCCCGAAGGGACAGTACATAGGAACGAAGTGAAACACATGCCGCCAGTCAAGTGTCTAAGCGGTAGTCTTGGGCTAGCGGACTCCGTGAACCGGGCAGTAGCGGACTACTATCGCCGTAAGCACGAGACTACATTTCCCCATATGAGAGGCTGCCAAGGATAAACAACTAGTTTGTCGATCCCACTCATACCAAGCATTTCAATCATACACGCAATATGCCCGATATGAGTAAATACAACAAGGCATCACAACAAAACTCTACAACTCAAGTACTTTATTTAAAAGGCCCGAGGAGCCATACATAACATAGTCATACAGGTGGGGTCACATGACCCAACACTCAAGTCATACAATCATACAAGCACATGCGGAAGCAAACTAGTCTGAGTACGCACTCTAGAAAGAAGAAAGCTTGTTGGAGCCTTTCTATCTACGATGGCCCTTCACAAGTCTGAGATCACCACCGGTGGCTAGCTCACTCGTCAAGTCGAGATCTACATAGAATCCATCGGAGGGGGTAGTGTTGTCCTCCAAAAACATTAATTAAGCAAACATGAGTACGGAGGTACTCAAAGAAGTCTTACCACGTAATCCTATCATACATGCACATTCTCAAGAAGGTGGTGGAGTTATTTGCAGAAGCCAGCTTTGACTCTTGGCTAAGCTATCCTCACGTGACACCACTTTGTAAAGCATTTTGTCGCATTACGAGTCCACTAATCACCATCACAATACTCCACCGTGGATCCTCTCGTCATCCCACGAGAGGGCCATCCACGATACTCACACTTATCTTGAGGCTTTTAGTAGTATCCATTTACTTGTCTATGAACTGATATAGGCAACCCGAAGTCCTTCTCCGTGGACACGGCTATTCAATAGATCATATTAAACCCTCAAGGGTGTACTTCTTCACACGCTCTCACCACTTACCGCCGTTTACACGACATGCACTCGGCAACCTTCAAGCGGAAGCCCAACGTGGGTGCCGGCCACAGCCAACCTAAACACTCAAGTCCCTAGTCCTGGTTTATCGCCTATTCGGGTTCCATCCGCAGGAGTCCGCCGAGGTTTCCCATACAGCCCGAACGATGTGTGCAGGGTTCCCGAGATACCAAACGGGCACTTTCGGTACACCGGGCCACGTGCCTACCGCAACACAACCCACCCCTAAGGTCAGCGTTGCGTGCCCCCAAAGATGCTACAAACACGAAACTACTTGCAACTCCGGACTAAGAACAAGGGTGGTTAAGAAGCGAGAGGGTCAATTAAGGATCCCAATGCGTGGTAGTAACTGTTTCATGGATCACAAACACAGATCTCAGTTCTTAGGATCGGCTTCAATGAAACAACCCACCATGTACTCCTACATGGCCTCTCATCGATACCTTTACCAAATCGTGTTCAACACTTCCACTCTCGAACCAACACAACCTTTCACTCCAGTTCATCATCCCGATGAGCCAGACCTGACACAACTCTAAGCATAGCAAGCATAGCATGGTAGGAATCACAAACATGGCTCAATCAACTCCTACACATACTAGTGGGTTTCATCTAGTTACTGTGGCAATGACAGGTCATGCAAAGGAAGTGGGTTCAACTACCGCAGCACACAACAGTTTGAACCGCGTTGTCTTAATGTAGTAAACGAGAGCAGAAGCGAGAACATGGGTTTGTATCGGAATGATCAATGAGTTGCTTGCCTGATGGAACGGGGGTAGAGTACTGTCCTTCAGATGGATAGTCGAGGTTATCCTCGGGGGCAGAACCTATCACAAAAAGTATACCGAAAGTAAACACACATGACAATATGCAACAATATGATGCATGCTATGACATGGCAATATGGATGTGTGTTGGCCTAATGCAAGCTGAAATAATAGGGGATGAACTCATTTGAATCAAAGATTCAAATGATAGCTCATTTGAAATAGCCCTAAAGGTGCATTATCTTATTCTGGTTAAACAGCAAGGTTAACTTGTTTTAACATGCATGAAACCTGTACCAATGGATAGAATGGATTTTTCTGATCATTTTTCATATATAAATCTTTGCATTTGGAGTTACAGATTAAAAGTTATAAGCATTTGAAATTTGAACTATATTCTGGAATTTACTGTATTAGAATAAATCTAGAAACTAGATTAATGCGTCAGCATGACGTCAGGGTCAACAGAGACGTCCAGGTCAAACCTGACAGTGGGTCCAGGGTGTCAGGGTAATTAGTTTAACTAATGTTTAATTAAAACTAAACCTATTTAGTTAGCAGGGCTGGGCCCCATCTGCTGCTGACTCGTCGGGTCAACGAGGGCCCACGTGGTCAAGGTCCACGCCGGCTGCACTGGCGACTAGCCGCCAGCGAGCCCGACGCCAGGCGGAAGTGCTTTGGCGATTCCGCGACCAAATGAGTCGCGGAGGGTGGCTACGGATAGCTGGGAGCAAGCCGCGATCACAGGAGCCGGTTGGGGTCGGGTGGCGGAGTTGGCGCCGGCGACGAGCTAGGCGGCCGCCGGGTTTGGCCAACGATGAGCTTGGGGTTAGAGGGTCGGTGAGGTGCGGGAGTGCATGGGTAGACCCCATGGGTGCGATGAGTGTGATGGACATCATGGGTGGCGGAGAGTGACCGGAGCACGTCGGCGACGAGCTCCACGGCGGCAAGGTGCGGGTGAGCGTGGTTGGTTGCTACGCTGCTCGAGGGCGCGAGAGAGAGGAAGGGAGGTAGATGGGCTCACGAGCGACGCGTAGAAGCTCGCCGAGGTCGGGACGAACCGGAGCGACGGCGGCGTTGAAAGGGATCTCCGCGACGGCGAACTCGGTTGAGGTCGGTGGGTGGACTCGGTTCACTTGAGCAAGCGAGGCTCGGCTGGTTTGGGGTAGTGGAGGCGGCGGAGCTCCTGGACAAGGTGAGGAGGAGCACGGTTACTGGCGATGGTCTTGGCGGGCAAGGCGGCCAAGGCGGGGGAGCACGAGGGAGAGGAACCAGGGAGGAGAGGAGGTGTCCAGGGGGGTTCGGGGGAGAGAGAGGAGGCGATCCTCAGCGGCAGCTGGCGAGAGGAGTGGCGAGGCGGCGACCAGGTGCGTGGCACCCATGCGGTGCCCGCCACCGAGCACCTGGCTGCCTGCCTGGCCGAGCCAAGCAGCTCGCTGGCGCGGCTGCTGGGCTGGGCCGGCAGGTGGGCCGGGTAGGGGGGCGCCAGGTAAGTCCTTCCTGTTTTATCTTTTTCTAATTTTCTGCAACTTTGTGGAGTTTTCTAAAATACCAAAACAGTTTTAAAATTCACCAAAATGCTCCTGGTCCATTGTTGGAATATTTCCAACATTAAACATTTTGGTTTGGCAATTTTTGGACATTTAAAATATTTTATATAATTTGAAATGCTCAAGTTCAAAAACTTATGAATTAATCCAAGGACCTTTGATGACCTAGAAAATGATGCACCACTTTTGACATAGGCTCAACCAAAGCAAAGATGATGAGCATTTTGAAGGGCATTTCAGGTTCATTGAAATAATTTTTAGTAAACCCTAGTTGAATTAAGGGGGTGTTCTGGGGGTTTCCTGCCTTCCCCATTTCAAATTCAAATGAAATTTAAACATGATGCACACCCTAACGTATGGTCTAACTGGGATGTGACACAGCCGCCGCCGCCCCACTCCGTTCCGTCGCCGGGAGCCACCGCCGACGCCGCTAACCTCCTCCCCTCGCCGCGCCGCCCCTCCCCGACCACTTCGCTGCCTTCCTCGACGCCCGGAGCCACCACCCCGACCGGAGCCGAGCCGCCGCTGCCCTCCCGCGTCGCCGGAGTTCGCCGCCGCCGCCGCGGTAACCGCCGCCCCTCCTCGTCCGTCCGATCTGGATCTAAGGATCCAGATCCATTTGCTTTTTTTCTCTAAGCGTTTTTTTATTTAGAGAGCGTTCGTTAGCTATGGCTCTGGAGCGAACGGTTTCCGTTCGTTAGGTTTTAGTAGTGAACGTTCGTTCGGTAGGGTTTTTCTTTTTATTTTAGATTTTCTGCCAGGGACCTATCCATAGTGTTATTTTTGCAGATTAGTCCCTAAACTTCAAACACTCACAACTTTTCACTCGTTTATCCAAATCCAACAAAACCAATGCCCACTTCTTAGTTATGATCCTCTCTATCCAGTAATCCAACTTAAACATGTTTTTGAAAGTTTTAAAATTTGAATTCAAACTGATTTGTATCTAAACTTCGTTTGATCATAACTTGAGTTTTATAACTCCGTTTGAGTTGATTCTTTTTGCAAATCGAAGCTCTTGACCTAAACTTTCTGATAAGGCCAAATTCACATAATTTTGGGACTGTTAGAAATTGTTTTATGTTGCAAGAGTTATTTGCTTGGTTTTGATGTTTTTCAAATCGTCTTCTCCGTTCTTTCTGATCTTTTGAGTGATTACTTATGTGTGGTTACTATTGATTGCTTACGATAGATTGACCGGAGTGTGACGAGTAGATCTATCAAGAGTTTTGAGTGTGAATCATCTTCATCAACATTGCAGGCAAGTAACACTTTGATCATACTCTTCTCATACCCAGTTTTTATGCATTAGATCTATTCCTCAAACACTTGCATGATTAGGATCTAATTAAATTGTGGGATGGGAAGTAGTTGAGGTAGTACCTATTACCTATTTTATTATCAAACCTTTGGGAGTTACTTCTATGTTTGCTTATTATGCCATGCTATGCCAGTAGACGTGGATTGGGTGAGTGTATTCCATGACAGATGTGAGATTGTTATTTAGTGGTTTATTTAAGGTGGCAACTTAAACACACATCTGGGTGGATTGAGGCACCTGGTTTCTATCAGGTCTTGCCTGTATTTCTTCGGACCGCCACCCAGGCTCAAAGGGATCATGAGATTATTCAAACTAGAAACTTCCGTGTGCAGCCACAAGCCATTATGGGCTCTGGCAGAGTTGATTAAGTTGTGCGAACTCTTACGGGTAGGCTAGCTGATGTAGGGGTTGTAGGTTGGTACGGTCTACCCACATGTAAGGTGCTAGCGCTTCTGAAAGATTATGTCTCGGTCATCCGTTTCCCAAACACCATGTAGTGCGAGAAACCAAACGGAGGCGATTGAGTCTTGTGGGGAAAAGTGCGCAAACCTCTGCAGAGTGTATAAATTAATCATGGTTAGCCGTGTCCCCGGTTATGGACATCTTGAGTATCTAGTACCTGGATATCATGTGAATCTCATCATGTTACTTCTAATTAATATTGTTGGGTTTAATGAGTACTTTTTAATTGGGATTGAGAATGCTGTCAACCATTCTCAATGTTTCACAACCACCATGATAGTTAAATTAATTTATTCCTTTGCAGTAGGGAAAAATTGGCTTTATGCAAAAAATGTAACCGTAGAGCTTTCCACCAGCCATATATACATGTAGTATAGGCTTATCATTCCATTATTCTCTATGTGTTACATTGCCAGCATATTCCATGTGCTGACCCGTTTTTGGGCTGCAACATTTCATGTTGCAAACTTTTCAGATGACGAGTAAGGTGCTTAGGTCGTGGTTCTATACTCAGTGATGCCGTTGGAGTTGATGGACTCGCTTATTCTTCCAAGCCTTCCGCTGTTATCGTATTAGATGGCCTTAAGCCATATTTATTTTATTAAGTTCTCTCTTGAGACATTCGATTGTAATAAGTGTGTGATTGCTACTCTGTTATAAATCCTTCAAGCATGTGTGGTGTCAAGATTCTCGATCCAGGGATGACACTGAGCACAGAGACTTGATCCATTCGGGTCGGGTCGCTACACCAGTCTTACGGCACTTAAAACAGGTGATATGGCTCAGGTCTACCTTGGATGGTGTTGACGGGTTGGTGCGGTTTTGTCCATTGCTTCCTCCATTCCTGTTTCCATTCTTGGTGCCATTATGGTTGTGAGAGCTACCTCCTCCGTGAGTATGCTGAAATTGTCCTCCTGGCTTCAGGGTAAAGCGAAGTTTCTGCTGAGCTCCAGAGTTATACTTCCCCTGTCCATACTTTCTCTTGCGATTGTCAATCTGCTGCTGCTTCCCTTCAATCATAAGAGCATGATCCACTAACTCCCGGTAGTTATTGAAGGTGGCTACCATCAACTGCATGCTCAGCTCATCATTCAGTCCTTCTAGAAACTTCTCCTGCTTAGCTGCGTCCGTAGCAACGTCATCTGGGGCATAACATGCTAGCTTACTAAAGTCATCCACATACTGGCCAACTGTCCGTCCTCCTTGGCGCAAGTTGCGACACTCACGCTTATGCATGGCCATAGCTCCTGTTGAAACATGGGCAGTACGGAAAGCTTGCTGAAACTGATCCCATGTGACAGTGTCTATAGGGTAAGTGGCTGTAAAATTCTCCCACCATGCTGCTGTGGGTCCTTCAAGCTGATGTGCGGCAAATTTCACCTTTTCCCCATCTGTACATCCTGCAGTGGTCAACTCCCTCCCTACTTTGCGGATCCAATCATCTGCAACAATCGGCTCGGTGCTACTGGAAAACACCGGCGGATTCAGCCTTAAGAAACGGGTCAAATGGTCAACAGCTGGTGGTGGTGGTGAGTTGTTGTTGTTGTTGTTGTTGTTGTTGTTGTTGTTGTTGTTGTTGTTGTTGTTGTTGTTGTTGTTGTTGTTGTTGTTGTTGTTGTTGTTGTTGTTGTTGTTGTTGTTGTTGTTGTTGTTGTTGTTGTTGTTGTTGTTGTTGTTGCCTTGGTTTTGTACCATTGTTTGAATCAAGGCATTCTGCTGCTGAATCAACTGAGTGATCTCCGGCGGGAAAACAAATCCGGGGTCGTGTCTCGGAGGCATCTGGGGGTTTATAGAAAAGACGAGAGTTAAGAATAGAATGAGGTCTAGGGAGAAAACACTACCCATATGCACATGAGACAAAACACACAATATCACTCCAATCAATTCAAACAAGGGCATACAACGGTCTAACTATCGTTACAAAGTGCTGGAACTAAAACTAATTTTTAATGGGGGAATCTACTACTGTTATGGTGGTCAACTAGAAAAACTGCTCCGATGAAGACTCCATGATATCTGCTCCAGCTTCATCTTCGAAGTCATCATCACTAGGATCGGAATCAGTGTCGTCGATGATGATGTAGTTCTCTGGACAGGTGCAATCTTCATCTTCTCCTCCGGGTGCTGAATTTCCCATGAGTTCTTCAATCTTCTCCTTAAGATCGCCGTTTTGTCTCACTAGAGCTACAATCTCCTCCATGTAGTCCTTGCGAGTGGCCTTCAGTTCTCCTTTTAGTTCAAAAATCTTGGCTTTTGCTGTCTTCAACTCCATCATGTCTACACACATCTGGTTCTCCTGGCGTCGAATGTGCTGATTTAACTCCTAGATGAAAGCTGCAATGGATCGATCCTTCTTAGTGCCAACTATCTCCCATTGTTCATCTCGGCGCCCGCAAATCTGGTAGATTGTATCCTTGAGGTCTTATTTGTAAACTTCTCCAATGCGTCCCATGGTTATGTGAGCTGCCATGCTCTTTCCCAGACTCCAAGTTGGTGCATTAAAAACACACTCTATGGGCTTCGTGACTGGCGCAAACGTCCTTCCGGAAACTTGAGCTTGAATCTTCCAGCGCTCTTATTCAGGTAAGGTGGAATTGTAGGTCCCGGTGAAGCTTGGTATTCCGATGTTCATGTACTTTGTGACTTCCTTCAGGTGTCGTCCAAAGGGTGTATCTTCATCCGGCTGGGTGAACTTGATCCTCGCTTCCGTCATCCTAGAAGAGTAGAAAAGATGAGGAGTTAGAAATGAGAAGAGAATAGTGATCTAGGGCTTTAGCTTAATGGTCGTGTCCTACAGTCAACTTGTTTTAAGTGACGTAAGACTGGTGTAGCGACCCGACCCGAATGGATCAAGTCTCTGTGCTCAGTGTCATCCCTGGATCAGTAATGCTGACACCACACAGTACTCGAAGGATTTATAATAGAGTAGCAATCACACACTTATTACATCGAATGTCTCAAGAGAGAACTTAACAAAATAAATATGGCTTAAGGCCATCTAATAACGATAACAGCGGAAGGCTTGGAAGAATAAGCGAGTCCATCAACTCCAACGGCATCACTGAGTATAGAACCATGACCTAAGCACCTTACTCGTCGTCTGAAAAGTCTGCAACATGAAACGTTGCAGCCCGAAAACTGTTCAGCACATGGAATATGCTGGCAATGTAACACATAGAGAGTAATGAAAGAATAAGCCTATACTATATGCATATATGGCTGGTGGAAAGCTCTATGGTTACAATTTTGCGTAAAGCCAATTTTTCCCTACTGCAAAGGAATAAATTTATTTAACTATCATGGTGGTTGTTGAACATTGAGAATGGTTGACAGCATCCTCAATCCCAATTAAAAGTACTCATTAACAACCCAACAATATTAATTAGAGTAACATGATGAGATTCACATGATAATCCAAGTACTAGATACTCAAGATGTCCATAACCGGGGACACGGCTAACCATGATTAGTTTTTACACTCTGAAGAGGGTGCACTTTTCCCCACAAGACTCGATCTCCTCCGTTTGATTTCTCGCACTACATGGTGTTTGAGAAACGGATGACCGAGACATAGTCTTTCAGAAGCGCTAGCACCTTACATATGGGTAGACCGTACCAACCTACAACCCCTACATCAGCTAGTCTACCCGTAAGAGTACGCACAACTTAGTCAACTATGCTAGAGCCCATAGTAGCATGTGGCTGCACACGGAAGTTTCTAGCATGAATAATCTCATGATACCTTAAATAAACCATTAATTTAACAATCTCACATCTGTCATGGAATACACTCACCCAATCCACGTCTACTAGCATAGCATGGCATAATAAGCAAACGTAGAAGTAACTCCCAAAGGTTTGAACAAACAGGTAATAGGTACTACCTCAATCTACTTCCCAAAACCCATAATTTAATTAGATCCTAATCATGCAATGTTTGAGGATTGATCCAATGCAATAAAATTGGGTAGTAGAAAAAGTATGATCAAAGTGTTACTTGCCTTGCTGATGATCCGCGAAACCTAGAGACTCGAAGTAACAGGCGGCGCACTCCGAGTATTCTATCACAGACAAACAAACAAGCATACAATAAGTACTCATCTAATGCACAGGTAAAACTCAAATAGATCTAACCAGATAGTTCAACTTAAGAACTCCGGTTTGCAAGAAAGAAACAAATCAAACGAAGCAACGAAAGTCAAACGACGAAAGAAAACAGCTCCGTTTTACTAATCTGGATCTAAGTCAAATTTTACAGAGGCAAAAACTTGTTTAAGTTGGTTATTCGGAAAGAGGGTTTCGAGACGAAACTCCAGGCGCTTGAATCGCCTGATTCCGATAAACGAGCGAAAAGTTATACTAAAACGAAAATCGGGTCAGGAATCGCGATCAGAAAAATCGCGGATTTAATCCGAGAAAAAGAAAAATGACAAATAGGTTAACGAACGGACGTTCGTTAACTAAACTAATCTGATGAACGCGTTCGTTAAAAACGAATGAACGAATGAACGCTCGCTATTTAACCGAACCGAAAAAAACCGATCTAAAGAGAAGAAAACCGACGAAAACAGTTCGGTTTTTTTAAAAAAAACGAAGGCACGGAAGTCGAGGCGCGAAACCTCAGCGGGGATCGGGCGGCGGCGGCGGCGGCGTGGCGGGCGGCGGCGGCGGCGGCGCGGCGACGGCGCTGGGCGGCGACGGGCGGCGCGGGCGGCGACGGGCGGCGCGGGTCGGGCGGCGGCGGCGGGCGCGGTCGGGCGGTGGCGGCGGGCGGGCGCGGGTCGGGCGGTCAGGCGGCTAGGGTTCGGCCCCGGGTGGGATGGCCTTTAAAGCCCCCGCGGGCCGGGTGTCCCAGGTGGACACGGCCCGTAGGTCGGTGCGCGTTTTTTTAAAAATTATTCCGCGCAGAAGAAAAATAAAAAGAAATACTAAACGGACTCCAAAAATCCCAAAATAAATTTTCCCCGACTTCTAAAATCAAGCTGGACTAGATGAACTTTTATTTGGGGCCTAAATGCAATTTTGAAAAACGCGCATTTTTCCTAAATTCAAATAAAAAGGCGAGAAACTCCGAAATAAAATCTTTTTTGATTTTATTATAAAATCCTCATTGTTTCTTTATTTTGGGAAAGTCATTTTATTCCCTCTCTTATATTTTTGTAATAGAAATAACTGAAGATAAAATAATTAAAATCAAATGATCCTATTTTCAAAATTTGAGAAAACTCTCAAATATGAAAATAACGAAATCCCCAACTCTCTCCGTGGGTCCTTGAGTCGTGTAGAATTTCTAGGATCGAGCCAAAAATGCAACAAAAATATGATATGCAATGATGCTCTATGTATAACATTCCGAATTGAAAATTTGGGATGCTACAGTTATCAAAACCCCCGGGGGAACTAATGGGCCAACATGGGCCTTGTGTGAGAGAGAGGAGGGGCCCCTAGGGCTGGCTGCGCCCCCTCCCCCTTAAGGAGTCCGAATTGGACTAGAAGGGGGCGGCGCCACCCTCTTTCCCTCTCCCTCTCTCCCTCTCCTTCCTTCCCCCTCTCTTCCCTTGTTTGAAACCTACTAGGAATAGGATTCCTAGTAGGAATCCTACTTGGGGCACGCCCTATGAGGGCCGGCCGGCCTCCCCCTTGCTCCTTTATACACGAGGGCAGGGGGCACCCTAGGACACACAAGTCAACAGTTGTTTTAGCCGTGTGCGGTGCCCCCCTCCACGGATTTCCATCCCAGTCATATCATTGTAGTGCTTAGGCGAAGCCCTGCGTCGGTAACTTCATCATCACCGTCATCACTCCGTCATGCTGACGAAACTCTCCCTTGGCCTCAGCTGGATCAAGAGTTCGAGGGATGTCACCGAGCTGAACGTGTGCAAATCGCGGAGGTGCCGTGCGTTCGGTATTTGATCGATTGGATAGTGAAGACGTTCGACTACATCAACCACGTTAGTTAATGCTTCCGCTCTCGGTCTACGAGGGTATATGGACACACTCTCCCCGCTCGTTGCTATGCATCACCTAGATAGATCTTGCGTGATCGTAGGAACTTTTTTGAAACTACTGCGTTCCCCAACAGTCGCCCCACCCAACTAGAGCACCGTGCCCACCCCAAGCTCGCCGGCCGTCGCGCCTCAACCCCGTTGTCACTCCACCGCCTCACATCCGCATCTTTAGACTATTAACTCTAAATAGTGTCTAATATTGTTTGTTTTGTTTGTAAGATGGTCTCTCCAGTGGGCCATGTTTACTTTCTATATAAAGGAATATCAGTTTTTTTCTATAAAAGCTTGAGCGAAGGGCGTCTTTTTTAAGTAAAAAGGCATCATTCGACTTGTGGCATTAAAAATCTAGGTGTTCTTCCAATGAATGCCTTTGCATTCTGGATGAGTTATCTCCCTTGATGAACCTCATATGAAAACTTCATGAGTTGAATGAGTTTCTAGTTTTTTATGTTGTGTAGTTAATTACGTGTTATGCGAATTCAATATTTAAACATTGTAAAATTCAAGAGGGGCACTATATTGGATTTCTTTTGTTCCTAAATTTATGAGATCCTACTAACCAAAAAAGATCTAAGCAGTGGCATATGTGGGATTTCATATTAGTGACTACCAAGTTTATTTAAATTATGTACAATGACATGATAGTGATACAGACTTAAGTGATTGGCAGTCAGCAATGGACTAGAAAATACAACACACTATGCAAATAAATGGGCATACGTAGAGCTGAAAGCTCCCACGGAAGGTGGGATCCGAGGAAGAGAAAATCTAGGCGTGGCATAATAATTATGCAAGGAGGTTGGTTTGAACCCAGGACCTCCATACCACAAGTGGAGAGACTACCACCGCACTAGGCCCTCTCTAGATAGATTGGGTACATTCAAATTTCTTTCAGTGTCAAAACACGGTATTCTAATAGAGTAAAATACATTTTGAAAAAATGTATTTGTAACATGCTATTGATCTAGATTTTATTTTTGTGCCACTTTGAACCAGAATTCTGCACACCAAACTCTAATTTAAACCTTATTTTAACATTTAAAGTGTTTTTTATGATATCTCTCATCTTATTTATGTGGATGTTGAGAAATGTAGCATAGAAAACAAAAACAATTTACGCACACGCAATGATCTATCCATGGAGATGCATAGCAACGAGGGGGAGAGTGTGTCTATGTACCCTCGTAGACCGTAAGAGGAAGCGTTTCTTGTTGGGGAACGTAGTAATAATTTAAAAGTTTCCTATGTGTCACCAAGATCAATCTAGGAGATGCTAGCAACGAGAGAGAGGGAGTTCATCTTCATACCCTTGAAGATCGCTAAGCGGAAGCTTTACAAAGAACGCGGATGATGGAGTCGTACTCACGGCGATTCAAATCGCGAAAGATCTGATCTAGCGCCGAACGCGCGGCGCCTCCGTGTTCAACACACGTACAACCCGGGGACGTCTCCTCCTTCTTGATCCAGCAAGGGGAGGGGAGAAGTTGAGGGAGAGCTTCGGCAGCACGACAGCGTGGTGGTGGAGCTTGAAGTTCTCCGGTAGGGCTTCGCCAAGCACTACGGAGGAGGAGGAGGTGTTGGAGAGGGGGAGGTCTACGCCAGGGGAAGGGTGTTGCTGCCCTCCCACCCCCCTCTATTTATGGGGTGAAGGGAAGAGGGGGCCGGCCCCCTTAGATCCCATCTAGAGGGGGGGGCGGCGGCCAAGGGGGGCACTTGCCTCCAAGTATGGTGGGAGGCGCCCCCACCCCTTAGGGATTCTAACCCTAGGCGCCTTGGGCCCTTGGGGGGCGCACCAGCCCACTAGGGGGCTGGTTCCCACCCTTGTTCAGCACATTAAGTCCCCCGAGGCAGGTGGCCCCACCCGGTGGACCCTCAGACACCATTCGGTGGTCCCGGTACAATACCGGTAACCCCCGAAACCATTCCGGCGACTGAAACTGGACTTCCCATATATAATTCTTAACCTCCGGACCATTTCGGAACTCCTCGTGACGTCCGGGATCTCATTCGGGACTACAAAACAACCTTCGGCAACCACATACAATTTCCCATAACAACTTAAGCGTCACCGAACCTTAAGTGTGTAGACCCTACGGGTTCGGGAACCATGCAGACATGACCGAGACATCTCTCCGGCCAATAACCAACAGCGGGATTTGTATACCCATGTTGGCTCCCACATGTTCCATGATGATCTCATCGGATGAACCACGATGTCAGGTATTCAATCAATCCCGTATACAATTCCCTTTCTCTATCGGTAAGTTACTTGCCCGAGATTCGATCGTCGGTATCCTCATACCTTTTTCAATCTCATTACCGACAAGTCTCTTTACTCGTTCCATAACACATGATCTCGTGGCTAACTCCTTAGTCACATTGAGCTCATTATGATGATGCATTACTGAGTGGGCCAGAGATACCTCTCCGTCATACGGAGTGACAAATCCCAGTCTTGATTCGTGCCAACCCAACAGACACTTTCGGAGATACCTGTAGTGCACCTTTTTAGTCACCGAGTTACGTTGTGACGTTTGGTACACCCAAAGCATTCCTACGGTATCCGGGAGTTGCACAATCTCATGGTCTAAGGAAATGGTACTTGACATTAGAAAACCTCTAGCAAAACAAACTACACGATCTTGTGCTATGCTTAGGATTGGGTCTTGTACATCACATCATTCTCCTAATGATGTGATCCCGTTATCAATGACATCCAATGTCCATGGTCAGGAAACCACGACGATCTATTGATCAACGAGCTAGTTAACTAGAGGCTCACTAGGGACATATTATGATCTATGTATTCACACCTGTATTACAGTTTCCGGTTAATACAATTATAGCATGAACAATAGACAATTATCATGAACAAGGAAATATAATAATAACCAATTTATTATTGCCTCTAGGGCATATTTCCAACAGTCTCCCACTTGCACTAGAGTCAATAATCTAGTTACATTGTGATGAGTCAAACACCCATAGAGTTCTGGTGTTGATCATCTTTTCCTCGTGAAAGAGGTTTAGTCAAAGGATCTACTACATTCAGATCTGTATGCACTTTACAAATATCTATGTATCCATCTTGAATATAATCACGAATGGAGTTGCAGCGATGCTTGATATGCCTGGTCTTCTTGTGAAACCTGGGCTCCTTGGCAAGGGAAATAGCTCCAGTGTTGTCACAGAAGAGAGTCATCTGGCCTGACGCATTGGGAATAATTCCTAGGTCAGTGATGAACTCCTTCATCCAGACTGCTTCCTGTGCTGCCTCCGAGGCTGCTATGTACTCCGCTTGACATGTAGATCCCGCCATGACGCTTTTCTTGACCGCTGTAAGGTTGATAATGATTGCCCCACCATTCAAAATGTACACGTATCCGGTTTGTGACTTGGAGTCATCCAGATCTATGTCGAAGCTAGCATCGACGTAACCCTTTACGACGAGCTCTTCGTCACCTCCATAAACGAGAAACATATCCTTAGTCCTTTTCAGGTACTTTAGGATATTCTTGACCGCTGTCCAGTGTTCCATGCCGGGATTACTTTGGTACCTTCCTACCAAACTTACGGCAAGGTTCACATCAGGTCTGGTACACATCATGACATACATAATAGACCCTATGGCTGAGGCATAGGGGATGACACTTATCTTTTCTCTATCTTCTGCCGAGGTCGGGCATTGAGCCATGCTCAATCTCACACCTTGCAATACAGGAAAGAACCCCTTCTTGGACTGATCCATATTGAACTTCTTCAATATCTTGTCAAGGTATGTGCTTTGTGAAAGACCAATGAGGCATCTTGATCTATCTGTATAGATCTTGATGCCTAATATGTAAGCAGCTTCTCCAAGGTCCTTCATTGAAAAACACTTATTCAAGTTGGCCTTTACGCTTTCCAAAAGTTCTATATCATTTCCCATCAATAGTATGTCATCCACATATAATATGAGAAATGCTACAGAGATCCCACTCACTTTCTTGTAAACACAGGCTTCTCCATAAGTCTGCATAAACCCAAACGCTTTGATCATTTCATTAAAGCGAATGTTCCAACTCCGAGATGCTTGCACCAGCCCATAGATGGAGCGCTGGAGCTTGCATATTTTGTCAGCATTCTTAGGATCAACAAAACCTTCCGGCTATATCATATACAATTCTTCCTTAAGGAAACCGTTAAGGAATGCCGTTTTGATGTCCATTTGCCATATCTCATAAACATAGAATGCGGCAATTGCTAACATGATTCGGACGGACTTCAGCTTCGCTACGGGTGAGAAGGTCTCATCGTAGTCAACCCCTTGAACTTGTCGAGAACCCTTAGCGACAAGTCGAGCCTTATAGACTGCCACATTACCATCCGCGTCAGTCTTTTTCTTAAAGATCCACTTATTTTCAATGGCTTGCCGATCATCGGGCAAGTCTGTCAAAGTCCATAATTTGTTTTCATACATGGATCCTATCTCGGATTTCATGGCTTAAAGACATTTGTTAGAATCCGGGCCCGCCATTGCTTCTTCATAGTTCGAAGGTTCACCGTTGTCTAACAACATGATTTCCAGGACAGGGTTGTCATACCACTCTGGTGCGGAACGTGTCCTTGTGGACCTACAAAGTTCAGTAGCAACTTGATCCGAAGTTTCATGATCATCATCATTAACTTCCTCTCTAGTCGGTGCAGGCACCACAGAAACATCTTCCTGAGCTGCGCTACTCTCTGGTTCAAGAGGCAGTACTTCATCAAGTTCTACTTTCCTCCCACTTACTTATTTCGAGAGAAACTCTTTCTCCAGAAAGGATCCATTCTTGGCAACAAATATCTTGCCTTTGGATTTGAGGTAGAAGGTATACCCAATAGTTTCCTTAGGGTATCCTATGAAGATGCATTTTTCCGACTTGGGCTAGAGCTTCTCAGGTTGAAGTTTCTTGACATAAGCATCGCATCCCCAAACCTTCAGAAATGACAGCTTAGGTTTCTTTCCAAACCATAATTCATATGGTGTCGTCTCAACGGATTTCGACGGAGCCCTATTTAAAGTGAATGCGGAAGTTTCTAAAGCATAACCCCAAAATGATAGCGGTAGATCGGTAAGAGACATCATAGATCGCATCATATCCAATAGAGTGCAATTATGATGTTCAGACACACCATTACGCTGAGGTGTTCCAGGCGGCGTGAGTTGTGAAACAATGCCACATTTCCTTAGGTGCATTCCAAACTCGTGACTCAAGTATTCTCCTCGACGATCTAATCGTAGGAACTTTATTTTCCTGTCACGTTGATTCTCTACCTCACACTGAAATTCCTTGAACTTTTCAAAGGTCTCAAACTTGTGTTTCATTAAGTAGACATACCCATATCTACTTAAGTCATTAGTGAGGGTGAGAACTTAACGATAGCCACCCCGAGCCTCAACGCTCATTGGACCACACACATCAGTATGTATGATTTCCAATAAGTTGGTTGCTCGCTCCATTGTTCCGGAGAACGGAGTCTTGGTCATTTTGCCCATGAGGCGTGGTTCGCATGTGTCAAATGATTTGTAGTCAATAGACTACAAAATTCGATCTGCATGGAGTTTCTTCATGCGTTTGACAATGTGACCAAGGCGGCAGTGCCACAAGTATGTGGGACTATCATTATCAACCTTACATCTTTTGGCATTCACACTATGAATATGTGTTACATCAACGTTCGAGATTCAATAAAAATAAACCATTGACCAGCGGAGCATGACCATAAAACATATCTCTCATATAAATAGAACAACCATTATTCTTATATTTAAATGAGTAGCCATCTCGCATTAAACGAGATCCAGATACAATGTTCATGCTCAAAGCTGGCACTAAATAACAATTATTGAGGTTTAAAACTAATACCATAGGTAAATGTAGAGGTAGTGTGCCGACGGCGATCAAATCGACCTTGGTACCATTCCTGACGTGCATCATCACCTCGTCCTTCGCCAGTCTCCACTTATTCCGCAGCTCCTGTTTTGAGTTACAAATATGAGCAACCGCACCGGTATCAAATGCCCAGGAGCTACTACGAGTGCTGGTAAGGTACACATCAATAACATGTATATCATATATACCTTTGGTATTGTCGGCCTTCTTATCCGCTAAGTACTTGGGGCAGTTCCGCTTCCACTGACCATTTCCCTTGCAATAAAAGCACTGAGTCCTGGGCTTGGGTCCATTCTTTGGCTTCTTCCCGGCAACTGATTTACCGGGTGCGGCAACTCCCTTGCCATCCTTCTTGAAGTTCTTCTTACCCTTGCCCTTCTTGAAACTAGTGGTCTTATTCACCATTAACACTTGATGTTCCTTTTTGATCTCCACCTCCGCTGATTTCAGCATTGAATATAACTCAGGAACGGACTTCTCCATCCCTTGCATATTGTAGTTCATCACAAAGCTCTTATAGCTAGGTGGAAGCGACTGGAGGATCCTGTCAATGACCGAGTCATCCTGGAGATTAACTCCCAGCTGAGACAAGCGGTTGTGCAACCCAGACATTTTGAGTATATGCTCGCTGACAAAACTGTTTTCCTCCATTTTACAACTATAGAACTTGTTGGAGACTTCATACCTCTCGACCCGGGCATGAGCTTGGAAAACCATTTTCAGCTCTTGGAACATCTCATATGCTCCGTGCTGCTCAAAACGCTTTTGGAGCCCCGGTTCTAAGCTATAAAGCATGCCATACTGAACCAGGGAGTAACCATCACTACGCGACTGCCAGGCGTTCATAACGTCTTGAGTTGCTGGGAAAATGGGTGCTTCACCTAGCGGTGCTTCAAGGACATATGCTTTCTTGGCAGCTATGAGGGTGATCCTCAAGTTACGAACCCAATTCGTATAGTTGCTACCATCGTCTTTCAGCTTGGTTTTCTCTAGGAACGCGTTGAAGTTGAGGGCAACATTAGCGTGGGCCATTTGATCTACAAGACATATTGTAAAGATATTTTAGACTAAGTTCATGATAATTAAGTTCTTCTAATCAAATTATTTAATGAACTCCCACTCAGATAGACATCCCTCTAGTCATCTAAGTGTACATGATCCGAATCAACTAGGCCGTGTCCGATCATCACGTGAGACGGACTAGTCATCAACGGTGAACATCTCCATCTTGATCGTATCTACTATATGACTCATGTTCGACCTTTCGGTCTCTTGTGTTCCGAGGCCATGTCCGTACATGCTAGGCTCGTAAAGTCAACCTAAGTGTTTCGCTTGTGTAAATTTGGCTTACACCCGTTGTATGCGAATGTTAGAATCTATCACGCCCGATCATCACGTGGTGCTTCGAAACAATGAACCTTCGTAACGGTGCACGGTTAGGGGGGACACATTTCTTGAAATTTTAGTGAGGGATCATCTTATTTATGCTACCGTCATTCTAAGCAAATAAGATGTAAACACGATAAACATCACATGCAAATCATAAAGTGACATGATATGGCCAATATCATCTTGCGCCTTTGATCTCCATCTTCGAGGCACGGTATGATCACCATCATCACCGGCATGACACCATGATCTCCATCATCGTGTCTTCATGAAGTTGCCTCGCCAACTATTACTTCTACTACTATGGCTAACGGCTAGCAATAAAGTAAAGTAATTACATGGCGTTTTCATTGACACGCGGGTCATACAATAAATTAAGACAACTCCTATGGCTCCTGCCGGTTGTCATACTCATCGACATGCAAGTCATGATTCCTATTACAAGAACATGATCAATCTCATACATCACATATATCATTCATCACATCCTTTTGGCCATATCACATGACATAGCATACCCTGCAAAAACAAGTTAGACGTCCTCTAATTGTTGTTGCATGTTTTACGTGGCTGCTATGGGTTCTAGCAAGAACGTTTCTTACCTACGCAAAAGCCACAACGGTGATATGCCAATTGCTATTTACCCTTCATAAGGACCCTTTTCATCGAATTCCATCCGACTAAAGTGGGAGAGACAGACACCCTCTAGCCACCTTATGCATCAATTGCATGTCAGTCGGTGGAACCAGTCTCACGTAAGCATACGTGTAAGGTCGGTCCAGGCTGCTTCATCCCACAATGCCGCCGAATCAAGGTAAGACTAGTAACGGTAAGCAAATTGAACAAATCATCGCCCACAACTACTTTGTGTTCTACTCATGCATAGAATCTACGCATATACCTAGCTCTGATACCACTGTTGGGGAACGTAGTAATAATTTAAAATTTTCCTACGTGTCACCAAGATCAATCTAGGAGATGCTAGCAACGAGAGAGAGGGAATTCATCTTCATACCCTTGAAGATCGCTAAGCGGAAGCGTTAAGAACGCGGATGATGGAGTCGTACTCGCGGCGATTCAAATCGCGGAAGATCTGATCTAGCGCCGAACGGATGGCGCCTCCACGTTCAACACACGTACAGCTCGGGGACGTCTCCTCCTTTTTGATCCAGCAAGGGGAGAGGAGAAGTTGAGGGAGAGCCCTGGCAGCACGATGGCGTGGTGGTGGAGCTTGCAGTTCTCCGGCAGGGATTCGCCAAGCACTACGGAGGAGGAGGAGGTGTTGGAGAGGGGGAGGGCTGCGCCAGGGGAAGGGTGTTGCTGCCCTCCTACCCCCCTCTATTTATGGGGTGAAGGGAAGAGGGGGCCGGCCCCCTTAGATCCCATCTAGAGGGGGGGCGGCGGCCAAGGGGGAACTTGCCCCCCAAGTTTGGTGGGAGGCGCCCCCACCCCTTAAGGTTTCTAACCCTAGGCGCCTTGGGCTCTTGGGGGGCGCACCAGCCCACTAGGGGGCTGGTTCCCACCCTTGTTCAGCCCATTAAGTCCCCCGAGGCAGGTGGCCCCGCCCGGTGGACCCCCGGACACCTTTTGGTGGTCCCGGTACAATAGTGATAACCCCCGAAACCATTCTGGCGACTAAAACTGGACTTCCCATATATAATTCTTAACCTCCGGACCATTCCGGAACTCCCCGTGATGTCCGGGATCTTATCCGGGACTCCGAAACAACATTCGGCAAACACATACAATTTCCCATAACAACTCAAGCATCACCGAACCTTAAGTGTGTAGACCCTACGGGTTCGGGAACCATGCAGACATGACCGAGACATCTCTCTGGCCAATAACCAACAGCGGGATCTGTATACCCATGTTGGCTCCCACATGTTCCACGATGATATCATCGGATGAATCACGATGTCGGGGATTCAATCAATCCCGTATACAATTCCCTTTGTCTATCGGTATGTTACTTGCCCGAGATTCGATCGTCGGTATCCTCATACCTTGTTCAATCTCGTTACCGACAAGTCTCTTTACTCGTTCTATAACGCATGATCCCGTGGCTAACTCCTTATTCGCATTGAGCTCATTATGATGATGCATTACCGAGTGGGCCCAGAGATACCTCTCTGTCATATGGAGTGACAAATCCCAGTCTTGATTCGTGCCAACCCAACAGACACTTTCGGAGATACCTATAGTGCACCTTTATAGTCGCCCAGTTACTTTGTGATGTTTGGTACACCCAAAGCATTCCTACGGTATCCGGGAGTTGCGCAATCTCATGGTCTAAGTAAACGGTGCTTGACATTAGAAAAGCTCTAGCAAAACGAACTACACGATCTTGTGCTATGCTTAGGATTGGGTCTTGTCCATCACATCATTCTCCTAATGATGTGATCCCATTATCAATGACATCCAATGTCCATGGTTAGGAAACCACGACCATCTATTGATCAACGAGCTAGTTAACTAGAGGCTCACTAGGGACATATTACGATCTATGTATTCACACATGTATTACAGTTTCCGGTTAATACAATTATAGCATGAACAATAGACAATTATCATGAACAAGGAAAAAATAATAACCAATTTATTATTGCCTCTAGGGCATATTTCCAACATTTATCAACGCGGTTGATGTAGTCGAACTTCTTCGCGCTTCAACCGATCAAGTACAAAACACACGGCACCTCTGTGTTCTTCACACATTCAGCTCGGAGACGTCCCTTGCCTTCTTGATCCAGCAAGACGTCGAGGTAGTAGATGAGTTCCGTCAGCACGACAGCGTGGTGATGGTGATGTGAAGTGATCCTTGCAGGGCTTCGCCTAAGTACTACGAAAATATGACCGGGGTGTAAATGGTAGAGGGGGCGCCGCACACGGATAAACCATTGTCTTGAAGTGTGCTAGGTATATATATATATATATATATATATATATATATATATATATATATATATATATATATATTCATTGGCTGATTTGACAACAAATGTAAATGCCTTAATTACTAGTTAATTTGGTAGGCTTTAATTTTTAATCATCACATGCATGCATGTCACCTCATAGAAAAGGAAAGAGATTAAAATACCATACTGAATAAAAATCAGCATTTATTATCTCCTTATATAGCTCTTATTGTTTCATAGAATAAATCACTAGGTATGTAAATACCTGTGTATTTTACGTAGTAAATATCAGTAGTAGGTATACACATACCCACCACATTATTGGGTATACACATAATCATACATATAATTTTTTTGCATGGTACCCGCATATATACATAATTTCAGTAGTTGATATATGCATACCATATATATACATATTATTTTAGTACGTATATGCATACCCATTATGTATATATATTTTGTTAGTAGGTATATGCGTATTCATGGATGTATATAAATTGCTACTAGATAGAACCTAGAAGAATTTATTTGATATATACATACATGCGTATTAGATACTCATCTTGTATTGTTAGAAAACAAAAATAGAGCGTAATAGTTCAAAAATAATTTACTGGGTATATATACCCACGTATGTACATAATTTTGTTAGTGAGTATTAGATATTCGTATTAGATAGTTGGAGACAAAATACGATATTAGATACCTATAATAGTTTAGAAAAAAATAAAACATTAATATGATTTATTGTATGGCAAGTCTTGCATGTCTAATAGTTAAAAATAGAAATAAAATGTAAGCATGGAATGTTTTGCATGAAGAATAGTTAGAAAACAAATCAAACAATTATTGTGCAGGGAGACTTACCTAAAACAATCAAGGTGCCCGGGCACCTAGGTGTCCCACATAATTTACCTATATATATATAAGGAAAATACATACTACCACCTAGTGGTAGTTACCACTGCCATCTGATTGCATCAAGATCCATTCTCATCTTAACGGGTCTTGGGTGGAGGAGAGGTAGATTTTTTTGCACCCGCTTAATTAGTTTGTTGAGCTCCCGATTTTCTTGGCTCAGCCGATCCTTTTGGTCGTCTCTGTATATTTAAGATTGGATCTGGAGGATGCATGTAATCTGAATAATCCCATCTCTCTCTACTTGATCTCCACGTCCACCGGATGTTCAACAAAACAACAATAAAAAAGGTATGCGATCATGGTTTTGTTGAATTACACGCATGTACGTGCCATGCTGATTGATTTTATATTTGCTTTTGTTGAATCAGGCGGAATGGCTCCAGTGTTCTGCAGCGCCGCCGCCTCCGGCCATGTCGTGCTCCATCCCTGCCGACTATAACGACGAGTTTCACGGCTAGGATATCTAGGCACTTGTAACCGCAGGTTTAGCGGTCGCCGTCCTCCATCCCGATGCACCCGCGGCCTCCATCTGCATCCATCTGCCGGCATGGCCGGTGAGAACGACGCCGGCCATCCCACGGCTCGTGCTTCCGCCGTACGCCGGCCATCCCACGGCTCCTGCTTCCCCCGTAGACGACGATAACGACGCCGACCATCTCTTGGCTCATGCTGTCACCACAGCCGACGATGTGCATAACTCGATCTGATCAGAAGCTATTTAGCTACAACGTTATCGATGCTTGCAACCTGCATGTAATACATGGATATGTATGCATCATGCACGCTCTATCATGTACTGTACATTCTACGGATCGAATGCATCAGCTAAGTTGAATTAGAAAAACTCCGTTGTAAATGACGATATCCATGTTTTTTATACTTGTATATATACTCTCTATATGTACTACAATTAAAGTGAATATACTCGTTGAGCAAATAAGAAGTATGTGTACTTTTTTTTCTTGAGTATATATACTCCAGTTGACAATACACATACTCCCATTGTGTTTGGAGAATTGGAGTATGGAGTATATACCCACAAAAAAAACATACTCCATACTCCTACTCCTAGTTACACACATATGCATATACTCCATACTCCATAGTTGGGGCATATGCATATACTCCATACTCCTAACTTGTAATTACGCGCACACGTACTCCATATTTCAATTAGAAAATTCACATACACCAAGACGACAACTACAAGACCACCATACTCTAACTAACTCAGATTATACATACTCCATACTGCATACTCCAACTAGAGAAATATGTAACCCATACTTTGGTTAATTAGGCTAATAAATACATACTTTCCATAAAAGAAATAGTCGGGGTAATAACTAAGTATATAGACCTAACAAATTTTCAACAAGATGCGTCGGCCGGTCAAAAACCAAGCAGGTTGTTGAGATTTTTCTTCCTAAAATAATTTACTCCGGTCAGTTGCATGCATGCTAGCTCTATTGGATTTTCACCTATCCACTAACCCGTTTGGAATGGAGGGATAATGGGGTACGTGGCAAATGGATAGATAGGGGGTAACTACCACTGCTTGTAGATAAAATTTGTCATATATATATATATATATATATATATATATATATATATATATATATATATATATATATATATATATATATATATATATATATATATATATATATATATATATATAGGTGGGAGGGCGAGGGAGAGGCGAGGAGGTGCCCCAAGTAGGGACAAATCCTACTTGGGCTCCTCCCAAGCCGCGCGCCTCCCCTGCCATATATATCGGAGGGGGAAGGAAAGAGGGGGAAGGGGGACGGAACGGGGAATCCTATTCCCTTTCTTTCCATTCCTCTTTCCCCTTTCCTTCTCCACCTTGGCCAGCCCATATGGGGGGTGCACCAGCCCCTTGTGGCTGGTGTGTTTCCCCTCTCGGCAAGACCCATATCTTTTGCCGGGGGTGCCCGGAACCCCTTCCGGTGATCTAATATGTACCTGGAACACTTTCGGTGTCCGAATACCATCGTCCTATATATCAATATTTACCTCTCGATCATTTAGAGACTCCTCGTCATGTCCGTGATCTCATCTGGGACTCCGAACAACATTTGGTCACCAAAATATATAGCTCATATAATACTATATCGTCAATGAGCGTTAAGCGTGTGGACCCTACGGGTTCAGAACTACGTAGACATGACCAAGACACCTCTCCGGTTAATAACCAATCGAGGAACCTGGATGCCCATATTGGCTCCTACATATTCTACGAAGATCTTTATCGGTTGAACCGTTATGACAATATACGTAATTCCCTTTATCCACCGGTATGTTACTTACCCGAGATTCGATCGTCGGTATCTTCATACCTAGTTCAATCTTGTTACTGGCAAGTCTCTTTACTCGTTCTGTAATACATTACCTCGTGACCAACTCCTTAGTCATTTACTTGCAAGCTTATGATGTGTATTACCGAGAGGGCCCAAAGATACCTCTCCGATACTCAGAGTGACAAATCCTAATCTCGATCTATGCCAACTCAACAAACACCTTCGAAGATACCTGTAGAGCATCTTTATAATCACCCAGTTACGTTGTGAAGTTTGATAGCACACAAGGTATTCCTCCGGTATCCGGGAGTTGCATAATCTCATAGTCGAAGGAATATGTATTTGACATCAAGAAAGCAATAGCAATAAAACTGAACGGTCATTATGCTAAGCTAACTGATGGGTCTTGTCCATCACATCATTCTCCTAATGATGTGATCCCATTATCAAATGACAACTCATGTTAATGGTTAGGAAACCTTAACCATCTTTGATCAACGAGCTAGTCTAGTAAAGGCTCACTAGGGACACGGTGTTTGTTTATGTATTCACACATGTATTATGGTTTTCGATCAATAAAATTCTAGCATGAATAATAAACCTTTATCATGAATAAGGAAATATAAAATAACAACTTTATTATTTCCTCTATGGCATATTTCCTTCAGTCTCCCACTTGCACTAGAGTCAATAATCTAGTTCACATCGCCATGTGATTTAACACCCATAGTTCACATCGCCATGTGACCAACACCCAAAGAGTTTACTAGAGTCTATAATCGAGTTCACATCGCCATGTGATTAACACCAAAAGAGTACTAAGGTGTGATCATATTTTTCTTGTGAGAGAGGTTTAGTCAAGGGTCTGTCACTTTCCGATCTGTATGTATTTTGCAAATCTCTATGTCTACAGTGCTCTGCATGGAGCTACTCTAGCTAATTGGTCCCACTTTCAATACGTATCCAGATTGAGACTCGGAGTCATTCGAATCGGTGTCAAAGCTTGCATTGACGTAACCCTTTGCGACGAAGCCTTTATCACCTCCATAATCGAGAAATATTTCCGTAGTCCTCTTAGTTAACTGAGGATAATTTTGACCGCTGTCCAGTGATCTACTCCTGGATCACTATTGTACTCCCTTGCCAAACTCATGGCAAGGTACACAATAGGTCTGGTACCCAGCATGGCATACTTTATAGAACCTATGGCTAAGGCATAGGGAATGACTTTCATTCTCTCTCTATCTTCTGCCGTGGTCGGGCTTTGGGTCTTACTCAACTTTACACCTAGCAACACAGGCAAGAACCCTTTCTTTGACTGATCCATTTTGAACTCTTCAAAACTTTGTCAAGGTATGTACTTTGTGAAAGTCCTATTAAGCATCTCGATCTATCTCTATAGATCTTGATGCTCAATACATAAGTAGCTTCACCGAGGTCTTCCATTGAAAATTCTTATTCAAGTATCCTTTTATGCGATCCAGAAATTATATATCATTCCCAATCAACAATATGTCATCTACATATAATATCAGAAATGCTACAGAGCTCCCACTCGCTTTCTTGTAAATACAGGCTTCACCGTAAGTCTGTATAAAACCATATGCTTTGATCACCTCATCAAAGCGTATATTCCAACTCCAAGATGCTTGCACCAGTCCATAGATGGACCGTTGGAGCTTGCACACTTTGTTAGCACCTTTAGGATCGATAAAACCTTCTGGTTGCATCATATACAACTCTTCTTTAAGAAATCCATTAAGGAATGCAGTTTTCATATCCATTTGCTAGATTTCATAATCATAAAATACAACAATTGCTAACATGATTCGGACAGACTTTAAGCATCGCTACGGGTGAGAAAGTCTCAACCTAGTCAACTCCTTGAACTTGTCGAAAACCTTTTGCCGCAAGTTGAGCTTTGTAAACAGTAACATTACCATCAGTGTCGGTCTTCCTTCTTGAAGATCCATTTATTTTTTATAATTAGCTTCCTATATAATTGGTATAGGCATCACGGGAATAGTTTTCTCTGATGTACTACTTTCCAATTCGAGAGAAGGTACAACTACCTCATCAAGTTCTACTTTCCTCCCACTCACTTCTTTTGAGAGAAACTCCTTCTCTAGAAAGGTTCCATTCTTGGCAACAAAGATCTTGCCTTCGGATCTATGGTAGAAGGTGTACCCAATTGTTTCCCTAGGGTATCCTATGAAGACGCACTTCTCCGATTTGGGTTCAAGCTTATGAGGCTGAAGCCTTTTGATATAAGTGTCGCAACCCCAAACTTTTAAGAAACAACAGCTTAGGTTTCTTGCCAAACCATAGTTCATACGGTTTTGTCTCAATGGATTTAGATGGTGCCCTACTTAACGTGAATGCGGCTGTCTGTAGGATCGAAAGTAATGCTAGAGGGGGGGGGTGATTAGACTACTTGACCAAATAAAAATCTAGCCTTTTCCCAATTTTAGTTCTTGGCAGATTTTAGCAACTTAGCACAAGTCAAGCAATCAACCTACACATGCAATTCTAAGAGTATAGCAGCGGAATGAAAAACAATTGCATATGAAGGTAAAGGGGGGAGATTGAGGGAGCAAACGCAATGTTGACACGGAGATTTTTTATCCGTGGTTATGATAGGTGGTGCTATCGTACATCCACGTTGATGGAGACTTCAACCCACGAAGGGTAACGGTTGCGCGAGTCCACGGAGGGCTCCACCCACGAAGGGTCCACGAAGAAGCAACATTGTCTATCCCACCATGGCCGTCGCCCACGAATGACTTGCCTCACTCGGGTAGATCTTCACGAAGTAGGCGATCTCCTTGCCCTTACAAACTCCTTGGTTCAACTCCACAATCTTGTCGGAGGCTCCCAAGTGACACCTAGCCAATCTAGGAGACACCACTCTCCAAGAAGTAACAAATGGTGTGTTGATGATGAACTCCTTGCTCTTGTGCTTCAAATGATAGTCTCCCCAACACTCAACTCTCTCTCATAGGATTGGATTTGGTGGAAAGAAGATTTTAGTGGAAAGCAACTTGGGGAAGGCTAGAGATCAAGATTTATGTGGTTGGAATGGAATATCTTGACCTCAACACAACTGTAGGTGGTTCTCTCTCAGAAAATATGTGTTGGAAGTGTAGGCATGTTCTGATGGCTCTCTCCGTGAATGAAGAGTGGGTGGAGGGGTATATATAGCCTCCACACAAAATCTAACCATTACACACAGATCACCAAACTCGGTGGGACCGATTCAGAGAACTCGGTCAAACCGATTTGGTTCATAATGTGACCGTTAGGTGTTTCGGTGGGACCGACATGTCAACTCGGTGGGACCGATATTATTAGGGTCAGGGCATACCGTAATCTCGGTGAGACTGATTACACAAACTCGATGAGACCGATTTTGGTAATAGTCAAATAGAGAGTTGGTCAGGCAAACTCGGTGGGACCGATTCGCTCATCTCGGTTGGACCGAAACGTTACGAAAAGGAAACAGAGTGTTTGCATTGCAATCTCGGTGGGACCTATCGCTCATCTCGGTTTGACCAAAACGTTATGAAGGGAAACAGAGAGATTACAATCCCATCTCGGTGAGACCGAGATCCCTATCGGTGAGACCGAAAAGACTAGGGTTTCTAGCAATGGCTATGTCAACTGAACTCGGTGGCTCCGGATAGAAATAATCGGTGGGGCCGAGTTTGATATTTGGTTTGGGACATATGTGGATATGAGAAAGCAGTGGAGGGTTTTGGAGCATATCACTAAGAATTTTGAGCAAGAACCTCATTAAGCAGCACCTCATCCCTTCTTAATAGTATTGGCTTTTCCTATAAACTCAATGTGATCTTGGATCACTAAAATAGAAAATGTAGAGTCTTGTGCTTTGAGCTTGAGCCAATCTTTTGGCCTTAGCATTTTGAAGGGTCCACTTTCTAATCCATGCCATGCCAATCATTGAGCTTTCCTGAAATATGCATCTTGAAATAGCATTAGCTCAATGAGCTATATGTTGTTAGGAATTACCAAAACCACCCAGGGATAGTTGCACTTTCACTGTCTCTAATGCATAACCCCAAAACGATAGTGGTAAATTGGTAAGAGACATCATAGATCGCACCATATCTAATTAAGTACGGTTACGACGTTCAGACACACCATTATGCTGTGGTGTTCCAGGTGGCGTGAGTTGTGAAACTATTCCACATTGTTTTAAATGAAGGCCAAACTCGTAACTCAAATGTTCGCCTCCACGATCAGATCGTAGAAATTTTATTTTCTTATTACGATGATTCTCCACTTCACTCTGAAATTCTTTGAACTTTTCAAATGATTCAGACTTGTGTTTCATTAAGTAGATACACCCATATCTGCTCAAATCATCTGTGAAGGTCAGAAAATAACGATACCCGCCGCGTGCCTCAACACTCATTGGACCGCATACATCGGCATGTATTATTTCCAGTAAGTCTTTGGCTTGCTCCATTGTTTCGCAGAACGGAGTTTTAGTCATCTTGCCCATGAGGCATGGTTCGCAAGTATCAAATGATTCATAATCAAGTGATTCCAAAAGTCCATCTGCATGGAGTTTCTTCATGCGCTTTACACCAATATGACCTAAACAGCAGTGCCAAAAATATGTTGCACTATAATTATCAACTTTGCATTGGCATCAATATTATGAATATGTGTATGACTACGATCGAGATTCAATAAATCATTTACATTGGGTGTATGACCATAGAAGGTTTTATTCATGTAAATAGAACAACAATTATTCTCCGACTTAAATGAATAACCGTATCGTAATAAACATGATCCAATCATATTCATGCTCAACGCAAACACCAAATAACATTTATTTAGGTCCAACACTAATCCCGAAGGTAGAGGGAGTGTGCGATGGTGATCTTATCAAAACTTGGAATCACTTCTAACACACATCGTCACCTCGCCCTTAACTAGTCTCTGTTCATTTTGCAACTCCTGTTTCGAGTTACTAATCTTAGCAACTAAATTGATATCAAATACACAGGGGCTACTATTAACACGAGTAAAGTACACATCAATAACATGTATATCAAATATACCTTTGTTCACTTCACCATTCTTCTTATCCGCCAAGTATTTGGGGCAGTTCCGCTTCCAGTGCCATTTCCTTTGCAGTAGAAGCACTCAGTTTCAGCATTGGGTCTAGCTTTGGGTTTCTTCATGGGAGCGGTAACTTGTTTGCCATTCTTCTTGAAGTTTCCTTTCTTTCCCTTTTGCTCTTTTTCTTGAAAATAGTGGTCTTGCTAACCATCAACATTTGATGCTCTTTCTAAATTTTTTACCTTCGCTGATTTCAGCATCGCGAAGAGCTCGGGAATCGTTTTTGTCATCCCTTGCACATTATAATTCATCACGAAGTTCTAGTAGCTTGGTGATAGTGACTAGATAACTCTTGTCAATCACTATCTTATCTGGAAGATTAACTCCCACTTGATTCAAGTGATTGTAGTACCCAGACATTCTAAGCACATGCTCACTGGTTGAGCTATTCTCCTCCATCTTGTAGGCAAAGTACTTGTCGGAGGTCTCATACCTCTCGACACGGGCATGAATTTGAAATACCAATTCTCAGCTCTTGGAACATCTCATATGCTCCGTGGCATTCAAAACGCTTTTGAAGTCCTGGTTCTAAGCCATAAAGCATGGTGCACTAAACTATCAAGTAGTCATCATATCGAGCTTGCCAAACGTTCATAACGTCTGCATATGCTCCTGCAAGAGGTCTGTCACCTAGCGGTGCATCAAGGACATAATTCTTCTATGCAGCAATGAGGATAATCCCCAGATCACGTACCTAGTCTGCATCATTGCTACTATCATCTTTCAACTTAGTTTTCTCTAGGAACATATCAAAAAATAAAATAGGGGAGTTGTACGCGAGCTATTGATCTACAACATAGATTTCCAAAAACAATCAAGACTAAGTTCATGATAAATTTAAGTTCAATTAATCAAATTACTAAAGAAATCCCACTTAAATAGACATCCCTCAAGTCATCTAAGTGATACGTGATCCAAATCAACTAACCCATGTCTGATCATCATGTGATATGGGGTAGTCATCAATGGTGAACATCTCTATGTTGATCATATCTACTATATGATTCACGTTCGACCTTTTGGTCTCCAGTGTTTCGAGGCCATGTCTGTACATGCTAGGCTCGTGAATTTTAACCCAAGTATTCCGCATGTGCAAAACTGTCTTGCACCCGTTGTATGTGAACGTAGAGTATATCACACCCGATCATCACGTGGTGTCTCAACACGATGAACTGTAGCAACGGTGCGTACTCAGGGAGAACACTTTTACCTTGAAATTTAGTGAAGGGATGATCTTATAATGCTACCGCCATACTAAGCAAAATAAGATGCATAAAAGATAAACATCACATGTAATCAAAATATGTGACATGATATGGCCATCATCATCTTGTGCTTTTGATATCCATCTGCAAAGCATCATCATGATCTCCATCGTCACCGGCTCGACACCTTGATCTCCATTGTTGCGTCGTGGTCGTATCGCCAACTATTGCTTCTACAAATATCGCTAACACATAGTGATAAAGTAAAGCAATTACATGTCGTTTGCATTTCATACAATAAAGAGACAACCATAAGGCTCCTACCGGTTGCCGATAACTTTAGAAAACATGATCATCTCATACAATAACATATATCACATCATGTCTTGACCATATCACATCACAACATGCCCTGCAAAAACAAGTTAGACGTCCTCTACTTTGTTGTTGCAAGTTTTACGTGGCTGCTACGGGCTTCTAGAAAGAACCGTTCTTACCTACGCAAAAAACCACAATAGTGCTTCGTCAAGTTTTCTGTTTTAACCTTCTTCAAGGACCGGCCGCAGTCAAATTCGATTCAAATAAAGTAGGAGAAACAGACACCCGCCAGCCACTTTTATGCAAAATGATGTCTACTACACAACCTTCTTCTTGTAGACGTTGTTGGGCCTCCAATGCAGAGGTTTGTAGGACAGTAGCAAATTTCCCTCAAGTGGATGACCTAAGGTTTATCAATCCGTGGGAGGCGTAGGATGAATATGGTCTCTCTCAAACAACCCTGCAACCAAATAACAAAGAGTCTCTAGGGTAAATTGTATAGGTGCACTAGTTCGGCGAAGAGATGGTGATACAAGTGCAATATGGATGGTAGATATAGGTTTTTGTAATCTAAAAAATATAAAAAAAGCAAGGTAGCAAGTGGTAGAAGTGAGCGTAAACGGTATTGCAATGCTAGGAAACAAGGCTTAGGGTTCATAATTTCACTAGTGCAAGTTCTCTCAACAATAATAACATAATTGGATCATATAACTATCCCTCAACATGCAACAAATAGTCACTCCAAAGTCACTAATAGAGGAGAACAAAAAAAGAGATTATTGTAGGGTACGAAACCACCTCAAAGTTATCCTTTCTGATTGATCTATTCAAGAGTTTGTAGTAAAATAACACGAAGCTATTCTTTCCGTTCGATCTATCCAAGAGTTCATACTAGAATAACACCTTACGACACAAATCAACCAAAACCCTAATGTCACCTAGATACTCCAATGTCACCTCAAGTATCCGTGGGTATGATTATACTATATGCAGCACACAATCTCAGATTCATCTATTCAACCAACACAAAGAACTTCAAAGAGTGCCCCTGATACGTCTCCAACGTATCTATAATTTTTGATTGCTCCATGCTATTATATATATTCTGTTTTGGATGTTTAATGGGCTTATTTATACACTTTTATATTATTTTTGGTTCTAACCTATTAACCGGAGGCCCAGCCCAAATTGTTGTTTTTTTTCCTATTTCAGTGTTTCGCAGAAAAGGAATATCAAACGGAGTCCAAACAGAATGAAACCTTCGGGAGAGTTATATTTGGAAGAAACGTGATCCAGAGGACTTGGAGTGGATGTCAAGAAATCACCGAGGAGGCCACGACGCAGGGGGCGCGCCTACCCCCTGGGCACGCCCTCCACCCTCGTGGGCCCCTCGTAGCTCCATCGACCTACTTCTTCCTCCTATATATACCTACGTACCCCCAAACCATCAGAGACGGAGCCAAAACCCTATATCCACCGCCGCAACCTTGTGTACCCGTGAGATCCCATCTTGGGGCCTTTTCGGCGCTCCGCCAGAGGGGGCATTGATCACGGAGGGCTTCTACATCAACACCATAGCCTCTCCGATGATGTGTGAGTAGCTTACCTCAGACCTTCGGGTCCATAGTTATTAGCTAGATGGCTTGTTCTCTCTCTTTGGATCTCAATACAAAGTTCTCCTCGATTCTCTTGGAGATCTATTTGATGTAACTCTTCTTTTTGCCGTGTGTTTGTCGAGATCCGATGAATTGTGGGTTTATGATCAAGATTATCTATGAACATTATTTGAATCTCCTCTGAATTCTTTTATGTATGATTGGTTATCTTTGCAAGTCTCTTCGAATTATCAGTTTGGTTTGGCCTACAAGATTGATCTTTCTTGCAATGGGAGAAGTGCTTAGCTTTGGGTTCAATCTTGCGGTGCTCGATCCTAGTGACAGTAGGGGAAACAACATGTATTGTATTGTTGCCATCGAGGATAAAAATATGTGGTTTATATCATATTGCATGAGTTTATCCCTCTACATCATGCCATCATGCTTAAAGCGTTACTCTGTTCTTATGAACTTAATACTCTAGATTCATGTTGGATAGCGGTTGATGTGTGGAGTAATAGTAGTAGATGCAGGCAGGAGTCGGTCTACTTGTCACGGATGTGATGCCTATATACATGATCATACCTAGATATTCTCATAACTATGCTCAATTCTATCAATTGCTCGACAGTAATTCGTTTACCCACCGTAATACTTATGCTATCTTGAGAGAAGCCACTAGTGAAACCTATGGCCCCCAGGTCTATTCTCCATCATATTAATCTCCCATCAACAAGCTATTTCTATCTTTGTTTATTTTTCTTTCTTTACTTTTACTATTTACCATAAAAATACCAAAAATATTATCTTATCATCTCTATTAGATCTCACTCTCGTAAGTGACCGTGAAGGGATTGACAACCCCTTTATCGCGTTGGTTGCGAGGTTCTTATTTGTTTGTGTAGGTGCGTGGGACTCGAGCGTGGTCTCCTACTGGATTGATACCTTGGTTCTCAAAAACTGAGGGAAATACTTATGCTACTTTACTGCATCACCCTTTTCTCTTCAAGGGAAAACCAACACAGTGCTCAAGGGGTAGCAGCCCCAAAGTTTCTACCAGAGAGTCAAGACGAAAACGTGTGCCAACCCCTATGCATAAGTTCACAAGGTCACTGAACCCGCAAGTTGATCACCAAAACATACATCAAGTAGATCACGTGAATATCCTATTGTCACCACAGATAAGCACATGCAAGACATACATCAAGTGTTCTAAAATCCATAAAGACTCAATCCGATAAGATAACTTCAAAGGGAAAACTCAATCCATTACAAGAGAGTAGAGGGGGAGAAACATCATAGGATCCAACTATAATAGCAAATCTCGCGATACATCAAGATCGTGTCGAATCAAGAACACGAGAGAGAGAGAGAGAGAGAGAGAGAGAGAGAGAGAGAGAGAGAGACAAACACATAGCTACGGGTACATACCTCAGCCCCGAGGGTGAACTACTCCTCCTCGCCATGGAGAGCGTCAGATGATGAAGATGGCCACCGTGAGGATTCCCCCTCCGCAGGATGCCGTAACAGGTCCCGATTGGTTTTTGGTGGCTACAGGGGCTTGCGGCGTCGAAACTCCCGATCTAGGTTTCTTTCTGGGGGTTTCTGTATTTATAGGAATTTTTTGCGTCGGTCTCACGTCAGGGGGGTCTCCGAGTCATCCACGAGATAGGGGGGTGCCCAGGGGGGTAGGGCGCGCCCTCCACCCTCGTGGATGGCTCGGGACTCCTCTGGCCCAACTCTTTTACTCTGGGGGCTTCTTTTGGTCCATCAAAAATCATCAAAAATTGGCACGTCAATTGGACCCTGTTTGGTATTCCTTTTCTCAAAACAAGGAAAAAACAGAAACTGGCACTGGGCTCTAGGTTAATAGGTTAGTCCCAAAAATCATATAAAACTGCATATAAATGTATATAAAACATCCAAGATGGATAATTTAATAGCATGGAATAATAAAAAATTATACATAAGTTGGAGACGTATCAAGCATCCCCAAGCTTAATTCCTGCTCATCCTCGATTAGGTAAATGATAAAAACAGAAATTTTTTATGTGGAATGCTACCTAACATATTTATCAATGTAGTCTTCTTTATTGTGGCAAGAATATTCAGATCCATAAGATTCAAAACAAAAGTTTAATATTGACATAAAAATAATAATACTTCAAGCATACTAATAAAGCAATCATGTCTACTCAAAATAACATGGCCAAAGAATGCTATCCCTACAAAATCATATAGTCTGGCTATGCTCTATATTCATCACACAAAATATTTAAATCATGCACAACCCCGATGACAAGCCAAGCAATTGTTTCATACTCTTGATGTTCTCAAACTTTTTCAATCTTCACGCAATACATGAGCGTGAGCCATGAACATAGCACTATAGGTGGAATAGAATGGCGGTTGTGGAAAAGACAAAAAGGAGAAGATAGTCTCACATCAACTAGGCGTATCAATGGGCTATGGAGATGCCCATCAATAGATATCAATGTGAGTGGGTAAGGATTGCCATGCAACGGATGCACTGGAGCTATAAGTGTATGCAAGCTCAACAAAAGAAACTAAGTGTGTGTGCATCCAACTTGCTTGCTTACGAAGACCTAGGGCATTTTGAGGAAGCCCATCACTGGAATATACAAGCCAAGTTCTATAATGAAAAATTCCCACTAGTATATTAAAGTGACAACATAGGAGACTCTCTATCATGAAGATCATGGTGCTACTTTGAAGCACAAGTGTGGAAAAAGGATAGTAACATTGTCCCTTCTCTCTTTTTCTCTCATTTTTTTTTGGCCTTTTCTCTTTTTTTCTCTTCTTTTTTTATTTTTCATCCGGAGTCTCATCCCGACTTGTGGGGGAATCATAGTCTCCATCATCCTTTCCTCACTGGGACAATGCTCTAATAATGAAGATCATCACACTTTTATTTACTTACAACTCAAGAATTACAACTCGATACTTAGAACAAGATATGACTCTATATGAATGCCTCCGGCGGTGTACCAGGATGTGCAATGAATCAAAAGTGACATGTATGAAAGAATTATGAAGGTGGCTTTGCCACAAATACGATGTCAACTACATGATCATGCAAAGCAATATGACAATGATGGAGCGTGTCATAATAAACGGAACGGTGGAAAGTTGCATGGCAATATATCTCGGAATGGCTATGGAAATGCCATAATAGGTAGGTATGGTGGCTGTTTTGAGGAAGGTATATGGTGGGTGTATGGTACCGGCGAAAGTTGCGCGGCACAAGAGAGGCTAGCAATGGTGGAAGGGTGAGAGTGCGTATAATCCATGGACTCAACATTAGTCATAAAGAACTCACATACTTATTGCAAAAATCTATTAGTTATTGAAACGAAGTACTATGTGCATGCTCCTAGGGGGATAGATTGGTAGGAAAAGACCATCGCTCGTCCCCGACTGCCACTCATAAGGAAGACAATCAATAAATAAATCATGCTCCAACTTCATCACATAACGGTTCACCATACGTGCATGTTACGGGAATCACAAACTTTAACACAAGTATCTCTCAAATTCACAACTACTCTACTAGCATGAATCTAATATCACCATCTTCATATCTCAAAACAATCATAAAGAATCAAACTTCTCATAGTATTCAATGCACTTTATATGAAAGTTTTTATTATATCCCTCTTGGATACCCATCATATTAAGACTAGTTTTATAACCCAAGCAAATTACCATGCTGTTCTAAAAAGACTCTCGAAATAATATAAGTGAAGCATGAGAGTTCATCTATTTCTTCAAAATAAAACCACCGTCATGCTCTAAAAGATATAAGTGAAGCACTAAAGTAAACGACAAACTACTCCAAAAGAAATGAGTGAAGATCAATGAGTAGTCGAATAATTATGTAACTATGTGAAGACTCTCTAACATTTAAGAATTTAAGATCTCGGGATATTATTCAAACAGCAAGCAAAACAAAATAAAACAAAATGACGCTCCAAGCAAAACTCATATCATGTGGTGAATAAAAATATAGCTCCAAGTAAAATTACCGATGAACGAAGACGAAAGAGGGGATGCCATCTGGGGCATCCCCAAGCTTAGGCTCTTGGTTGGCCTTGAATATTACCTTGGGGTGCCTTGTGCATCCCCAAGCTTAGGCTCTTGCCATTCCTTATTCCATAGTCCATCGAATCTTTACCCAAAACTTGAAAACTTCACAACACAAAACTTAACAGAAAACTCGTAAGCTTCGTTAGTATAAGAAAATAAAACCACCACTTTGGTACTGTTGTGAACTCATTCTTTATTTGTATTGGTGTAATATCTACTGTATTCAAACTTCTCTATGGTTCATACCCTCAGATACTACTCATAGATTCATCAAAATAAGCAAACAACACATAGAAAAAAGAATCTGTCAAAAACAGAACAGTCTGTAGTAATCTGTAAGTCTCGAATACTTCTGTAACTCCAAAAATTCTGAAAAATTGGTGGACGTGAGTGTCGGTGTTCTGGGAACGGGGGTACCCAGACTTGCCTGCCTGCGGCCTGCGACGTGGCTTAAGGGGCAGCCCAGCACGACCCATCTTCATCAAGACAAGCTCAAGACCTCGAGGGGGCCAGATTGCTGGGCGGACGACAGAAGCTTCCTCGTGCACGGTCTCGTCAGGCTGGCTCGCGAGGAGGCGGAGAGATCAAGGCGGGTACCTCACGAGGTGCCCATGACGCAAGCCATGACGACTAAGGGCGCCAAAGGGCACCAGCTCAGCAGTGTCCTCATTTCCTCTTTGGTGCAAATGAGGCAAGCACAAAGTAGAGCATCAAGCAAAGGCAGCCATTTCGTGCAACAAGACCAAGACCAACACAACGGCAGGAAGGAGGTCATCGTGGAGCCCAAGCCAAGGCCATCGCTGAGCCTTTGACAAAGAGGACCAACTTTAGTCAGATAAGTGTACTAGATGTTCCCCTTCAAAATGGCCAATTGTTGGCGCCCTTCCCGCTCAATCTTTGGGAAGAGGCCCAGGGCCTCCGCTTATAAATAGGACTAGCCACCCACAGGGTAGAGGCATCTGAGAGGATCAAGGAGAGAAGATCCAGAATGCAGAACAGAGCTAGAGATCAAGCAATCTAGAGAGAGAGAGAGCGACCGAACCCCCCATGGCAGTTCATCACACCGGCCAAGAACAGACCCTCGCGAGCCTGTTCTCCCTTGTATTGTTCATCATCAGCCCCCGAGGCAATCCACCACACACACTGGAGTAGGGTATTACACCACAATGGTGGCCCGAACCAGTATAAACCTTGTGTCTCTTGTGTTGCTCTTTGTGTAGTTTAGATCCTTGCGAGGCGACGAGGTGCAGGTAGGTAGGGGGTGAGATCTCCGCATGCACCCCAGAGTTCTAACCAAGAGGGTCTGACGGAACCCGAAATCCAACATTTGGCGCGCCAGGTAGGGGTGCGCCGGAATCCGCCTTCCGTCGCCCTGTTCTTCGTCGCCCATCGCATCCATGTCAGTCGCTCGTCGGGCCCATGCCAAGCGCCGAGCCGCTCTGCTACTCACAGCCGTCGCGTGACGGCCCCGCCGGTGGTTTTCCGCCGTTCCCGTCCGCCGCCGCCAAAGCCGCCACCAGCCCGGCGGGAACAAGCAGCAAGCATCGCCCCAAGATCCGTCTGTAAAGGCGATACGGCCGCATCGCTACTCCTTCGCTCGCCCAGCTGGTTCTTCGTCTCGCGCGCTCCGCGCGCCCATGGAGGATCGAGCCGCGCTCATCGCGGCAAATGAGCTCCTGTGCTACCGCCCCGTCGAGGACGTCTACGAAGAGTGGCTCGACCGCGTCGCCGAGCTCGTCCGCACCGCAGGGGGCTCCCCCGCGTCGTACTTCTCACTGCACCGCGCCCCACCTTGCGCGGGTGATGAAGCTCCGGGGGCGCCTCAGCCGCCTCCCCCTCAAGAAGGCGCCTTGGCCCCAAGGCGCGTGGCCCCTAGGCGGAACCCACTTCGTCCGGCACCAGCGCAGCAAGATCAGAGCTGCCAAGAAGTCCCTCGCCCCAAGAAGCTGCCCGAGTGCTCCCTGCACCGGCCCGTCACGACCGCGCTCCTTCTCCGGTACGTCAAGACCCCGCGCTGCTCCTAGCTGCAGCGCATGGGGACCCGCAAGACCAGGCCCTTCGTCACCAAAGGCCTCCTGTACATCAGAGGCTACCGCGCTTTCACCGCCAAGCTACGCAGCGTCACGGGCCCCTGCAAGTTCAAGCCAGACCTGCCTCGCGCTATGACGGCACAGACGACCGACTGCTGGAGTTCCTCCAGTTTCACGAGCTGGGCATCAAGCTGCCACGGGGAGAAGGTCATGGCGAACTGGTTTCCCATGGCGCTCAAAGACGGTGCCCGCACGTGGCTCCTGAACCTGGCTCCTGGCACGATCTCCTCCTAGGACGAGATGCACACCCGCTTCATCGCCAACTTCCAAGGCACTCGCGACCGGCCTCCTATCGTGAGTGACATGCGCCGCATCAAGCAGCAGCCAGGAGAAACCCTGCAGAAGTACATCCAGCGCTTCAACAATGCATGCCTCAAGATTCCCAAAGTGACCGAGGAGGCCATCATCTCAGCCTTCTCCGACGGGGTGTGTGACGTCAAGATGAAGGAGGAGCTGGCGATGCATGAGTGCACATCCCTGGAGCTGTTCAACTTGGCGACCAAGTGCGCGAGGGCTGAGGAAGGATGCCTTTCCCTCCTCGAGCTGCCATCTGCTGACCCCAGAAGAGAAGAAGCACAAGGTCAAGGACGTGAAGCGCAAGGGGGCTGCCGTGCTCATGCGTAACCGATACCAAGCGAGGCGAGATCAGCCCGAGTCTTCCAAGGGCAGCCGGTATCAGGTACCACGCCTCCACACCCACAAAGACCAATGAATGTCAAGAACTCCGAGCCGTGCGAGAGATGACCGGTCGACGCCCCGACCATAGTGATCGAGGCTACGACCGAGGAGGAGGAAGAAACGCAGGACGCTGGGAAGACCACGGCCCTCGTCAAGGGTGGCGCAACCGACCTTGCGAGGACCGCTGGCAGGATCAGCCTCGCGAGGGAGGTTGGAGGGACCCACCTCGCGAGGGAGGCTGGAGGGATCAGCCTCGCGAGGACCGACCGCAAGGCAATGCAGGCCTCCCTCCACTGCCACCGCAGCCAAGGAGAAACGAGGACCACCATCAGGACGAGGGGGCTGGGGGCTTCCAGGAGCCGCGCGCAATTGCTTGCATCCTGGGCGAAGCTCAAGCCCCACCTCCCAACAAGATCTTCAAGCAGTTCGCCCGCCGGCGAATGCAGTCCTCCCAAGCTCGAAGCCACGTGCCCTCTCGTGGTCATCGCGCGCCATCACGCTCAGCTCAATGGATCAGCTCAAGTGCGCGCCACACCGGAGTCCTCCCGATGCTTTGCTCCCCGATCATCGCAACATGCAAGTCACCAGACCTCATCGATGGCGGGCAGGGCTCAATGTCCCGTCCGCCGAGACGCTCAACAATCTCCAAGTGCCTTACAATCAGCTACAGCCAACCAAGCCTTTTCTCCGGGTCACCGATGGCTCCACAGCCGATTGGGCAGGTCCGCCTCCCGTCACCTTCGGGCGCGACAACCATCAAGACTGAGCTCATCGACTTCAACGTCGCCCACATTCACCTGCCATACAATGCCATCCTCGGGTACCCAGCTCTGGCCAAGTTCATGGCCGTGACTCATCACGGCTACAACATCCTCAAGATGCCAGGAAGCGGCGGAGTCATCACAGTGCCTTGTGAAGAGAGGGACGCAGGGTGCTCCCTGGAGCATGCTTTTCAAGCCGCGTCACTTTGAAGACCCAGATCGTAGGAGCGGGAGGCTCCCCGAGGCTGCTCCCAAGAAGAAGAAGACATCACCTGGCCCGACCCCTCGGGAGGCAGGCCCCTCAGGGTCAGCGCCTGTTCAGGGGGCACCTCTTTCTGACGCATAGGAAGGCGCGCCCGACGCCCTCCTCGAGCAAGGCTCGGGGGCTCTCTCCCGGAGGGCCACCGACTTTGCTAAGATCACGAGGGAGGTGCTTGGGCACCACTTGGAGGCGTGTTTCAAAGCATGTTTCCCTCAAGAAGGAGCGAGGCAAGGAGGGCCAAACCCTCAGTTGTTCGTCAGCCAGATCATTCAGGAGCTGCAGGAGTCAAGAGTCATGAGTGGCAGCCGCCGCTTACCCGCCGTAGCTCCCCATCCAGGCGAGGATGGTGGGCTGTGCGCCTGATCGACATACCAGGCTCAACCGAGCCGCCTCGTGAGCGCCTGCCCTCGCAGGGGCGCCAGAAGGTCCACCCAAGCCACGCTCAGATGCCTTATGGTTTGCCGAACGCTGCTGCCACACGCCAGCCTGTAAGGAGCATCCCGAGGCTCAAGAGGCCAGCGCCCGCAGTCCCCGGCGGAGATGGAGATGGTCCGCGAGGAGCCACCAGCCCCCGAGCCTCCCGAGGCTCCTGGCCTGGGGCTTGTGAAGATCGGCCCCGTGAGCCCACGGCGTCCGCTACTTCAGCATCCTTTCGCTTTCAACGCTTATCGTGACATCCTTCGAGTTTCATTTTCAGCCGAGCGCCCCTGGCTGCATCATTCCCAGGCTGCGTGGGTCCGCCCTCGCGGCATGTATCCTTTTGCTTCATGTTCCTAGCTTACCTTATTGGGGGCGCCTCGGCTGCATCATCCCCAAGTCGCCGCTGCACCCAGCGATGTCCGCCTTCCCGCACCTATCTAAATGAACTTGCTCCTTCGTGATTAACGTGTTTGACCTAGTCGCCCGCCGATTGACACCAACCGATGGAGCTGCTCCTAATGGCACGACGCTATGCATGGGTCCGCCCCCGCAATGCCGACAAACCTGAATGGCCGAGCTCGCCGCTGCAGCCCGCATGGCGCCACCTCGCTAAGCCTTCAAAGGCTCGTCACCCCTCCGAGCAACCAACGGCTGACCTTCGCTTGTCATGGCGAACTCTTGTTCTTCTTGTGATGAGCCCGCAGGATCTCTTCAAGGAGCTGCGCCAGCGAGGCCCTCACGGCATCTTCTTCACTCGTCTCGCAAAAACCGCTTGCACGTTAAAGGGGGGTACCTAAGCATCGCGACCATGGGCTCCATCGCTCTCCAGCCCTCACCGCCGCCTTGACCACGGCATCGCGACCGGCATACCAGCGACGGCTGAGACCCGCTCGAGGGCCGAGACCCGAGGACGTAGAGCAGAAAGGGGAGCAAAGGCGAGAGGGAAGAGGCACGCGGGGACCTCGCCAGGCAACTCCTTGTCTGCCGATGCGCGGATCTAACGCCACACCAGGAAGCGGTTCCTGACTCCCGAGATAAGTCATCCTCCGGAAACACTAGCTATCGCAGCACCGACCTCGCACCTAAAGCAATCCCGTATTAGCAACGTCGCGCTCCTTTCTCACTGAACGATGGCTGCTTGAGCGCTAAAGGGGACCTCCTGAGCATCGCGACTCAGGGGCTCTTATTAGACCCCGGCCGCCACCTCCGGCCTTGACCACGGCATCGCGACCTGGCATACCAGCGACGGCCAAGCCTGCCTTGAGACCGGAACCTGTCGGCACAGAGCATCAAGCCCTCGTGAGGTTCGAAAGGAGGAACTGAGCTAAGACGGAATGAGCATCTCGCACTACTTCATGACAAGGATCATATTAACAAACAGAACCACAGGCACCTTACAAGCACCCACGGGGCGCGTTTCTCGATTCCTCACAGGGAACAGAGGGAGCAGATCCTAAAGAATGCTAACTACACGCGCCTCCGCAAGAGACGCCATCATCAACAGTGGGCTGTCAGGCACCGGCGCCAAACCCATCCAGATCAGAGGTCGCGGCGGCCTGACGAGCCCGCCCTGCTCCGAGAGCGACGCAAGCTCGGGGGCTCATAGCTGTCGTCGCTCGTCTCCAAAGTCGCGAAGAGCTCGGCGGAGCCGCTGGATCCTCCGCCGCCTCCGCCGCCTGAGGAGCTACTGAGGGAGTGATCGGCGAGCCTGGTCCTCGCCACGGCAGGGCACCGACCACCTCTCTCAGGGCAGCACTCCAGCCGGCGTCCTTCCGCGTCGAAGACCTTGAAGAACATCACGGAAGCTCCATCGTACTCCAGGTGGATCGCGAGGGCGCCCCTCGTCCTGCAGACACGGGCGATCTCGCCCCAGCCTTGAGTCATGAAGACCTTGCCCGGAGCGACGACCGCGACCTCCGCTTCGGTCGCAAGAGCGCTGCAGCCGGCGTGCTGCAACCAGAGCTCCAGAGATCCCCTCTGCGGCATCACGAAGGCGAAGGAGGGAGGAAGGCGAATCCAAGATTGAGGAGGCATGGCGGCGTGGAGCACAAACTCTCGGGAGGAGCCCTAGGCATGGACTCCAGGAGGAACAACGCACCGCTTTGACTCCGGGCTGGCGCGGGCGGGCGCTGCCCATGGCGCCGGCGACAACTCCTTCAGGCCCTCAATGCGGGCGTATAAGGGCAGCGGGAACCTGGCGGCGGCCGCCGTGCCAAGGCCTCGACACCTCCTGCCGGGCGCCTCATCTCGACGGCAGAGGGCTAGCTGCTTCTTCGGCGGAAGCGGTCGGACCCTCTCGGGAGCTTTTCTTTCTTCCGCAGAGAACCAGCGGATCGAGCCATTGCCGAAAAGTGGAGCAAGGGATGGAGAAGAAGGAGGAGCAAGAAGAGATGGACTGGAAGGGCACGCACCGTTCCATACTTATAGCCGGGGAAAGCCAACCGTCGACCTCCACGATCACAGGTAATCATGACCCGCTTTGCATGCATGGACTTGTCAATTCCTGCAGTCGCCAAGGCGTCGTGTGGGGAAGCAGAGACGCCCACGTCCAATCAACCGCCATGCGGTGCCCAAGGCCGCAGGCTATTAGGGCTCATGGTGCTTCCGTGACTTGCCCTTCGCTTCTCTCGCCAGCCAAGTCCAGCGCGCTTTGGGCCCGGGCTACTATCGGCGCTCGGGAACGGGGTACCAGACTTGCTCGCTGCGGCTGTGGCGTGGCTTAAGGGGTGGCCTAGCACGACCCATCTTCATCAAGACAAGCTCAAGACCTCGCGAGGGGCCAGACCTCATGGGCGGACGACGGAAGCTTCTCGTGCACGGTCTCGTCTGGCTGGCTCGCGAGGAGGCGGAGAGATCAAGGCGGGTACCTCACGAGGTGCCCATGACGCAAGCCATGATGACCAAGGGCGCCAGGCGGGCACCAGCCCGCAGAAGGTCCTCATTTCCTCTTTGGTGCAAAGGAGGCAAGCGCAAGCAGAGCATCAAGCAAAGGCAGCCATTTCGGTGCAACAAGACCAAGACCAACACAACGGCAGAAAGGAGGTCATCGTGGAGCCCAAGCCAAGGCCATCGCAGAGCCTTTGACAAAGCGAGGACCAACTTTAGTCAGATAAGTGTACTAGATGTTCCCCTTCAAAATGGCCAATTGTTGGCGCCCTTCCCGCTCAATATTTGGGAAGAGGCCCAGGGCCTCTGCTTATAAGTAGGACTAGCCACCCACAGGGTAGAGGCATATGAGAGTATCAAGGAGAGAAGATCCATAATGCAGAACAGAGCTAGAGATCAAGCAATCTAGAGAGAGAGCGACCGAACCCCCCATAGCAGTTCGTCGCACCGGCCAAGAACAGACCCTCGTGAGGCTGTTCTTCCTTGTATTGTTCATCATCAGCCCCCGAGGCAATCCACCACACCACACACTGGAGTAGGGTATTACACCACAATGGTGGCCCGAACCAGTATAAACCTTGTGTCTCTTGTGTTGCTCTTTGTGTATTTTAGATCCTTGCGAGGCGATGAGGTGCAGGTAGGTAGGGGGTGAGATCTCCGCGTGCACCCCAGAGTTCGAACCTAGAGGGTCTGCCGGAACCCGAAATCCGACAGTGTGGAATTTGTCTATTAATATTCTGCAAAAATAATCAACTTAAAATCACTTTTCTGTAAAAACTGTCAGCTAATCTCGTGAGCGCAAGGTTTCTATTTTTTACAGCAAGATCACATTAACTTTCACCCAAGTCTTCCCAAAGGTTCTACTTGGCACTTTATTGAAACAAAAGCTATAAAAAATGATTAATACAGTAGCTTAATAATGTGGACACACAAAAACAGTAGGGGTAAATATTGGGTTGTCTCCCAACAAGTGCTTTTTTTTAATGCCTTTTAGCTAGGCATGATGATTTCAATGATGCTCACATAAAAGATAAGAATTGAAACATAAAGAGAGAATCATGAAGAATATAACTAGTACATTTAAGTCTAACCCACTTCCTATGCATAGGGACTTTGTGATCAAACAACTTATGGGGACGATAATTAACTAGCATAGGAAGGCAAAGCAAGCATAACTTCAAGATTTTTAACACATAGAGAGGAAACTTGATATTATTGCAACTCCTACAAGCATATATTCCTCCCTCATAATAATTTTCAGTAGCATCATGAATGAATTCAACAATATAACCAACACATAAAGCATTCTTTTCATGATCTACAAGCATAGAATTTTTATTACTCTCCACAAAAGCAAATTTCTTCTCATTCGGTATAGTGGGAATATCATAAAAAACTTGAATACTATAAATTGGTTCCACATTAAAAGAATAATGTTCAGAAATAGGGTAACCATAATCATGACAAGTTTTGTAAATATAATCATCACTACTTTTTATAACATAAGTATCATCACAATAATCATCATAAGTAGCAACTTTGTTCTCATCATAATCAATTGAAACCTCTTCCAAGTTAGTGGAATCATTACTAAATAAAGTCATGACCTCTCCAAATCCACTTTCATAATTGTCACAATAAGATTCAACACCCTCAAAAATAGTGGGATCATTACTTCCTAAAGTTGACACTCTTCCAAACCCACTTTCATCAATATAATCATCATAAGTAGGAGGCATGCTATCATCATAATAAATTTGCTCATCAAAACTTGGGAGACTAAAAATATCATCTTCATTAAACATAGCATCCCCAAGCTTGGGACAAACATTAATTGCAGCAAATAAATTCTCAAACATGTCATTCTCATCAAACATAGCATCCCCAAGCTTGGGCCTTTTCATATCATAAGCATAATCACTCTCATCATTAATAGTATGGATAGCACCAATAGTATAGCAATTATCATCATCACAATGAGTAATAGAAGCAACATCATTTGGGAGGGATACCTTTTTACCTTTGCTTCTCCGTCTTTTCTTTTTCTTCTCCACATTATGTGTGGGTTTAATCCTCTTTTTGGAGCTCCTTATTAATGAGATTGGTTGAATAGAAGGCTCCTCCTCATTACCTGATTCATCACAAGAAATAATAGGAGGATATTGGGAAACCTCTTCCCTTTCATTAGTATTCTCTTCATCTTTTATTTGTTTTATTATCTTTATGTAATTTGCAATATAAGGATTTTCGATGCAATTTACCGCACAATACATATAAATTTCCTCTAGATCAAAATCAAGAACTTTATCAAGGGCAAATTCTGGAATATCCTTAGTTATACGTTTCATTTCTTCATAACCCAGAAGAAAACTAAGTTCATTATGATGCGCAAGGGAAATCAAGTCATCACAAACTTTGGACACGATTCGATCATGAAACAATTTGCATTGGATATTTAAATGACCAAGTTCATTGCAAAGTTCACAAGGATGGCTAAGAAAATTTAAATTTTCAGCACAAACATCTAGCCTTTCTTGCAACCATTTAGTTTCTAAATACTTATGCCTCTTGCAAAATTTATCTTCCCTATTTGGTTGTACTTGCAAATTCTATGTACTCCACAAAAGTTGACATGCTTATAAGAGACATTTTCATCATGACTAGTGCAATCATCATTAGTACTATGGATATTCAAACAGTTCATACTAACAACATTGCAATCATGCACATCATTCAAAGATTTAGTGCCAAACATTTTAATGCATTCTTCTTCTAGCACTTGGGCACAATTTTCCTTTCCATCATTTTCACGAAAGATATTAAAAACATGAAGCATATGAGGCACCCTCAATTCCATTTTATTTTGTAGTTTTCTTTTATAAACTAGTGATAAAACAAGAAACTAAAAGATTCGATTGCAAGATCTAAAGATATACCTTCAAGCACTCACCTCCCCGACAACGGTGCCAGAAAAGAGCTTAGTTGACGGGGTGTTAGTGTCGCTTACCTAGCCTCCCCGGCAACAGCGCCATAAAAGAGCTTGATGTCTACTACACAACCTGCTTATTGTAGATGTTGTTGGGCCTCCAAGTGCAGAGGTTTGTAGGACAGTAGAAAATTTCCCTCATGTGGATGACCTAAAGTTTATCAATCTGTGGGAGGCATAGGATGAAGATGGTCTCTCTCAAACAACCCTGCAACCAAATAACAAAGAGTCTCTTGTGTCCCCAACACACCCAGTACAATGGTAAATTGTATAGGTGCACTAGTTCATAGAAGAGATGGTGATACAAGTGCAATATGGATGGTAGATATAGGTTTTTGTAATCTGAAAACATAAAAACAGCAAGGTAGCAAGTGGTAAAACTGAGCGTAAACGGTATTGCAATGCTAGGAAACAAGGCCTAGGGTTCATACTTTCACTAGTGGAAGTTCTCTCAACAATAATAACATAACTGGATCATATAACTATCCCTCAACATGCAACAAACATTCACTCCAAATTCACTAATAGCGGAGAACAAACAAAGAGATTATTGTAAGGTATGAAACCAGCTCAAAGTTATCCTTTCTGATCCATCTATTCAAGAGTCCGTAGTAAAATAACACGAAGCTATTCTTTCCGTTCGATCTATCCTAGAGTTCGTACTAGAATAACACCTTAAGACACAAATAAACCGAAAACCTAATGTCACCTAGATACTCCAATGTCACCTCAAGTATCTGTGGGCATGATTATACGATATGCATCACACAATCTCAGATTCATTTATTCAACCAACACAAAGAACTTCAAAGAGTGCCCCAAAGTTTCTACCGGAGAGTCAAGACAAAAACGTGTGCCAACCCCTATGCATAAGTTCACAAGGTCACTGAACCCGCAAGTTGATCACCAAAACATACATCAAGTAGATCACGTGAATATCCCATTATCACCACAGATAAGCACATGCAAGACACACATCAGGTGTTCTCACATCCTTAAACACTCAATCCTATAAGATAGCTTCAAAGGGAAAACTCAATCCTTTACAAGAGAGTAGAGGGGGAGAAACATCATAAGATCCAACTATAATAGCAAAGCTCGCGATACATCTAGATCATGTCGAATCAAGAACACGAGATAGAGAGAGAGAGAGAGAGAGAGAGAGATCAAACACATAGCTACTGGTACATACCCTCAGCCCCGAGGGTGAACTACTCCCTCCTCGTCATGGAGAGCACCGGGATGATGAAGATGTCCATTGGTGAGGGATACCCCCCTCCGGCAGGGTGCCGGAACAGGGTCCTGGTTGGTTTTTGGTGGCTACAGAGGCTTGCGGCGGCGGAACTCCCGATCTAGGTTTCTTTTTGGGGGTTTCTGTATTTATAGGAATTTTTGGCGTCGGTCTCACATCAGGGGGGTCTCCGAGTCATCCACGAGATAAGGGGGAACGCCCAGGGGGTAGGATGCACCCTCCACCCTCGTGGATTGCTCGGGACTCTTCTCGCCCAACTCTTTTGCTCCGGGGGCTTCTTTTGGTCCATAAAAAATCATCAAAAATTGGCACGTCAATTGGACTCCGTTTGGTATTCCTTTTCTATAAAACTAAAAAACAAGGAAAAAACTAAAACTAGCACTGGGCTCTAGGTTATAGGTTAGTCCCAAAAATCATATAAAACAACATATAAATGCATATAAAACATCCAAGATGGATAATATAATAGCATGGAACAATCAAAATTATAGATACGTTGGAGACGTATCACAAAACTAGTTGCATGTATGTCGATGAAACCGGTCTCATGTACGTGGACATGTAAGGCTGGTCCGGGCCGCTTCATCCCACAATACTGCCAAATCAAAATAAGACGTTGGTGGTAAGCAGTATGACTATCACCGCCCACAACTCTTTGTGTTCTACTCGTGCATATCATCTATGCATAAACCTAGCTCTGATACCACTGTTAGGAAACATAGCATGGAAAACAAAAAAATCTACGCACACGCAAGGATCTATCCATGGAGATGCATAGAAACGAGGGGGGAGTGTGTCTACGTACCCTCATAGACCGTAAGTAGAAGTGTTTCTCAACACGGTTGATCTAGTCGAACTTCTTCATGCTTCAACCGATCAAGTACCAAACGCACGGCACCTCCGTGTTCGGCACATGTTCAGCTCGGAGACGTCCCTCGCCTTCTTGATCCAGCAAGACGTTGAGGTAGTATATGAGTTCCCGTCAGCACGGTGGCGTGGTGACAGTGATGGTGTAGTGATCCTCGCAGGGTGTAGCGACCAGACCCGAATGGATCTAGCGCTCTGTGCTCAGTGTCATCCCTGGATCAGTAATGCTGACACCACACAGTACATCGAAGGATTTATAGCAGAGTAGCAATCACACACTTATTACATCGATGTCCACAAGGGAACTGAATAAAAATATGGCTTAAGGCCATCTAATAATAACAGCGAAGGCTTGGAAGATAAGCAAGTCCATCAACTCCAACGGCATCACCGAGAATAGAACCACGACCTAACACCTTACTGTCGTTCTAAAAGTCTGCAACGTAAAAAGTTGCAGCCCAAAACGGGTCAACACATGGAATATGCCGCAATGTAACACATAAAGAGCAATGAATGAATAAGCCTATACTACATGCATATTTGGCTGGTGGTAAGGCTCTACGGTTACATTTGCATAAAGCTGATTTTTCCCTACATCAAAGGAATAATTTTATTTAACTATCATGGTGGTTGTTAAACATTGAAGATGGTTGACAGCATCCTCAATCCCAATTTAAAAAGTACTCATCAAAACCCAATAGCTTTTATTTAGAAGTAACATGTTGAGATTCACATGATAATCAAGTACCGGATACTCAAATTGTCCATAACCGGGACACGGCTAATCATGATTAGTTTATTACACTCGCAGAGGTTTATGACTTTTCCCCACAAGACTCGATCGCCTCCGCTTGGTTCTCGTGACTACATGGTGTTTGAGAAACGGATGACCGAGACATAGTCTTTCGTAAGCGCTTAGCACCTTACATGTGGGTAGACCGTACCAACCTACATCCCCTACATCAGCTAGCCTACCCGTAAGAGTTCGCACGACTTAGTCAACTACGCCAGAGCCCATAATTGGCTTGTGGCTGCACACGGAAGTTTCCAGCTTGAATAATCTTATGATCCCTTAGAGCCCGGGTGGCGGTCCAAGAAATACAGCAAGTCTCGATAGAAACCAGTGCCTCAATCCACCCAGATGTGTGTTAGGTTGCCACCTTAGATAAACCATTAATTAACAATCTCACATCCGTCATGGATATTCACTCACCCAATCCACGCCTACTAGCATAGCATAGCATGAACAAGCAAACGAGAAGTAACTCCCAAGGTTTCATAAGTAAAACAGTAATAGGTACTACCTCAATCTACTTCCCATCCCACAATTTAATTAGATCCTAATCATGCAAGTGTTTGAGGAATAGATCTAATGCATAAAACTGGGTAGTAGAAGGGTATGATCAAAGTGTTACTTGCCTTGTCGATGATCCGCGAGTCCTAGAGATTCAAGTAACAAGCGGCGACCGGTGATCTAACGCAGACAAACAACAAGCATACAATAAGTACTCATCTAATGCACAGGAAATCTCGAATAAAAGATCTAACCAGAAAGTTCAACTTAAGAACCCTGGTTGCAAAAGAATCGAATCAAAACAAACTCCGAAAGTCGAAACTCGAGAGAAACCTCTCGGCTTAGCGATCTGAAATTAGGTCAAAATTTCACAGTGGCAAAACTCTGTGAAAGTAGAGTAGTCGAACGGCGGTTTCACATTTAAACTCCAGCGCTTGAATCACCCGATTCCGATAAACGAGCGAGAAATAAAACAGTTTTGAAAATCAGATCTGAAATCAAATCGAAAAATAACGGATTAATTCCGATTAAAAAGAAAACGATGAACGAGTTAAAAGCAAACGCTCGCTAATGTAATCTAATCTAACGAACGCTGTTCATCAAAACGAACGGTTCGTGAACGTCCGCTAAATAAGAAAACCAAAAAAAAAAAAAACCGATCTAGGTTTTTAAAAAACCAACAAATATTTTTTTTTAAAAAACCGGATCGGTTCACGGGAATAACCGAATCGGGCGGCGGGCGGCGGCTACCTCCGGCGATCGCCGGGCGAGGTCCGCGGGGCGGCGGGTGGTGGCGGGTCGGGAGGCGAGGGCGGCGGGTTCCGGGGCTCCGGCGACGGCGGCGGTTCCGCGACGAGGGCGACGGCGCGGCGTCGGGCGAAGGGCGGGGCGGCTCGGCTCGAGGGCGGCGGGGTTTGGGGAGAGAGAGAGGGGCGGGGGGTATTTAAGGAGGGGGGGAGAGGCGGGGGGGTGCTTGGGAGGGGGTCAAGGCGAGGCGGGCGGGCGGGACTCGGGCGGCGGCGGGCTGCTGCTCGAGCGGACTCGGCGCGAGGAGGGAGGCGAGGGAGATGGGCCGGGGCGGCTGGGCCGGGGCTGGCTGGCTGGCCGGCCGGGCCTCGGTCCAGGGCGCTTTTTTTAAATAAACTTTAAAACAAAACAAATAAAATAAATATCAAATGAACTCCAAATTAATTAAAACAAATTTTCTCCGACTCATAAAATGAATCAACAAAATGAACTTTAAAAACAAAATACATGCAAAAAATTTTTTAAAAGCTCATTTTTGCCTAAGCAAAATAAATCTCCAAAACCAAATTTGGTTTATTTATAATATCTTCATTTTTCCTAATTGTTTGGGAAAGTCATATTATTCCTCTCAAGATATTTTTATAGGAAAACTTTATGAAGATAATTTAAATAATCCAATGATCCTATTTTCAAAATTTGAGAGATCCCAAATATGAAAATTATGAAACTTCCAACTTTCTCCGAGGGTCCTTGAGTTGCGTGAAATTTCTAGGATCGGAAAATGCGAGAAAATATGATATGCATGATGACCTAATGTATAACATTCCAAATTGAAAATTTGGGATGTTACAAACCTACCCTTTAAGATGAATCTCGCCTCGAGATTCGGGTTGGCTAGAAAATAGGTGAGGGTGGTCCTACAAAACTTCCTCTCTTTCCTGTGGCTTCATCCTCGGTGTGGTGGCTCCACCGAACTTTGCAAAACTTGATAACCTTGCTGCGGGTAACTCTGCTGGCATAATCGAGAATCTTAACCGGCTTTTCCTCATATGTCAAGTCATCCTTCAACTGAATTGCCTCCAGTGGAACTGTGTCTCTTAACGGTACCTCTGCTATCTCGGGTGACATTTCTTCAATCGAGAAACATGGAATACATCATGAACTCCCGACAGTCCTTCCGCAATTCCAACTTATACGCAACTTCTCCCATGCGTGCAAAATCTTATATGGTCCAACAAAACGGGTGCTAATTTTCCTTAACTCCAAAACGCTTAACCTCAAGCGGGATACTCGAGATATACTCGCTCCAACTTCATACTCAATCGCTTTGGCGCTTTGAATCGCATAGCTCTTCCGTTCGGACTGGGCTACCTTGAGCCTGTCTCGAATCAACTTAACTTTCTGTTCGACTCTTAATCAAATCTGGTCCAAACAACCGACGATCTCCGCCATCCCATGACAACGGTGTCCTGCACCTTCTTCCATACAAGGCCTCGAAAGGTGCCATCTTTAAACTGGTTTGGTAACTGTTATTGTAGGAAAATTCTGCATATGGCAAATTATCATCCCAACTAGATCCATAATCTAGTGCACAAGCTCTCAGCATGTCCTCCAAAATCTGATTGACTCTCTCGGTCTGTCCATCGGTCTGTGGGTGGAAAGCTGTGCTGAATTCCAATCGGGTTCCCAATGTTTCGTGCAACCGGTTCCAAAACTTAGAGTAAACCGGGTTCCTCTGCTCGATACATGCTCCTTGGAATTCGTAAACACACAATTCTGGTCATGTATATCTTTGCCAACTTAGCACTGCTATAGGTAGTCTTGATCGGAATGAAATGGGCTACCTTGGTCAAACGGTCGACTATGACCCAAATCGAGTCATATCCTGAACGGGTCTTTGGCAAACCTGTGATGAAATCCATGCCTAGTTTATCCCACTTCCATTCGGTATCGGCAATGGTTGTAACAATCCTGCTGGCTTCGATGTTCCGCTTTACTTTCGACATACGCCGCAAACTGCTACATACTCCGCAATATCCTTCTTCATTCCGTCCACCGAAAATATTCTTCAAATCCAAATACATCTTGGTATTTCCGGTGAATCGAATAGGGTGAATCATGGGCTTCTTGTAAAATCAACTTCCGATCTCTCGGGTCATTGGGCACATAAACACGGTCTTCAAACCATAGGGTATCGTGCTCATCCTCACGAAATCCTTTAGCTTTTCCTTTGCTCATTTTCTCCTTTATAGAGGCAACTTCCTTATCTCGCCTTTTGGGCTTCTCTGATTTTGTCCATCGCTGTCGATCGAATTTCCAATGCTGCTACATAGCCTCTCGAACTATTTCCAAACATAGCTCTCAAGGTCCTCGCTAACTTATTGGGTATTCCTCCCATCATTAGGGTATTGACGTGGTTCTTACGGCTCAATGCGCCTGCTACGACATTAGCCTTTCCGGGTGATAATGCAATCTCATATCATAATCCTTGATTAGCTCTAACCATCTCCTTTGTCTCGAGATTCAATTCCTTTGTGTGAAGATGTACTTCAAACTCTTGTGATCCGTGATATACTTCACAATGATTTCCAATGAGAAAATGTCTCCACGCCTTCAAGGCATGCACAACGGCTGCTAACTCCAAATCATGAGTGGCATAATTCAACTCATGGGGCTTAAGTTGTCGTGAAGCATACGAAACAACTCTTCCTTCCTGCATAAGCACTGCTCCAAGTCCTCGACGTGAAGCGCCGCAAAACACCTCATAATCCTTAGTTTGATCTCGCAATATCAAACCGTGAGGTAACCAATCTTTTCTTCAACTCCTGAAAACTTGCCTCACAGTCCTCAAATCCATATGAATTTGTTTTCCTTCTTCAACAATTCTGTCATAGGCTTTGCAATCCTTGAGAAATTCTCAATGAATCTTCGGTAGTATCCTGCGAGTCCAAGGAAACTCAATCTCTCCAACTGTCGTTGGTGCTTCCCATTTGGTTACGGTCTCAACCTTTGTGGGGTCAACTGCTATTCCTTCTCCGGATATAACATGTCCGAGAAATCCAACTTCCTTTAGCCAAAACTCACATTTGCTGAACTTGGCATACAACCGGTGTTCTCTTAGTTTCTCCAAAACCAATCTCAAATGTTCCTTGTGTTCCTCTTCATTCTTCGAAAAATCAAAATGTCATCAATGAACACCACGATTTAACTTGTCCAAAAACTCCATAAACACTTTGTTCATCGGTTCATGAAATAGGCTGGTGCGTTAGTCATCCAAATGACATAACGGTATACTCATACAGTCCATATCTCGTGGTAAATGCTGTCTTGGGTATGTCTTGCTCCCGAATCTTCAATCGATGGTACCTCGATCGCAAGTCGATCTTAGAAAACACTTTGGCTCCTTGCAAGCGATCAAACAGATCATTTATCATTGGTAGTGGGTACTTGTTCTTGATTGTTACTTCATTCAATCCACGATAATCAACAACCATTCTCAAAGATCCATCCTTCTTCTCCACCAACAAACGGGTGATCCCCAAGGTGAAGAACTTGGGCGAATAAAACCTTTATCCAATAGTTCCTTAATCTGCTTCTTGATTTCTGCCAAATCTTTATGGGCATCCTCAGACGGTCGCTTCGATATCGGGCCTGTTCCTCGCAACAGCTCGATCAAAACTCAATGTCTCTATCCGCGGCATTCCCGGCAACTCTTCCGAAATACATCAGATAATTCTTCACCACCGGTACTTCTTCCCGTACCACCTCGATAAGCAATTAACTTGTGCTCTCCTCGCTCGTGCCGTGATACATACTTAATCCTTCTTCCTTCTGGGGTGGTGAGCAAAATTGACCTTGTGGTACAATCTATGTTTCCTCCATTCCCGTTCCCATTCTTGGTGCCATTATGGTTGTGCGAATTACCTCCTCCATGGGTATGCTGAAACTGAATTCCTGATTTAGGGGTATAACGTGGCTTCTGCTGGGATCCTGAGTTATACTTCCCTTGTCCATACTTCCGCTTGCGGTTCTCAATTTGCTGCTGCTTTCCCTCAATCATGAGAGCTCGGTCTACTAACTCCTGGTAGTTATTGAAACTTGCTACCATCAACGGCATGCTGAACTCATCATTCAGTCCTTCTAGAAACTTCTCCGCTTAGCTGCATCAGAGTAACGCTATCCGGGGCATAACGTGCTAATTTGCTAAAATCATCCACGATCGCCAACAGTCCTTCCTCCTTGGCGAAGTTGCGAAACTCACGCTTCTTCATGGCCATAGCTCCTGCTGAAACATGGGCTGTGCGAAAGCTTGTCAAACTGGTCCCATGTGACGTTGTTCACGGGATAAGTGGCTGTGAAATTCTCCCACCATGCTGCTGCGGGTCCTTCAAGTTGATGTGCTGCAAACTTCACTCTTTCACCATCCGTGCATCCTGCAGTAGTCAGCCCCTTCCTATCTTGCGGAGCCACCATCTGCTACAATTGGCTCGGTGCTATCGGAATACACCGCGGTTCAGTCTAAGGAAACGAGTCGATGATCCGCAGTGGTGGTGGTGGCGGTGGGTTGTTGTTGTTGTTGTTGTTGTTGTTCGCACCAATGTTTGAATCAGGGTATTCTCGCTGCTGGATCAATTGGGTGATCTCTCGCGGAAAACGAATCCGGGTCGCGCCTCTGGAGGCATCTGAAGGGTTTAGAAAAGAAGAGAGAATAGAATAGAATGAGGTCTAAGGGGAATCACTACCCAAATGCACATGAGCAAATGCACACAAAATCACTTCATTCAATCAAACAAGGGCTTACAACGATCTAACTATCGCAAAAGTGCGTGTACTATAATGTTACATGGAGGAATACTACTAATATGTGGGGACTTCTACTAATTTGAACCGTGGGAAGATCCATGATGTCTTGCTCCAGCTTCGTCTTCAAAGTCGGGTTCACTTGGATCCGAATCTGAGTCGTCAATGTTGATGTAGTCGATTTGATGCTCGACATACTGGTCTTCATTCCTGAGTGCCAACTTCTTCTTGAGTTCTTCGATCTCGTACTTAAGATCGTTATTGTGTCTTGCCAGAGCTACGATCTCGTCCATGTAGTCCTTATGCGTAGTCTTTAGTTCTTCTTCCAATTCGATGATCCTTTCCTTTGTCTTCTGCAACTCCAACATGTCATTGCACATTTGATTCTCTTGGCGTCGAATGTGTTGATTTAACTCCTGGATGAATGCGGCAATGGACCTATCCTTCTTGGTGTTGACGACGTCCCAGTTGTCATCTCGGCGTCCGCAAATTTGGTAGATGGTGTCCTTGAGATCTTCTTGATAGACTTCTCCAATGCGCCCCATGGTGATGTGAGCTGCCATGCTCCTTCCTGCACTCCAAGTTGGTGCAATCAAAACACTATCTATTGGCTTGGTGATTGGGGCAAATGTCCTTCCCGAACGTGAGCATGAATCTTCCAGCCCCTCTTCAGCAGAGTGGCGTTGAAAGTTCCGTGAAGCTTGGTAATCCAATGTTCGTGTACTTAGTAACTTCCTTCAAGTGAAATCCAAAAGGTGTGCCTTCATCCGTTGGGTGTACTTGATCTTCGCGTCCGTCATCCTAAAGAGAGTAGAAAAGATGAGGAGTTAGAAAATGAGAAGAGAGAGTGATCTATGGCTTTAACTTAGTGGTCGTGTCTCACGGTCAACAGTGTGCTCGATACCATTCTCTCAGAGCGACCAGACCGAATGGATCTAGCGCCTGTGCTCAAGGTCATCCCCGGATCAAGAATGCCGACACCACACAAGATTTCAAGGATTTATAGCAGAGTAGCAATCACACACTTATTACATCGATGTCCACAAGGAACTGAATAAAAATATGGCTTAAGGCCATCTAATAATAACAGCGAAGGCTTGGAAGATAAGCGAGTCCATCAACTCCAACGGCATCACCGAGTATAGAACCACGACCTAACACCTTACTGTCGTTCGAAAAGTCTGCAACGTAAAAAGTTGCAGCCCAAAACGGGTCAAGACATGGAATATGCCGGCAATGTAACACATAAAGAGCAATGAATGAATAAGCCTATACTACATGCATATTTGGCTGGTGGTAAGGCTCTACGGTTACATTTGCATAAAGCTGATTTTTCCCTACATCAAAGGAATAATTTTATTTAACTATCATGGTGGTTGTTAAACATTGAAGATGGTTGACAGCATCCTCAATCCCAATTAAAAAGTACTCATCAAAACCCAATAGCTTTTATTTAGAAGTAACATGTTGAGATTCACATGATAATCAAGTACCGGATACTCAAATTGTCCATAACCGGGGACACGGCTAATCATGATTAGTTTATTACACTCGCAGAGGTTTGCGACTTTTCCCCACAAGACTCGATCGCCTCCGCTTGGTTCTCGTGACTACATGGTGTTTGAGAAACGGATGACCGAGACATAGTCTTTCGTAAGCGCTTAGCACCTTACATGTGGGTAGACCGTACCAACCTACATCCCCTACATCAGCTAGCCTACCCGTAAGAGTTCGCACGACTTAGTCAACTACGCCAGAGCCCATAATTGGCTTGTGGCTGCACACGGAAGTTTCCAGCTTGAATAATCTTATGATCCCTTAGAGCCCGGGTGGCGGTCCAAGAAATACAGCAAGTCCTGATAGAAACCAGTGCCTCAATCCACCCAGATGTGTGTTAGGTTGCCACCTTAGATAAACCATTAATTAACAATCTCACATCCGTCATGGATATTCACTCACCCAATCCACGCCTACTAGCATAGCATAGCATGAACAAGCAAACGAGAAGTAACTCCCAAGGTTTCATAAGTAAAACAGTAATAGGTACTACCTCAATCTACTTCCCATCCCACAATTTAATTAGATCCTAATCATGCAAGTGTTTGAGGAATAGATCTAATGCATAAAACTGGGTAGTAGAAGGGTATGATCAGTGTTACTTGCCTTGCCGATGATCCGCGAGTCCTAGAGATTCAAGTAACAAGCGGCGACCGGTGATCTAACGCAGACAAACAACAAGCATACAATAAGTACTCATCTAATGCACAGGGAAATCTCGAATAAAAGATCTAACCAGAAAGTTCAACTTAAGAACCCTGGTTGCAAAAGAATCGAATCAAAACAAACTCCGAAAGTCGAAACTCGAGAGAGAACCTCTCGGCTAGCGATCCGAAATTAGGTCAAAATTTCACAGTGGCAAAACTCTGTGAAAGTAGAGTAGTCGGAACGGCGGTTTCGTTATGAAACTCCAGGCGCTTGAATCACCTGATTCCGATAAACGAGCGAGAAATAAAACAGTTTTGAAAATCAGATCTCAAATCAAATCGAAAATAACGGATTAATTCCGATTAAAAGAAAAACGATTTAACGAGTTAAAAAGCAAACGCTCGTTAACAGAATCGAATCTAACGAACGCGTTCACTAAAACGAACGGTTCGTGAACGTCCGCTAAATAAGAAAACCAAAAAAAAAAACCAATCTAGGTTTTTAAAAACCAACAAATATTTTTTTTTAAAAAACCGGATCGGTTCACGGGAATAACCGAATCGGGCGGCGGGCGGCGGCTACCTCCGGCGATCGCCGGGCGAGGTCCGGCGGGGTCCGGGGTCTCGGCGGGTCGGGAGGCGAGGGCGGCGGGTTCAGGGGCTCCGGGCGACGGCGGCGGTTCGGCGACGAGGGCGACGGCAAGGGCGGCGGGCGGGCGGCGGGCGGCGGCTCGGTCGAGGGCGGGGTTTGGGGCGAGAGAGAGGCCGGGGGTATTATTTAAGAGGGGGGGAGAGGCGGGGTTGCTTGGGGAGGGGGAAAGGCGAGGCGGGCAAGCGGACTCAAGGGGGGCGGGCGCTTCGTGCTCGAGGAGACTCGGCGCGAGAGAGGAGGGAGAGGGAGATGGGCCGGGGCGGGCTGGGCCGAGGCTGGCTGGGCTGGGCTGGGCTGGGCCTCGGTCCAGTGGGGCGTTTTTTTAAATAAACTTTAAAACAAAACAAATAAAATAAATATCAAATGAACTCCAAATTAATTAAAACAAATTTTCTCCGACTCATAAAAATGAGTCAACAAAATGAACTTTAAAAACAAAATACATGCAAAAAAATTTTAAATGCTCATTTTGCCTAAGCAAAATAAATCTCCAAAAACCAAATTTGGTTTATTTATAATATCTTCATTTTTCCTAATTGTTTGGGAAAGTCATATTATTCCCTCTCAAGATATTTTTATAGGAAAAACTTTATGAAGATAATTTAAATAATCCAATGATCCTATTTTCAAAATTTGAGAGATCCCAAATATGAAAATTATGAAACTTCCAACTTTCTCCGAGGGTCCTTGAGTTGCGTGAAATTTCTAGGATCGGAAAATGCGAGAAAATATGATATGCATGATGACCTAATGTATAACATTCCAAATTGAAAATTTGGGATGTTACACAGGCTTCGCCTAGCACTACTGAAAATATGACCGGGGTGTAAGCGGTGGAGGGGCGCCCTTTGCGTATATATATATATATATATATATATATATATATATATATATATATATATATATATATATATATATATATATATATATATATATATATATATATATATATATATATATATATATATATATATATATATATATATATATATATATATATATATATATATATATATATATATATATATATATATATATATATATATATATATATATATATATATATATAGGGGAGGGGAGGGAGAGGCCAGGAGGCGCTCAAGTTGGACTGAATCCTACTTGGGCTCCTGCAAGTCGCACGCCCCCCGGCCATATATATCGGAGGGGGAAGGAAAGAGGGTGAAGGGGGAAGGAAGGGGGAATCCTTTTACCTTTCTTTCCTTTCATCCTTCCCCTTTCCTTCTCCACCTTGGCCGGCCTATACGTGGGGTGCACTAGCCCCTTGTGGCTGGTGTGTTTCCCCTCTTAGCCCATAAGGCCCATATCTTTTGCCATGGGTGCTCGGAACCCCTTCCGGTGATCCGATATGTACCTGGTACCCTCTAGAACATTTCCGGTGTCTGAATACCATCGTCCTATATATCAATCTTTACGTCTCGACCATTTCGATACTCCTCGTCATGTCCGTCATATCATCCGGGACTCTGAACAACATTCGGTCGCCAAAACACATAACTCATATAATAATATATCGTCAATGAGCGTTAAGCGTGTGAACCCTACGGGTTCGAGAACTATGTAGACATGACCGAGACACCTCTCCGGTCAATAACCAATAGCGGAACCTGGATACCCATATTGGCGCCTACATATTCTACGAAGATCTTTATCGGTTGAACCGTTATGACAACATCGTAATTCCCTTTGTCCATCCGTATGTTACTTGCCCGAATTCGATCATCGGTATCTTCATACCTAGTTCAATCTCATTACCAGCAAGTCTCTTTACTCGTTTCGTAATACATTACCTCGTGACCAACTCCTTAGTCATTTTCTAGCAAGCTTATGATGTGTATTACCGAGAGGGCCCAGAGATACCTCTCCGATACCCGGAGTGACAAATCCTAATCTCGATCTATGGCAACTCAACAAACACCTTCGAAGATACCTGTAGACCATCTTTATAATCACCCAGTTACGTTGTGATGTTTGATAGCACACAAGGTATTCCTCCGGTATCCGGGAGTTGCATAATCTCATAGTCGAAGGAATATGTATTTGACATCAAGAAAGCAGTAGCAATAAAACTGAACGCTCATTATGCTAAGCTAACTGATGGGTCTTGTCCATCACATCATTCTCCTAATGATGTGATCCCGTTATCAAATGACAACTCATGTCAATGGTTAGGAAACTTTAACCATCTTTGATCAACGAGCTAGTCTAGTAGAGGCTCACTAGGGACACGGTGTTTGTTTATGTATTCACACATGTATTATGGTTTCCGATCAATACAATTCTAGCATGAATAATAAATCTTTATCACGAATAAGGAAATATAAAATAACAACTTTATTATTGCCTCTAGGGCATATTTCCTTCAGTGGACACATGTATGGCCAACTAGGACACACATTTTGCAAATACGCCTCCAGTGTGGTAGGCCATGTTGATCTTCCTAGCTACTGCAAACTCTAAATATAGCTTTGTTGTGCCATATTGCAGACCTCAGCTAACCTTTGCTACATGGAAGTTATCCTTTACCACATTGGACATGTATTTTGGAAAATACACATCCCAGTTGGCATGTGATGTGTCAAGTAGAAACGTGCCACACCACCTAGGGCAAACGAGGTGATCATATACGAACCGCTTAAACAACTTACATGTGATTCTAAGTGGGGTTATGTTTGCAAAATCTCAGATTTAAAATTTCATTGAAGATGAAATGTGATTTAGTTTTCTATGTTATAGACAACTGTTTCAAAATTCCGAACTTGGCAGCTTTTATCCTATTAAAAAAATCTTACCGTGTTTTTAATTTACTTATAGCATTGTGATACCTTAAGCATATTTTTTATTTTTTCCATAACTTGATAGGTTGGATTCACCTTGCTAGGAGGATGTGCCTGCTGACTATGTGAAATTCCTCAAAATTTCATTAACTTCTATCAAATTCCCCAACTGTGTCAATTCGGATACACTACAGTAATATGGGCCTGAGTTGTGGTCTCTTTGGTTCAAAGGCTATTTAGAGGAATTTGTATGATTGCAATCCAAAGATGTTATTTTCTTTAGATTACATTTTCTTCAAAAGAATAACCCTTTGAATTTCGTAATGACTGCTCTGCAACACTACAATCATATAGGATTCCTACCAAGAGGTCAACATGATGTAGAAATTCCTTTGTGTCTGACAATTATGACATGAACTCAATTTCTATAGAAAGCTCATGTGTTTTTCCTACGGTGCAACCAAAAAACTTCCATTTCTTACTCTCGTGTTTTAGATTCTACTTTATTCCACCTACCATGACATTATATTCAAGTTTTATTTTTATTCCTCTAATTTTCGAGTGCTACAAACCAAAGAGACCTCCTGACATGTGGTCCCGCCTTGCCAGCTTGGGAAAAATATAAGTAGATTGAAATATGTGACAAAGTCACAACCAAATGGTATAACATGTAAACTAGACTTTTCTAAAATTTGGCAAGCACTATCACAAAATCACAAATAGTAGAAATATATAGGAATAAAAAGTGGAGTTCACTCTAAAGGAAATATGCCCTAGAGGCAATAATAAAGTTGTTATTTATATTTCCTTATATCATGATAAATGTTTATTCATGCTAGAATTGTATTAACCGGAAACTTAGTACATGTGTGAATACATAGACAAACAGATGGTCCCTAGTATGCCTCTACTAGACTAGCTTGTTAATCAAAGAAGGTTAAGTTTCCTAGCCATAGACATGTGTTTTCATTTGATGAACGGGATCACATCATTAGAGAATGATGTGACGGACAAGACCCATCCGTTAGCTTAGCACTATGGTCATTTAATTTATTACTATTGCTTTCTTCATGACTTATACATGTTCCTATGACTATGAGATTATGCAACACCCGAATACCGGAGGAACACTGAGTGCGCTATCAAACGTCACAACGTAATTGGATGATTATAAAGATGCTCTACAGGTGTCTCCAATGGTGTTTGTTGAGTTGGCATAGATCGAGATTAGGATTTGTCACTCCGGTTGTCGGAGAGGTATCTCTGGGCCCTCTCGGTAATGCACATCACTATAAGCCTTGCAAGCAATGTGACTAATGAGATAGTTGCGGGACGATGCATTACAGAACGAGTAAAGAGACTTGCCAGTAATGAGATTGAACTAGGTATGGTGATACCGATGAACGAATCTCTGGCAAGTAACATATCGATGACAAAGGGAACAACATGTGTTGTTATGCGGTTTGACTGATAAAGTGTTGGGGATTGTAGCAGAAATTTAAAATTTTCTACGCATCACCAAGATCAATCTATGGAGTCATCTAGCAACGAGAGAGAGGAGTGCATCTACATACCCTTGTAGATCACGAGCGGAAGCGTTCAAGAGAACGGGGTTGATGGAGTCATACTCGTCATGATCCAAATCACCGATGATCCTAGCGCCAAACGGACGGCACCTCCGCGTTTAACACACATACGGAGCAGAGACGTCTCCCGCGCCTTGATCCAGCATGGAGGAGGGAGAGGTTGAGGAAGAGAGCTCCAACAATAGCACGACGGCTTGGTGGTGATGGAGTGGCAGTACTCCGGCAGGGCTTCGCCAAGCTCTTAACAGAGGAGGAGAGGTGTTGGGGAGGGGAGTGACTATGCCTTGGATGTGGTGTGCAGCCCTCCCCTCGCCCCTCTATTTATAGGGGAAGGGGGAAGGGGGCCGGTCCCCTCTAGATGAGATTTGAGGGGGGGCGGTGGCCAAGGGGAGGGGCTTGCCCCCCAAGCAAGGGGGCGCCCCCTTTAGGGCCCCCCAACCCTAGGCGCATGGGCCCAAGGGAGGGGTGCGCCCAGCCCACCTAGGGGTTCGTTCCCTTCCACCTACAGCCCATAAGGCCCTCCGGGGCAAGTGGACCCTCCCGGTGGACCCTCGGAACCCCTCCGGTGGCCCCGGTACAATACCGGTATGCCACCGAACTTTTCCGGTGACTGTATGATAACTTCCCATATATAAATCTTCACCTTCGGACCATTCCGGAACTCCTCGTGACGTCTGAGATCTCATCCGGGACTCCGAACAACATTCGGTAATCACATACATATCTTCCTTATAACCCTAGCATCATCGAACCTTAAGTGTGTAGACCCTACGGGTTCGGGAATCACGCAGACATGACCGAGACAGCTCTCCGGCCAATAACCAACAGCGGGGTCTGGATACCCATGTTGGCTCCCACATGTTCCACGATTATCTCATCGGATGAACCACAATGTCGAGGATTCAAGTAATCCCGTATACAATTCCCTTCGTCAATCGGTACGTTACTTGCCCGATATTCGATCGTCGCTATTCCAATACCTCGTTCAATCTCATTACTGGCAAGTCACTTTACTCGTACCGCAATGCATGATCCCGTGACAAACCACTTGGTCACATTGAGATCATTATGATGATGCACTACCGAGTGGGCCCAGAGATACCTCTTTGTCATACGGAGTGACAAATACCAGTCTTGATCTGTGCCAACCCAACAGACGCTTTCGGAGATACCTGTAGTGCACCTTTATAGCCACCCAGTTACGTTGTGACGTTTGGTACACCCAAAGCACTCCTATGGTATCCGGGAGTTGCACGATCTCATGGTCTAAGGAAATGATACTTGACATTAGAAAAGCTCTAGCGAACTACTCGATCTTGTGCTATGCTTAGGATTGGGTCTTGTCCATCACATCATTCTCCCAATGATGTGATCCTGTTATCAATGACATCCAATGTCCATGGTCAGGAAACCGTAACCATCCATTGATCAACGAGCTAGTCAACTAGAGGCTCACTAGGGACATGTTGTGGTCTATGTATTCACACATGTATTACGATTTCCGGATAACACAATTATAGCATGAACAATAGACAATTATCATGAACAAGGAAATATAATAATCATTTTATTATTGCCTCTAGGGCATATTTCCAATAGTCTCCCACTTGCACTAGAGTCAATAATCTAGTTACATTGTGATGAATCGAACACCCATAGAGTTATGGTGTTGATCATGTTTTGCTCGCGGAAGAGGTTTAGTCAACGGATCTGCGACATTCAGATCCGTATGCACTTTGCAAATATCTATGTCTCCATCTTGAACATTTTCACGAATGGAGTTGAAGCGACGAATGATGTGCCTGGTCTTCTTGTCAAACCTGGACTCCTTAGCAAGGGCAATGGCTCCAGTGTTGTCACAGAAGAGAGTCATCGGCCCCGACGCATTGGGAATAACTCCAAGGTCGGTAATGAACTCCTTCATCCAGATTGCTCATGTGCTGCCTCCGAGGCTGCCATGTACTCCGCTTCACATGTAGATCCCACCACGACGCTTTGCTTGCAACTGCACCAGCTTACTGCCCCACCATTCAAAATATACACGTATCCGGTTTGTGAACTAGAGTCATCCAGATCTGTGTCGAAGCTAGCGTCGACGTAACCCTTTACGACGAGCTCTTCGTCACCTCCATAAACGAGAAACATATCCTTAGTCCTTTTCAGGTACTTCAGGATATTCTTGACCGCTGTCCAGTGTTCCATGCCGGGATTACTTTGGTACCTTCCTACCAAACTTACGGCAAGGTTTACATCAGGTCAGGTACACAACATGGCATACATGATAGACCCTATGGCCGAGGCATAGGGGACGAAACTCATCTTTTCTCTATCTTCTGCCGTGGTCGGACATTGAGCCGAGCTCAATTTCACACCTTGCAACACAGGCAAGAACCCCTTCTTGGACTGATCCATATTGAAATTCTTCAATATCTTATCAAGGTATGTGCTTTGTGAAAGACCTATGAGGCGTCTCGATCTATCTCTATAGATCTTGATGCCTAATATGTAAGCAGCTTCTCCAAGGTCCTCCATTGAAAAACACTTATTCAAGTAGGCCTTTAAGCTCTCCAAGAGTTCTATATCATTTCCCATCAACAGTATGTCATCCACATATAATATGAGAAATGCTACAGAGCTCCCACTCACGTTCTTGTAAACGCAGGCTTCTCCATAAGTCTGCATAAACCCAAAAGCTTTTATCATTTCATCAGAGCGAATGTTCCAACTCCGAGATGCTTGCACCAGCCCATAGATGGAGCGCTGGAGCTTGCACACCTTGTTAGCATTCTTAGGATTGACAAAACCTTCCGGCTGCATCATATACAATTCTTCCTTAAGAAAGTCGTTAAGGAATGTCATTTTGACGTCCATTTGCCATATCTCATAATCGTAGAATGCGGCAATTGCTAGCATGATTCGGACAGACTTAAGCTTCGCTACGGGTGAGAAGGTCTCATCATAGTCAACCCCTTGAACTTGTCGATAACCCTTAGCGACAAGTCGAGCTTTATAGATGGTAACATTTCCATCCGCGTCCGTCTTCTTCTTAAAGATCCATTTATTTTCTATCGCTCGCCGATCATCGGGCAAGTCTGTCAAAGTCCATACTTTGTTTTCATACATGGATCCTATCTCGGATTGCATGGCTTCAAGCCATTTGTTGGAATCTGGGCCCGTCGTTGCTTCTTCATAGTTCGAAGGTTCACCGTTGTCTAACAACATGATTTCCAGGACGCGGTTGCCATACCATTCTGGTGTGGAACGTGTCCTCGTGGACCTATGAAGTTCAGTAGCAACTTGATCCGAAGTACCTTGATCATCATCATTAACCTCCTCTCTAGCCGGTGCAGGCACCACAGGAACATCTTCCTGAGCCGCCCTACTTTCTGCTTCAAGAGGCAGTACTTCATCAAGTTCCACTTTCCTCCCACTTCTTTCGAGAGAAACTCTTTCTCCAGAAAGGACCCGTTCTTGGCAACAAAGATCTTGCCTTTAGATCTGAGGTAGAAGGTATACCCAATGGTTTCCTTAGGGTATCCTATGAAGACGCATTTTTCCGACTTGGGTTCGAGCTTTTCAGGTTGAAGTTTCTTGACATAAGCATCGCATCCCCAAACTTTTAGAAACGGCGGCTTAGGTTTCTTACCAAACCATAATTCATACGGTGTCATTTCAACGGATTTCGACGGAGCCCTATTTAAAGTGAATGCGGCAGTCTCTAAAGCATAGCCCCAAAATGAGAGCGGTAGATCGGTAAGAGACATCGTAGATCGCACCATATCCAATAGAGTGAGATTACGATGTTCGGACACACCATTACACTGAGGTGTTCCAGGCGGCGTGAGTTGTGAAACGATTCCACATTTCCTTAAGTGCGTGCCAAATTCGTGACTTAAATATTCCCCTCCACGATCTGATCGTAAGAACTTTATTTTTCTCTCACGTTGATTTTCAACCTCACTCTGAAATTCCTTGAACTTTTACAAGGTCTCAGACTTGTGTTTCATTAAGTAGACATACCCATATCTACTCAAGTCATCAGTGAGGGTGAGAACATAATGATAGCCACCGCGTGCCTCAACACTCATTGGACCGCACACATCAGTATGTATGATTTCCAATAAGTTGGTTACTCGCTCCATTGTCCCAGAGAACGGAGTCTTGGTCATTCTACCCATGAGGCATGGTTCGCACGTGTCAAATGATACGTAATCAAGAGACTCCAAAAGTCCATCTGCATGGAGCTTCTTCATGCGTTTGACACCAATGTGACCAAGGCGGCAGTGCCACAAGTACGTGGGACTATCATTATCAACCTTACATCTTTTGGTATTCACACTATCAATATGTGTAACATCACGTTCGGGATTCATTAAGAATAAACCATTGACCAGTGGGGCATGACCATAAAACATATCTCTCATATAAATAGAACAACCATTATTCTCGGATTTAAATGAGTAGCCATCTCGTATTAAACGAGATCCAGATACAATGTTCATGCTCAAAGCTGGCACTAAATAACAATTATTGAGGTTTAAAACTAATCCCGTAGGTAAATGTAGATGTAGCGACCAGACCTCAAACAGTCTGATCTCTGTGCTCAGTGTCATCCCTGGATCAGTAATGCTGACACCACATAGTACTCGGAGGATTTATAACAGAGTAGCAATCACACACTTATTACAATCGAATGTCTCAAGAGAGAACTTAATAAAATAAATATGGCTTAAGGCCATCTAAATACGATAACAGCGGAAGTCTTGGAAGAAAAAGCGAGTCCATCAACTCCAACAGCATCACTGAGTATAGAACCACGACCTAAGCACCTTACTCGTCAATGCGAAAAGTCTGCAACATGAAACTTTGCAGCCCGAAACGGGTCAAGACATGGAATATGCCGCAATGTAACACATAGAGAATAATAATGGATTAAGCTATACTACATGCATATATGGTTGGTGGAAAGCTCTATGGTTACAGTTTTGCGTAAAGCCAATTTTTCCCTACTGCAAAGGAAAAAATTTGTTTAACTATCATGGTGGTTGTTAAACATTGAGAATGGTTGACAGCATTCTCAATCCCAATTAAAAGTACTCATTAAAAACCCAACAATATTAATTAGAAGTAACATGATGAGATTCACATGATATCCAAGTACTAGATACTCAAAATGTCCATAACCGGGGACACAACTAACCATGATTAGTTTATACACTCTGCAGAGGTTTGCGCACTTTTCCCCACAAGACTCGATCACCTCCGTTGGATTTCTCGCACTACATGATGTTTGAGAAACGGATGACCGAGACATAGTCTTTCGGAAGCGCTAGCACCTTACATAGGGTAGAACGGTACACCTACTTTCCCCTACATCTGCTAGTCTACCCATAAGAGTTCGCACAACTTAATCAACTATGCCAGAGCCCATAATGGCTTGTGGCTGCACACATAAGTTTCTAGTTTGAATAATCTCATGATCCCTTTGAGCCTGGGTGGCGGTCCGAAGAAATACAGACAAGTCCTGATGGAAACCAGGTGCCTCAATCCACCCAGATGTGTGTTTAAGTTGCCACCTTAAATAAACCATTAATTAACACTCTCACATCTGTCATGGATACACTCACCCAATCCACGTCTACTAGCATAGCATGGCAATATAAGCAAACGTAGAAGTAACTCCCAAAGGTTTGAAAATAAACAGGTAATAGGTACTACCTCAACTACTTCCGAAAACCCACAATTTAATTAGATCCTAATCATGCAATGTTTGAGGATAGATCTAATGCATAAAAACTGGGTAGTAGAAAAGGTATGATCAAAGTGTTACTTGCCTTGCTGATGATCCACGAAACCTAGAGACTCGAAGTAACAGGCGGCGCACTCCGGGTATTCTATCGCAGACAAACAAACAAGCATACAATAAGTACTCATCTAATGCACGGGTAAAACCCAAATAGATCTAACCAGATAGTTCAACTTAAGAACTCTGGTTTGCAAATAGAAACAAATCAAACAAAGCAACGAAAGTCAAACGACGAAAGAAAACAACTCCGTTTTACTCATATGGATCTAAGTCAAATATTACATAAGCAAAAACTTGTTTAAGTAGGTTATTTGGAAAGAGGGTTTCGAGACGAAACTCCAGGCGCTTGAATCGCCTGATTCCGATAAACGAGCGAAAAGTTATACTAAAACGAAAATCGGATCAGGAATCGCGATCAGAAAAATCGCGGATTAAATCTGAGAAAAAGAAAAATGACGAACAGGTTAACGGACGGACGTTCGTTAACTAAACTAATCTAAGGAACGCGTTCATTAAAAACGAACGAACGAACGAACATTCTCTATTTAACCGAACCGAAAAAAACCGATCTAAAAAAATAAACCGACGAAAATCGTTCGGTTTTAAAAAAATGAAGGCACGGAAGTTGAGGGGCGGCGAACCTCGGCAGCGGGTCGACGGGTCGGTGTCGGCGGCGGCGGGTACGGCGGCGGCTCGGCAACAGCAGGCGGCGGCGGCGGCGGCGGATCTGGCGGCGGCGCGGGCGCTAGGGTTAGGCTTATGGTTTGGCGGGCGTGGCTGCGGCAAGGTGGGTCAATGGCGGCGGTGGGCTAGCGGGCGGCTCGGGCTGGGGCGCCCGGGGCGCTATTTATAGTGCCCCCCGAGCGGAGTCCCGCTCGGGCACGGCCCAAGGTCGGTTGCGTTTTTTTTAAATAATTCCTTGCAGAAGAAAAATAAAAAGAAATAATAAACGGACTTCAAAAATCCCGAAATAAATTTTCCCCGGCTTCTAAAATCAAGCCGGACTAGATGAACATTTATTTGGGGCCTAAATGCAATTTGGAAAAATGTGTATTTTCCTAAATTCAAATAAAAAGGCGAAAAACTCCAAAATAAAATCTTGTTTGATTTTTTTATTAAATCTTCATTATTTCTTTATTTTGGGAAAGTCATTTTATTCCCTCTCTCATATTTTGACAGTATAAATAACTGAAGATAAAATAAATAAAATGTGACACTCAATAATTTTTATTTGGTTTTCAACAAAAACTTTGTTGGATTTGAAGAAGGTCATTTAAATTTGAGGAAGGTCATTTAAATTCTTCCAAAAACTTATCTCTCAAAACTTTTTTCCCTTGGCAAGGATTTTATTTTTTGTATCTTCTTCAACCCTGGTGTTTGGTTAATGAGAACCTTCCTTCTGATTGTTCCCTCCTCAAATATATTTTTCTTGGATATTATTTTCTTTTAAAAAGAAACCCTATGAGTTTTGGGTCTTCTTTCATTTTGAAACCACCCATGGTTTACCATGCCTCATGTGGCAAAACCTCCCAAAACCCCTCCTTCCTCTTTGGAGCAATCTAAACTTTCTGTTCCAACAAGTCCAACCCATTTTTGGATTTTATTTCATTTATTTTTATTTCCCAAAACAATTCAGTGATTTATTGTAAGCCTAGGTGATTTACAAAGCAAGTACCTAATTCCCTTTGAGTTTTGATCTCAAACCAACTCCTCTGGATAGTCTTTGGCACCACCAACCTAGATCCATCAAGATCCACTCTTCCTCTTTTCAAAATTTTCAATTTTCATCCTTTGCAAGTTTGGACCAGATTTTTCAAATTTGGTGAAATTCATATTTCCTCTTCCCCAAAAATTCTACCAAAATTCAGGCAGCCCCCAGATGCAATGAGAGGCCACCCCACCAAAAATCAGCTCAAGGAAAATTCCCCACATGCCAAAATCATTTCATCGAACACTGGCCGCAAGATGTTCTGTGCATTTTCGAAAGTTCAGACTTTCAGAGAGTGCAGGTCGCTTTCTTCGTCAGAGTGTTGTCATCGATCACCAGTCGCCTGGCGCGTTCGCAGCCCTTCTCCTTGACTGAGCACCGCACGCCCTCTCGGACGGACGCAGTGTCGGTGGCGGCGAGCATCACCAACGCTGGCAGCCTCTGCGGTGGTAGAGCCACCCGTGGTGGCCAACGGAGCCAGCGCCGGCTCGCTACGCCGTTCTGCACCGCCCAACGCCCCCTAGCCCTCCGCGTGGCCTCATGCATGCCAGCGCACCCCCGCAGCACTATCGTCGTGGCCCGGCAAGCACAGGACGCGCCCTCTACCGCCGACGGGCCCGCGCCACCCGTTCCGTCAGCAGCCACCGTGGAGCCTAATCCAAACTTGGTTAGCACCTAAATGGAACCGTGAGCCTCCTCGTTGACGCCCAACTCCACGAACTCCCGGACCAAGCACTGCGCGCCAGAACCATCGCCGGTGATCCTGTTCACGGCCACCGCCTCGGATCGCTTATAAAGGGGCCCCGAGCTCGCTCTCAAGCACGCACCACCACCGCACCTCGCCAACACCCCGCCAAGCCACTCGGAGGACCTCGAGGAGGTCTCCTTCCCCAACTCCGCCGCCCGATCCGCCTCGGCCACCAGCTCGAATCACTCCGGTGAGGCCATCCCCGACGCCCAAACCTCGTCAGTAACCTCCTCGAGCACCCAGTGAGCTGACCCAAGCTTCGATTTGAACTTCGCAGCCCTCCCCGGTGAGATCCAACTCCACCCGAGCCGTCGTCCGCCGGAGCAAGGGCCGACGTCGACGTAGTGCTCGCCGACGACCACCACCACCACCCACCGACGCGGAAGGACACGCTGAAAACGCAGGTATCGCCCGATCCCCCTGCCTCGCCGTGGATCGCCGCCGGCGACCACCGCAGCTCTCGAGCGCCGGCGTGCTCTGTTCTTCCCCGTTTGAAATTTCAAACCTGACGGGTGGAACCCGCCTGTCAGCCTCTCTTTTTCTTTTAAATGAAACGTTTTCTGAAAACATATTCGGGCAAATACGCTTTCAGTCTGAAGCGTTTTTCTGGTCTTTTCTGTTCAGCCCCCTGAGAAGTTTCTGTTTCATTATAGAGAGGTCCCTGGATTAAAACTCTTATAACTTTTAAACAAAAAAGGATTTTTGATTAATTCTTTTTCTGTCCTCTTTAAAATTTTGTCTAGTTTTTTATCAGATTTATTTGAAAAATATTTGGAACACTTTTCTGTGCACTCACAGTATTTACGATAAGTACGTATTTTCTTATACCGTAGATACCGGAGGAGGTGACGGAACCGCGAACTTCGCCAATCTAGACTCCGACTACTCCGAACCAGGCAAGCATGTTTGAACTTTTGATATGATGAGTGTCTTTGACATGTTTGCATTAAGTAGTTCATGGCATGTTTGTGAGCATCTCGATGAATGTCATATTTCATGCAAAGTTGAGGCAAGTGAGTTTCGATAATCCATAAGTTGTTGGATGTGAGTTGGCATGGCCATGTGATGGCATGAGGATGGGTAAGATGGCAGTGTTGTAGCATGCTAGTCTTATGCCAGACTATTTGACTCCAGTGTCAACAAGAATCCGTCCAGTTTCCGTCTGTTTTCCCTACCTGTACTACCACATGTTTTACGCAAGGAATATGGCTTAGTAAGTTGCAAACCGCTTTCCCTGTACACACCAAATAGAGAGGCCGGGATGAGGGTTCCATGGCCCTGGATTAAAGCCCTTCATCCGGTCAGGGGGCATGGGTGTTTCCGGTTGGGACCGAGAGGGGGGCACCCCTTAGAGCGCGTAGATATAAATTTGATCCCATGCTATTCGAGTTGTGATCTCCCGCCTCAAAGTTTTTCTTGAACGTTGTCTAGGGTGATTCCTGGCATCGTGAGGTGGGATGGGTGTGTCTTGGTTAGATGTGTTTCTACCAAATACAGTAACGGAACTAGTCCTCGCGACTACGGAAATCCGTTGGCTGTGGATAATTAGTACAAACTCTGCAGAGTCAAAATCCTTTGAAACAATCTCATCTATGTCTGAGTTCTATGTTCAACTTCTCTTGTCAGCATCAGTCTCAGTGGCAGAACTCCGATAAACCACATGAGTGATAAGTCCGGTTAAATGTTTATTCCTGTGGATGGACTAATCCGTTTATTATTGTGTGCTGAATATTTCTTATGATTATTACATCATTGTAAATTTATCAGACATGAATGATGGAATATAAGCCCTTTCTGCGATGTCGCTCAGACGTCCGACTGTGGCAAAATTGTTATTTACTTTTGAATATAAGCCCTTTCTGCGATGTTGCTCAGACGTCCGACTGTGGCAAAATTGTTATTTACTTTTGAATATAAGCCCTTTCTGTGATGTCGCTCAGACGTCCGACTGTGGCACACTTGTTGTTTACTTTTGATATAAGCCCTTTCTGCGATGTCGCTCAGACGTCCGACTATGGCACGCTTGTTATTTACTTTTGATATAAGCCCTTTCTGCGATGTCGTTCCGACGTCCGACTGTGGCACGCTTGTTATTTTACTTTTGATATAAGCCCTTTCTGCGATGTCACTCAGACGTCCGTCTGTGGCATGTATGTCATTTATTTTCAATATAAGCCCTTTATGTGGTGTCGCTTAGACGCCTGATCATGCATGTTTATTTATTCGCTTTACCATTCGAGGCGCTCCGCATAATTCGATCGGTTTTCATTTATTTTGTTGGGATTTCGGGAGGACTACCGCCCGACTTCCTTTTTACTTATCATGTTGTATTTGAATATGCATTGTTATTTGCTCATGACGCATTCGTGCATGCATTTGTTATATCTTATGTCCGAACTGTCTTGCGAGTACTTTCAAAGTACTCACCTGGCTTGTTGATTTGGCCAGATGTTGATGAAGGCGATCTCATGGATGAAGAATTTGATAGCGAGTTCGACGCCTAGAGGAGTCCCAGTCAGTCTCATGCGACTTTGGATTTGGTCACTGTATTATATCCGCTTCTGCTACCCAAATAAATTCATCGAGCCTCACCTCGACGCTCGATGAGCCGCCAGTTTAGGAGTCATATTACCCACTCCACTGTGTTATTCCACTACCACTTTATTCTCGAGTCAGTAGTATGCCACCCCACACCATTGTGTCATATCCGCCATTATGTATAATTATTGGCATGCTTGTAATAATTTATTGAGCAGCCTCAGCTCAACCCTGTAATATATTTAATGCTACTGCTTTCTGTATCAAGATTTTTTCTACCAGTACGGAGGATTTTCCTCATACTGGACTCAAAAGATCGGTTCTCAATAATCTTTTTATTGGAAAACCAGTCGTGACAAGCTTGGTACCAGAGCCAGGCTGACTGTAGGAAGCCACTAGGTGCGACCGCTAATCGGTTATTAGCATATTAGAGTTTATTCATATTTTTTTGCAAATGTAGTCATTTTCTGACAGTCAGCATAACTTTATGATCTGACCATTCAGAATTTTTGCCTACTTTTGTAGTTGGCTGGCAACGACTGTGGGTCACAGTTGTTCGCCAACGTGCCAGAGGGGTTCGTCAAGCTCCTCTCCTTCATCGTCTAGGTCGCAATGGGGCCATCAGTGCGCCCAGTCTTCACACTCTACCCGCACAAGATCAATGACAGTCTGACCATGCACCAGGCCGCGGTGCAATTCAAGGGAGGTCGTGTTGAGTTACGCCGCTTCCGGTTCTTGGGGAGAGCCATGCCTACGGAGAGGCATGCTATGCAGATGGCTGGCTATGAGGCGATAGCTCGTCTCCGGGATGCTCTTCCTTCAATGAAGACTCGTCGCTACCGCAACCTTCCATTCCACGTGCCATACACCTGTCACTACTCATTCGCTTGCCCCAGAGGAGAGCGAGATGAGGCTATTGAGATGCTTGTCGAGTACCTCCGAGCTCTGGAGGCAGCCTTCGACAGCCTGGTGGACGACCTTGTGGCTGCCTGCATGGACTTAGTCCATGGCTGTGCCGCCAACAGGAGGGAGCTCCTGCACACCGCACCACCGCTGACTTTTGTCTCGTCCTCGGCATCTTATTCTCCTACCATTCTCGCCACTGCTCGTCGTCTGCCTACCACTGAGGAGTTCAACCAAGTCATTGCGCCCACTCCAGTTTGTTCTGCACCACCTATTGCACCTACTCCTATTCGTGCCGCCCGCCTATGGCACCAGCTTCATCAACTCAGCGCAACGCTTCACGCCCTGAGCCTATTAGCGAGGAGCAGGTTGAGTCCCCAGCCTCATCAAGCGCCACCCTCGGCAGGCCAAGGGAGATCCTTACCATCTCCGTCTGAGTACGCTTAGCCGCCATGCGATGTACCAACTTGTACGATATGTTTATATGTACATAGGTTGTGAGAAGTAGCTTGTTTGTGCATCATGTAGGAACTGGGAGAAGTGCACTAACCTAAATAACATGTCAGGAATATGTACGCATATCCTGAGTGATGTATTGTATAATTACTGCTTGCGTGTAAGATATGTAATGAGCAGTCCTTCTCCATGCGCAAACGTTTATTCTCTTGAAAAATCTTGGAGCATTTAAAATTTCCCGTCTTTATGAATTTATTGAATTTTGCGACTCAATTTCTTTTCTTAGGAGTTTTACAAATATATCCCCAGAGTGAAAAATGTCTCATCATTGGACGCGCTCCATGCCAAATCAGCCAGAGGAAAATTATGGCACACCACCAAACAACAATTTCACACAAGGGCAGTCAAGTCAACAGGGCAGTGAAACAGCATTTACCCAAGTATGCCGCCTTTACGAACAGAGTCGGCAACAACATCAGGAAATGATGAACCAATTCATCAATATGGGAAATCACCGTGGACAGTATCAGCAGCAATCCAAGTTGTCTGAGCTACAGAAGACGCATCCCCCAACATTTTCTCATACTGACAAACCTCTTGAGGCCGACGACTGGCTTCGAGACATGGAAAGAAAATTAATTATTGCACAGTGTTCAGACCGTGAGAAAGTACTATATGCACCACACTATCTCACTAGAGCAGCTGCATCATGGTGGGAAAATTTCCTACACATGCACCCCGACGAAAATGAATAACATGGGAGGAATTCAAAGAAGGTTTTCGTGGGGCGCACATTCCTAAAAGTGTTATGAAGATCAAGAAGAGAGAATTTGATGACCTCAAACAAAGGACCATGATGGTGTCAAAATAAAACAGCCAGTTTACTATGTTGTCTCGCTACGCCAACGAAGAGCGTATGACTGAGAGCAAGAAGATGGAAAAATTCTTGGAAGGGCTGGCACCCGCACTTAAATGCCAGCTGGTTGTGCAAACCTTTCCAGATTTCAAGATGCTGGTGGATAAGGCCATTACCTTGGTAAATGAGAGACGCAGCTTGGAGGATTTTCGGGAGCGAAAAAGGGACCAGACTACCCTTGCTCGCAACCACCGAAGCAAGATGGATTTTCAGAAAGGTGGGACACACAAACCCACGACAAACGTCTCACGCCCAATCAAGAATTTTCATGCGAGGGACAAGGAGTTCACATATCGCCAGCGTTATTTGCTACGCTTGGGAGAAGAAGGGCACTATGCCAAACAGTGCCCCAAGCCAAGGAACTCGACCCCAAAACCGAACAACGGTGGCAATAATTCAGCGCCCAAGCGGAACAATTTCAACCCCAATAACAACCACAGGAAGGGTCATCTGAACCACGTGACCAAAGAGGAAGCACAGAATGCCCCAGATATTGTACTCGGTATGTTCCCTGTTAACACAATACCTGCCATGGTTTTGTTTGATTCTGGAGCTTCTCACTCATTCATTTCGAAGAGTTTTGCTTTGCAAAATAATTTTTCGATGCTTCCCCTGGAAAAATCCATGATCATCAAGTCCCACGGATTAAGCAAGTGACTCGAGTTACCGCCAAGGTGTGGTTATTAAATTTGAAGGATTGAAGTTTCACGCCAACCTTATTGTATTGGAAAATAAAGGACTGGATGTCATCCTACGGATGGATTGGTTAAACACCAACAAAGGTTTTATTGACTGCTTCAACCGGACCGTAATTCTCACCCACCACCACGGGAAGACAATAAGAATTTCAGCCAAAGAGAGGAAAATGTCCCGGCAACCGAGATTGAACAAGGTGGACGTTTCTGAATTAAGCAAAGTTCCAGTAGTGTGTGAATTTCCAGACGTATTTCCCGAAGAACAACCAGGCATGCCACCAGACCGAGAGATAGAATTCAGCATTGAGCTAGCACCCGGAACCGCTCCCATTTACAAGAAACCATACAGAATGGAACCATCCGAATTGGTATAATTGAAGAAGCAAATAAAAGAATTACTGGACAAAGGATATATACGAGCCAGTTCCTCACCTTGGGGTTCACCAATTTTATTTGCCAAGAAAAAGGATGGGACACTGAGATTGTGTATAGACTATCGAGCACTTAACATGGTCACAATCAAAAATAAATACCCAATGCCAAGGATAAATGATTTATTTGATTAGCTCGCTCAGGCCAAGGTCTTCTCAAAAATTGACTTAAGGTCGGGATACCATCAATTAAAAGTACGGACAGAGGATATCCCCAAGACAGCCTTCACCTCCAGATACGGACTGTATGAGTTAACAGTAATACCGTTTGGACTAACAAACGCCCCGACATATTTTGTTCACCTCATGAACAAAGTATTTATGAAGTTTATGGACAAGTTTGTTGTGGTATTCATCGACGATATTCTGATATACTCCAAAACACCAGAAGAGCACACTGAACATCTCTGAATCGTATTAGGAGAACTAAGGAAACATCAATTGTACGCCAAGTTCAGCAAGTGTGAATTTTGGCTAAGATGTAGGTTTTACGGGCCACGATCGACCCAAGAAGGTATTGCCATTGACCCGAAAAGTCAAGGCCGTGCTTTTGCTGGAAACCACTCGCCAACATAACGGACGTACGAAGTTTCTTGGGAATGGCAGGATACTACCGAAGATTTATTGAAGGATTCTCCACCATAGCAAAGCCAATGACGTAGTTACTCAAGAAAGACAAGAAGTTTGAATGGACGGAAGCTTGCGAGAAAAGTTTCCAAGAACTAAAAAGAAATTAACGACAGCACCAGATTAATTGTGCGGATATACACAAGAATTTTGAGGTGTACAGACGCATCCGGAAAGGCCTCGGATGCATATTGATGCCAGAAGGCAAGGTAGTCGCGTATGTTTCCAGACAACTTCGCAAGCATGAAGAAAATTATCCTACTCATGACCTAGAGTTGGCAGCAGTCATTCATGCACTCAAGGAGTGGAGACATCCCCTACTCGGAAATCGTTGTGAAATATACACAGACCATAAGAGCCTCAAGTATATTTTCACACAACCGGAACTAAATTTACGGCAACGACGCTGGTTGGAATTAGTAAAGGATTATGATGTGGGAATCCACTACCATCCCGGAAAATCAAATGTAGTGGCAGATGCTCTAAGTCGTAACCCTCGCACGGACGACGACGACCTACCAAACCTGAGACCTGAATTTCGGCAAGAGTTTGCTAAACTCAACTTGCTGGTGGTCACCGAAGGCAGCGTGTCGAATTTAGAAATGCGGCCTACCCTGATAGAGAAGATTAAAGAGGCTCAGCATGGGCATCCCAGCATTGAAGGCATAAAACAGAAAGTGAGTTTGGGCAAGGCCTCAAAATTCGTTATCGATGAGCAAGGAATATTGTGGTACGGAGATAGACTTTGCGTACCAAATATCGAGGACCTTAAACAGCAAATCTTAGCTGAAGGCCACACCGCTCCGTATTCAATCCATCCTGGAGGAACAAAAATGTACAAGGATATTCAAGAAAAATTTTGGTGGCACGGTATGAAAAGGGACATAGCCACGTTCATCGCATGATGTGACTCTTGTCAACGCATCAAGGCCGAGCACCAGAAACCGGCCGGACTTTTACAGCCAAATAAAATACCCGAGTGGTAATGGGACGAATTGGAATGGATTTTATTGTTGGGCTACCTCGGTCACGGCACGAAAATGATGCCATATGGGTTATCACAGATAGACTGACTAAGGTGGCACACTTCATCCCCGTGAAGACATCCCACACCACTCAGAAGCTTTCCAGGCTTTATCTCTCCCGTATCGTCTGCTTACATGGAGTTCCAAAGACAATAATATTAGACAGAGGCACTCAATTCGTCTCCCGATTTTGGGATCACTTACAACAAGCTCTGGGAACTCAACTGGCGTTTAGTACCGCATACCACCCCTAGACTGATGGACAAACTGAACGCGTAAACCAAATTCTAGAAGACATGCTAAGAGCATGTTTCCTCACCTATGGAACCAGTTGGGAAGAAAGCTTGCCATATGCAGAGTTCGCATACGACAACGGTTACCAAGCCAGCCTGCAAATGGAACCATTTGAGGCTCTGTACGGGCGAAGATGCCGTACCCCGCTAAATTGGTCAGAAACCGGAGACAGCCATATCTTCAGCCCAGACATGCTCAAGGAGGCTGAAGATAAAGTTAAGGTAATTAGGGATCGACTCAAGACAGCCCAAAGTCGACAGAAGAGTTATTACGATCAAAAACATCGGGGGGTCAGTTTTGAACCCGGTGAGTTTGTGTACCTACGAGTATCTCCTATGAGGGGCCTGCAACGATTCAAGATTAAGGGAAAGCTAGCACCAAGATTCATCAGACCATTCTGTATAGTGGCACGGAGAGGCACGGTAGCCTACCAGCTAGACTTACCCGAAGAATTATCCGATGTCCACGACGTGTTCCACGTCTCGTAGTTGAGGAAGTGCGTAAGCAACCCAGAGAAGCAGGTATCCCATGAAAATATTGACGTGCAGCCAGACCTCACCTATCGGGAGCATCCAATAAAAATCTTGGAGGAGTCTGAAAGGAGGACCCGACAGAAAACCATCAAGTTTTTCAAAGTTCAGTGGAGCAATCACACCGAGAGTGAAGCAACTTGGGAAAGAGAGGATTTTCTTCGGATAGAGCACCCACACTTATTTGAGGATCGGCTGAAATCTCGGGGACGAGATTTTTCCTAAGGGGGTAGGTGTTGTGACACTCAAAAAAATTTATTTGGTTTTCAACAAAAACTTTGTTGGATTTGAAGAAGGTCATTTAAATTTGAAGAAGGTCATTTAAATTCTTCCAAAAACTTATCTCTCAAAACTTTTTTCCCTTGGCAAGGATTTTATTTTTTTGTATCTTCTTCAACCCTGGTGTTTGGTTAATGAGAACCTTCCTTCTGATTCTTCCCTCCTCAAATATATTTTTCTTGGATATTATTTTCTTTTAAAAAGAAACCCTATGAGTTTTGGGTCTTCTTTCATTTTGAAACCACCCATGGTTTTACCATGCCTCATGTGGCAAAACCTCCCAAAACCCCTCCTTCCTCTTTGGAGGAATCTAAACTTTCTACTCCAACAAGTCCAACCCATTTTTGGATTTTATTTCATTTATTTTTATTTCCCAAAACAATTCTGTCATTTATTTTAAGCCTAGGTGATTTACAAAGCAAGTACCTAATTCCCTTTGAGTTTTGATCTCAAACCAACTCCTCTGGATAGTATTTGGCACCCCCGACCTAGATCCATCAAGATCCACTCTTCCTCTTTTCAAAATTTTCAATTTTCATCCTCTGCAAGTTTGGACCAGATTTGTCAAATTTGGTGAAATTCATATTTCCTCTTCCCCAAAAATTCTACCAAAATTCAGGCAGCCCCCAGATGCAATGAGAGGCCACCCCACCAAAAATAAGCTCAAGGAAAATTCCCCACATGCCAAAATCATTTCGTCGAACACCTGGCCGGCACTGTTCCTGTGCACTTTCAGAAAGTTCAGAGTTTCAGAGAGTGCAGTGTCGTTTCTTCGTCAGAGTGTTGTCATCAATCACCCGTGCGCCCTGGCGCGTTGCGCACGGCCCCTTCTCCTTGACCTGAGCACCGCACGCCCTCTCGGACAGACGCAGGTGTCGGTGGCGGCGAGCATCGCCAACGCCGGCAGCCTCTGCGGTGGCAGAGCCACCCGTGGCGGCCAACGGAGCCAGCGCCGCTCTCACGCCGCTCAGGCCGCCTAACGCCCCTAGCCCTCCGCGTGGCCTCATGCATGCCAACGCACCTCAAGAGCACTGCCGCCGTGGCCCGGCAAGCACAGGCGCGCCTATGCCGCCGACGGGCCCGCCCGCCTGCTCTGTCAGCAGCCACCTAGGGAGCCTAATCCAAACTTGGTTAGCACCTAAATGGAACCAGTGAGCCTCCACGTTGACGCCCAACTCCCTGAACTCCCCGACCAAGCACTGCGCCGCCGTAACCATCGCCGGTGATCCCCGTTCACGGCCACCGCCTCAGATCGCCTATAAAAAGGGGCCCCGAGCTCGCTCTCGAGCACGCACCACCACTGCACCTCGCCAACACCCCGCCAAGCCACTCGGAGGACCTCGAGGAGGTCTCCTTCCCCAACTCCGGCCGCCCCGATCCGCCTCGGCCACCAGCTCGAATCACTCCGGTGAGGCCATTCCCGACGCCCAAACCTCGTCAGTAACCTCCTCGAGCGCCCAGTGAGCTGACCCAAGCTTCTATTTGAACTTCGCAGCCCTCCCCGGCGAGATCCAACTCCACCCGAGCCGCCGTCCGCCGGAGCAAGGGCCGTCGTCGATGTAGTGCTCGCCGACGACCACCACCACCACCCACCAACGCGAAAGGACACGCTGAACACACAGGTATCGCCCGATCCCCCTGCCTCACCGTGGATCACCGCCGACGACCACCGCAGCTCTCGGGTGCCGGCGGGCTCTGTTCTTCCCCGTTTGAAATTTCAAACCTGACGGGTGGGACCCGCCTGTCAGCCTCTCTTTTTCTTTTAAACGAACCGTTTTCTGAAAACGTATTCGGGCAAATACGCTTTCAGTCTGAAGCGTTTTTCTGGTCTTTTCTGTTCAGCCCCCTGAGAAGTTTCTGTTTCATTACAGAGAGGTCCCTGGATTAAAACTCTTATAACTTTTAAACAGAAAAGGATTTTTGGTCGATTCTTTTTCTGTCCTCTTTAAAATTTTGTCTACTTTTTTATCAGATTTATTTGAAAAATATTTGGAACACTTTTCTGTGCACTCACGGTATTTACGATAAGTACGTATTTTCTTATACCTTAGATACCGGAGGAGGTGACGGAAGCGCGAACTTCGCCAAGCTAGACTCCGACTAATCCGAACCAGGGAAGCATGTTTGAACTTTTGATATGATGAGTGTCTTTGATATGTTTACACTAAGTAGTTCATGGCATGTTTGTGAGCATCTCGATGAATGTCATATTTCATGCAAAGTTGAGGCAAGTGAGTTTCTATAATCCATAAGTTGTTGGATGTGAGTTGGCATGGCCATGTGATGGCATGAGGATGGGTAAGATGGCAGTGTTGTAGCATTCTAGTCTTATGCCAGACTATTTGACTCCAGTGTCAACAAGAATCCGTCCAGTTTCCGTCTGTTTTCCCTACCTGTACTACAACATGTTTTCCGCAAGGAATATGGCTTAGTAAGTTGCAAACCGCTTTCCCGGTACACACCAAATAGAGAGGCCGGGATGAGGGTTCCACGGCACTGGATTAAAGCCCGTCATCCGTCGGGGGCATGGGTGTTTCCGTTGGGACCGAGAGGGGGCACCCTTAGAGCGCCGATATATAAATTTGATCCCATGGTATTCGAGGTTGTGATCTCCCGCCTCAAAGTTTTTCTTGAATGTTGTCTAGGGTGATTCCTGCATCGTGAGGTGGGATGGGTGTGTCTCGGTTAGATGTGTTTCTACCAAATACCGTAACGGAACTAGTCCTCGCGACTACGGAGATCCGTTGGCTGTGGATAATTAGTACAAACTCTGCAGAGTCAAAATCCTTTGAAACAATCTCATCTATGTCTGAGTTCTATGTTCAACTTATCTTGTCAGCATCAGTCTCAGTGGTAGAACTCCGGTAAACCACATGAGTGATAAGTCCGGTTAAATGTTTATACCTGTGGATGGACTAACCCGTTTATTATTGTGTGCTGAATATTTCTTATGAGTATTACATCCTTGTAAATTTATCAGACATGAATGATGGAATATAAACCCTTTCTGCGATGTCGCCCAGACGTCCGACTGTGGCAAAATTGTTATTTACTTTTGAATATAAGCCCTTTCTGCGATGTCGCCGACGCCTTGATCGTGGCAAAATTGTTATTTACTTTTGAATATAAGCCCTTTCTGCGATGTCGCCAGACGTCCGATCGTGGGCACACTTGTTGTTTACTTTTGATATAAGCACTTTCTGCGATGTCGCCGACGTCCGATCGTGGCACGCTTGTTATTTACTTTTGATATAAGCCCTTTCTGCGATGTCGTCCGACGTCCGATCGTGGCACGCTTGTTATTTTACTTTCGATATAAGCCCTTTCGCGATGTCGCCAAACGTCCGTCGTGGGCATGTATGTCATTTATTTTCAATATAAGCCCTTTATGTGGTGTCGCTTAGACGCCTCGATCGCAGCATGTTTATTTATTCGCTTACCCTTCGAGGCGCCGCCTCCGGATAATCCGATCGGTTTTCATTTATTTTGTTGGGATTTCGGAGGACTACCGCCCGACTTCCTTTTTACTTATCATGTTGTGCAAATATTTATTATTTGAATGTGCATTGTTATTTGCTCATGACGCATTCATGCATGCATTTGTTATATCTTATGTCCGAACTGTCTTGCGTAGTACTTTCAAAGTATTCACCGGCTTGTTGATTTGGCCGATGTTGATGAAGGCGATCTCATGGATGAAGAATTCGATAGCGAGTCCGACGCCTAGAGGAGTCCTCACCAGTCTCGTGCGACTTTTGGATTTGGTCATCAGATATATCCGCTCGCTACCCAAATAAATTCATCGAGCCTCACCTCGACGCTCGATGAGCCGCCAGTTTAGGAGTCATATTACCCACTCCACTGTGTTATTCCACTATCACTTTATTCTTGAGTCAGTAGTATGCCACCCCACACCATTGTGTCATATCCGCCATTATGTATAATTATTGGCGTGCTTGTAATAATTTGTTGAGCAGCCTCAGCTCAACCCTGTAATATATTTAATGCTACTGGCTTTCTGTATCAAGATTTTTTCTACCAGTACGGAGGATTTTCCTCATACTGGACTCAAAAGATCGGTTCTCAATAATCTTTTTATTGGAAAACCGGTCGTGACAAGCTTGGTACCAGAGCCAGGCTGACTGTAGGAAGCCACTAGGTGCGATCGCTAATCGGTTATTAGCATATTAGAGTTTATTCATATTTTTTTTGCAAATGTAGTCATTTTCGACGACCGGCATAAATTTATGATCCGACCATTCATAATTTTGCCTACTTTTGTAGATGGCTGGCAACGATCGTGAGTCACAGTGTTTCGCCAACGTGCCTCGAGGGGCTCGTCAAGCTCCTCTCCTTCATCATCCAGGTCGCGATGGGGCCATCAGTGCGCCCAGTCTTCACACTCTACCCGCACAAGATCAATGACAGTCTGACCATGCACCAGGCCACGGTGCAATTCAAGGGATGGCGTGTTGAGTTACGCCTCTTCTGGTTCTTGGGGAGAGCCATGCCTACGGAGAGGCATGCTATGCAGATGGCTGCCCGTGAGGCGATAGCTCGTCTCCGGGATGCTCTTCCTTCAACGAAGACTCGTCGCTACCGCTACCTTCCATGCCACGTGCCTTACACCTATCACTACTCATTCGCTTGCCCTAGAGGAGAGCGAGACGAGGCTATTGAGATGCTTGTCGAGTACCTCCGAGCTCTGGAGGCAGCCTTCGACAGCCTGGTGGACGACCTTGTGGCTGCCCGCATGGACTCAGTCCATGGCTGTGCCGCCAACAGGAGGGAACTCCTGCACACCGCACCACCACTGACTTTCGTCTCGTCCTCGGCATCTTATTCTCCTACCATTCTCGCCACTGCTCGTCGTCTTCCTACCACTGAGGAGTTCAACCAAGTCATTGCGCCCACTCTAGTTTGTTCTGCACCACCTATTGCACCTACTCCTATTCGTGCCGCTCCGCCTATGGCACCAGCTTCATCAACTCAGCGCAACGCTTCATGTCTGGAGCCTATTAGCGAGGAGGAGGTTGAGTCCCCAGCCTCACTGCGCCTCACCCTCGGCAGGCCAAGGGAGATCCTTACCATCTCCGTCTGAGTACGCTTAGCCGCCATGCGATGTACCGACTTGTACGATATGTTTATATGTACATAGGTTGTGAGAAGTAGCTTGTTTGCATCATGTAGGAACTGGGGAAGTGCACTAGCCTAAATAACATGTCAGGAATATGTACGCATATCCTGAGTGATGTATTGTATAATTACTGCTTGCGTGTAAGATATGTAATGAGCAGTCCTTCTCCGTGCGCAAACGTTTATTCTCTTGAAAAATCTTGGAGCATTTAAAATTTCCCGTCTTTATGAATTTATTGAATTTTGCGAATCAATTTCTTTTCTTATGAGTTTTACAAATATATCCCCAGAGTGAAAAATGTCTCATCATTGGACGCGCTCCATGCCAAATCAGCCAGAGGAAAATTATGGCACACCACCAAACAACAATTTCACATAGGGGCAGTCAAGTCAACAGGGCAGTGAAACAGCATTTACCCAAGTATGCCACCTTTACGAACAGAGTCAGCAACAACATCAGGAAATGATGAATCAAGTCATCAATATGGGAAATCACCGTGGACAGTATCAGCAGCAATCCAAGTTTTCTGAGCTACAGAAGACGCGTCCCCCAAGATTTTCTCATACTGACAAACCTCTTGAGGCCGACGACTAGCTTCAAGACATGGAAAGAAAATTAATTACTGCACAGTGATCAGACCGTGAGAAAGTACTATATGCACCACACTATCTCACTGGAGCAGCTGCATCATGGTGGGAAAATTTCCTACACATGCACCCCGACGAAAATGAAATAACATGGGAGGAATTCAAAGAAGGTTTTCGTGGGGCGCACATTCCTAAAAGTGTTATGAAGATCAAGAAGAGAGAATTTGATGACCTCAAACAAAGGACCATGACGGTGTCAGAATACAACAGCCAGTTTACTCTGTTGTCTCGCTACGCCAACGAAGAGCGTATGACTAAGAGCAAGAAGATGGAAAAATTCTTGGAAGGGCTGCACCCGCACTTAAATGCCAGCTGGTTGTGCACACCTTTCCAGATTTCAAGACGCTGGTGGATAAGGCCATTACCATGGAAAATGAGAGACGCAGCTTGGAGGATTTTCGCAAGCGAAAAAGGGACCAGACTACCCTTGCTCGCAACCACCGAAGAAAGATGGATTTTCAGAAAGGTGGGACACACAAACCCATGACAAACGTCTCACGCCCAATCAAGAATTTTCATGCGAGGGACAAGGAGTTCACATATCACCCAGGCGTTACTTGCTACGCTTTTGGAGAAGAAGGGCACTATGCCAAACAGTGCCCCAAGCCAAGGAACTCGACCCCAAAACCGAACAACGGTGGCAATAATTCAGCGCCCAAGCGGAAGAATTTCAACCCCAATAACAACCACAGGAAGGGTCATCTGAACCACGTGACCAAAGAGGAAGCACAGAATGCCCCAGATATCGTACTCGGTATGTTCCCTGTCAACACAATACCTGCCATGGTTTTGTTTGATTCTGGAGCTTCTCACTCATTCATTTCTTAGAGTTTTGCTTTGCAAAATAATTTTTTGATGCTTCCCGTGGAAAAATCCATGATCATCTAGTCCCCTGGGATTAAGCAAGTGACTCAGAGTTACTGCCAAGGTGTGGTTATTGAATTTGAAGGATTGAAGTTTCACACCAACCTTATTGTATTGGAAAATAAAGGACTGGATGTCATCCTAGGGATGGATTGGTTAACCACCAAAAAAGGTTTTATTGACTGCTTCAACCGGACCGTAATTCTCACCACCACCACGGGAAGACAATAAGAGTTTCAGCCAAAGAGGGGAAAATGTCCTGGCAACCGAGATTGAACAAGGTGGACGTTTCTGAATTAAGCAAAGTTCCAGTAGTGTGTGAATTTCCAGACGTATTTCAAGAACTACTGGCATGCCACCGCACCGAGAGATAGAATTCAGCATTGAGCTAGCACCGGAACCGCTCCCATTTACAAGAAACCATACAAGGGAACCATCCGAATTGGTAGAATTGAAGAAGCAAATAAAAGAATTACTGGACAAAGGATATATACGAGCCAGTTCCTCACCTTGGGGTTCACCAATTTTATTTGCCAAGAAAAAGGATGGGAAACTGAGATTGTGTATAGACTATCGAGCACTTAACATGGTCACAATCAAAAATAAATACCCAATGCCAAGGATAAATGATTTATTTGATCAGCTCGCTCAGGCCAAGGTCTTCTCAAAAATTGACTTAAGGTCGGGATACCATCAATTAAAAGTACGAACAGAGGATATCCCCAATACAGCCTTCACCTCCAGATACGGACTGTATGAGTTCACAGTAATGCCGTTTGGACTAACAAACGCCCCGGCATATTTTGTTCACCTCATGAACGAAGTATTTATGAAGTTTATGGACAAGTTTGTTGTGGTATTCATCGACGATATTCTGATATACTCCAAGACACCAGAAGAGCACACTGAACATCTCCGAATCGTATTAGGAGAACTAAGGAAACATCAATTGTACGCCAAGTTCAGCAAGTGTGAATTTTGGCCAAGACAGGTAGGTTTTCTGGGCCACGTACTGACCCAAGAAGGTATTGCCGTAGACCCGGAAAAAGTCAAGGCCGTACTTGGCTGGAAACCACCCGCCAACGTAACGGACGTACGAAGTTTCTTGGCAATGGCAGGATACTACCGAAGATTTATTGAAGGATTCTCCACCATAGCAAATCCAATGACGCAGTTACTCAAGAAAGACAAGAAGTTTGAATGGACGGAAGCTTGCGAGAAAAGTTTCCAAGAACTAAAAAAGAAATTAACGACAACACCAGTATTAATTGTGCCAGACATACACAAGAATTTTGAGGTGTATTGTGACGCATCTCGGAAAGGCCTCGGATGCGTATTGATGCAAGAAGGCAAGGTAGTCGCGTATGTTTCCAGAAAACTTCGCAAGCATGAAGAAAATTATCCTACTCATGACCTAGAGTTGGCAGCAGTCATTCATGCACTCAAGGAGTGGAGACACTTCCTACTCAGAAATCGTTGTGAAATATACACAGACCATAAGAGCCTCAAGTATATTTTCACACAACCGGAACTAAATTTACGGCAACGACGCTGGTTGGAATTAGTAAAGGATTATGATGTGGGAATCCACTACCATCCCGGAAAAGCAAATGTATTGGCAGATGCTCTAAGTCGTAACCCTCGCACGGACGACGACGACCTACCAAACCTGAGACCTGAATTTCGGCAAGAGTTTGCTAAACTCAACTTGCTGGTGGTCACCGAAGGCAGCGTGTCGAATTTAGAAATGCAGCCTACCCTGATAGATAAGACTAAACAGGCTCAGCATGGGCATCCCAGCATTGAAGGCATAAAACGGAAAGTGAGTTTGGGCAAGGCCTCAGAATCCGTTATCGATAAGCAAGGAATATTGTGGTACGGAGATAGACTTTGCGTACCAAATATCGAGGACCTTAAACAGCAAATCTTAGCTGAAGGCCACACCGCTGTGTATTCAATCCATCCTGGAGGAACAAAAATGTACAAGGATATTCAGGAAATTTTTTGGTGGCACGGTATGAAAAGGGACATAGCCACGTTCATCGCATGCTGTGACTCTTGTCAACGCATCAAGGCCGAGCACCAGAAACCGGCCGGACTTTTACAGCCAAATAAAATACCCGAGTGGAAATGGGACGAGATTGGAATGGATTTTATTGTTGGGCTACCTTGGTCACGGCACGGAAATGATGCCATATGGGTTATCACGGATAGATTGACTAATGTGGCACACTTCATCCCCGTGAAGACAACCCACACCACTCAGAAGCTTGCCAGGCTTTATCTCTCCCGTATCGTCCGCTTACATGGAGTTCCAAAGACAATAATATCAGACAGAGGCACTCAATTCGTCTCCCGATTTTGGGATCACTTACAACAAGCTCGGGAACTCAATCATGCGTTTAGTACCGCATACCACCCCTGCATCGATGGACAAACTGAACGCGTAAACCAAATTCTAGAAGACATACTAAGAGCATGTGTCCTCACCTATGGAACCAGTTGGGAAGAAAGCTTGCCATACGCAGAGTTCGCATACAACAACGGTTACCAAGCCAGCCTGCAAATGGCACCATTTGAGGCTCTGTACGGGCGAAGATGTCGTACCCCGCTAAATTGGTCATAAACCGGAGACAGCCATATCTTCGGCCCAGACATGCTCAAGGAGGTTGAAGATAAAGTTAAGGTAATTAGGGATCAACTCAAGACAGCCCAAAGTCGACAAAAGAGTTATTACGATCAAAAACATCGGGGGGTCAGTTTTGAACCCGGTGAGTTTGTGTACCTGCGAGTATCTCCTATGAGGGGCCTGCAACGATTCAATATTAAGGGAAAGCTAGCACCAAGATTCATCGGACCATTATGTATAGTGGCACGGAGAGGATGGTAGCCCACCAGCTAGACTTACCCGAAGAATTATCCGATGTCCACGACGTGTTCCACGTCTCGCAGTTGAGGAAGTGCGTAAGCAACCCAGAGAAGCAGGTATCCCGTGAATATATTGACGTGCAGCCAGACCTCACCTACGGGAGCATCCAATAAAAATCTTGGATGAGTCTGAAAGGAGGACCCGACAGAAAACCATCAAGTTTTTCAAAATTCAGTGGAGCAATCACACCGAGAGTGAAGCAACTTGGGAAAGAGAGGATTTTCTTCGGATAGAGCACCCACACTTATTTGAGGATCGGCTGAAATCTCGGGGACGAGATTTTTCCTAAGGGGGTAGGTGTTGTGACACTCAAAAAAATTTATTTGGTTTTCAACAAAAACTTTGTTGGATTTGAAGAAGGTCATTTAAATTTGAAGAAGGTCATTTCAATTCTTCCAAAAACTTATCTCTCAAAACTTTTTTCCCTTGGCAAGGATTTTATTTTTTGTATCTTCTTCAACCCTGGTGTTTGGTTAATGAGAACCTTCCTTCTGATTGTTCCCTCCTCAAATATATTTTTCTTGGATATTATTTTCTTTTAAAAAGAAACCCTATGAGTTTTGGGTCTTCTTTCATTTTGAAACCACCCATGGTTTTACCATGCCTCATGTGGCAAAACCTCCCAAAACCCCTCCTTCCTCTTTGGACCAATCTAAACTTTCTGTTCCAACAAGTCCAACCCATTTTTGGATTTTATTTCATTTATTTTTATTTCCCAAAACAATTCTGTCATTTATTTTTAGCCTAGGTGATTTACAAAGCAAGTACCTAATTCCCTTTGAGTTTTGATCTCAAACCAACTCCTCTGGATAGTCTTTGGCACCCCCAACCTAGATCCATCAAGATCCACTCTTCCTCTTTTCAAAATTTTCAATTTTCATCCTCTGCAAGATTGGACAAGATTTGTCAAATTTGGTGAAATTCATATTTCCTCTTCCCCAAAAATTCTACCAAAATTCAGGCAGCCCCCAGATGCAACGAGAGGCCACCCCACCAAAAATCAGCTCAAGGAAAATTCCCCACATGCCAAAATCATTTCGTCGAACACCTGGCAAGACTTTGCTCCTCCTGCACTTCGTAAAGTTCAGAGTTTCAGAGAGTGCAATGTCGCTTTCTTCGTCGAGTGTTGTCATTGATCACCAGGCGCTCTGGCGTTCGCCGCGACCCCTTCTCCTTGACTGAGCACCGCGCGCCTCTCGGACGGACGCAGTGTCGGTGGCGGCGAGCATCGCTAACGCCGCAACCTCTGCGTGGCAGAGCCACCTGTGGCGGCTAACGGAGCCAGCGCCTCTCGCACGCCTTCTGCTGCCCAACGCCCCTAGCCCTCCGCGTGGCCTCATGCATGCCAGCGCACCCCACAACACTGTCGCCAGGGTCCGGCAAGCACGAGCACGCCTCTGCCGACGGGCCAAGCCCGCGCCTGCTCCGTCGCAGCCACCCAGAGAGCCTAATCCAAACTTGGTTAGCACTTAAATGGAACCGTGAGCCTCCACGTTGACGCCCAACTCCTGAACTCCCGACCAAGCACTGCGCCGCAGAACCATCGCGGTGATCCCGTTCACGCCACCGCCTCGGATCGCTTATAAAAAGGGCCCCGAGCTCGCTCTCCAAAGACGCACCACCACTGCACCTCACCAACACCCGCCAAGCCACTCGGAGGACCTCGAGGAGGTCTCTTCCCCAACTCCGCCGCCCGATCCGCCTCGCCACCAGCTCGAATCACTCCGGTGAGGCCATCCCGACGCCCAAACCTCACAAGAACCTCCTCGAGCACCCAAAGGAGCTGACCCAAGCTTCGATTTGAACTTCGCAGCCCTCCCCGGCGAGATCTAACTCCACCCGAGCCGCCGTCCGCCGGAGCAAGGGCCGCCGTCGATGTAGTGCTCGCCGACGACCACCACCACCACCCACCGACGCGGAAGGACACGCTGAACACGCAGGTATCGCCCAATCCCCATGCCTCATCGTGGATCGCCGCCGCCGACCACCGCAGCTCTCGGGCGCCGGCGGGCTCTGTTCTTCCCCGTTTGAAATTTCAAACCTGACGGGTGGGACCCGCCTGTCAGCCTCTCTTTTTCTTTTAAACGAACCGTTTTCTGAAAATGTATTCGGGCAAATACGCTTTTAGTCTGAAGCGTTTTTCTGGTCTTTTCTGTTCAGCCCCCTGAGAAGTTTATGTTTCATTACAGAGAGGTCCCTGGATTAAAACTATTATAACTTTTAAACAGAAAAGGATTTTTGATTGATTCTTATTCTGTCCTCTTTAAAATTTTGTCTAGTTTTTTATCAGATTTATTTGAAAAATATTTGGAACACTTTTCTTTGCACTCACGGTATTTACGGTAAGTACGTATTTTCTTATACCGTAGATACCGGAGGAGGTGACGGAACCGCGAACTTCGCCAAGCTAGACTCCGACTACTCCGAACCAGGCAAGCATGTTTGAACTTCTGAGATGATGAGTGTCTTTGACATGTTTACATTAAGTAGTTCATGGCATGTTTGTGAGCATCTCGATGAATGTCATATTTCATGCAAAGTTGAGGCAAGTGAGTTTCGATAATCCATAAATTGTTGGATGTGAGTTGGCATGGCCATGTGATGGCATGAGGATGGGTAAGATGGCAGTGTTGTAGCATGCTAGTCTTATGCCAGACTATTTGACTCCAGTGTCAACAAGAATCCGTCCATTTTCCGTTCGTTTTCCCTACCTGTACTACCACTTATTTTCTGCAAGGAATATGGCTTAGTAAGTTGCAAACCGCTTTCCGGTACACACCAAATAGAGAGGCGGGATGAGGGTTCCATGGCCTGGATTAAAGCCCGCCATCCGTCGGGGGCATGGGTGTTTCGGTTGGGACCGAGAGGGGCACCCTTAGAGCTGCCAGATATAAATTTGATCCCATGCTATTCGAGGTTGTGATATCCCGCCTCAAAGTTTTTCTTGAACGTTGTCTAGGGTGATTCCTGGCATTGTGAGGTGGGATGGGTGTGTCTTGGTTAGATGTGTTTCTACCAAATATCAGAACGGAACTAGTCCTCGCTCACGGAAATCCGCTGGCTGTGGATAATTAATAAAACTCTGCAGAGTCAAAATCCTTTGAAACAATCTCATCTATGTCTGAGTTCTATGTTCAACTTATCTTGTCAAAGATCGGTCCTCGATGGCGTAACTCCAAGAAACCACATGAGTGATAAGTCCGGTTAAATGTTTATTCATGTGGATGGACTAACCCATTTATTATTGTGTGCTGAATATTTCTTATGAGTATTACATCCTTGTAAATTTATCAGACATGAATTTTGGAATATAAGCCCTTTCTGCGATGTCGCTCAGACGTCTGACTGTGGCAAAATTGTTATTTACTTTTGAATATAAGCCCTTTCTGCGATGTCGCTCAGACGTCCGACTGTGGCAAAATTGTTATTTACTTTTGAATATAAGCCCTTTCTGTGATGTCGCTCAGACGTCCGAATGTGGCACACTTGTTGTTTACTTTTGATATAAGCCCTTTCTGCGATGTCGCTCAGACGTCCGACTGTGGCAAGCTTGTTATTTACTTTCGATATAAGCCCTTTCTGCGATGTTGTTCCGATGTCCGACTGTGGCACGCTTGTTATTTTACTTTCGATATAAGCCCTTTCTGCGATGTCGCTCAGACGTCCGACTGTGGCATGACGCATTCATGCATGCATTTGTTATATCTTATGTCCGAACTGTGCATTGTTATATGCTCATGACGCATTCATGCATGCATTTGTTATATCTTATGTCCGAACTGTCTTGCGAGTACTTTCAAAGTACTCACCTGGCTTGTTGATTTGGCCAGATGTTGATGAAGGCGATCTCATGGATGAAGAATTCGATAGCGAGTCTGATGCCTAGAGGAGTCCCAGTCAGTCTCGTGCGACTTTGGATTTGGTCACTGTATTATATCCGCTTCCGCTACCCAAATAAATTCATCGACCCTCACCTCGACGCTCGATGAGCCGCCAGTTTAGGAGTCATATTACCCACTCCACTGTGTTATTCCACTACCACTTTATTCTTGAGTCAGTAGTATGCCACCCCACACCATTGTGTCATATCCGCCATTATGTATAATTATTGGCGTGCTTGTAATAATTTGTTGAGCAGCCTCAGCTCAACCCTGTAATATATTTAATGCTACTGACTTTCTGTGTCAAGATTTCGTCTACCAGTACGGAGGATTTTCCTCATACTGGACTCAAAAGATCGGTTCTCAATAATCTTTTTATTGGAAAATCGGTCGTGACATAAAATCAAATGATCCTATTTTCAAAATTTGAGAAAACTCAAATATGAAAATAATGAAATCCCCAACTCTCTCCATGGGTCCTTGAGTTGTGTAGGATTTCTAGGATCGAGCCAATAATGCAATAAAAATATGATATGCATGATGATCTATGTATAACATTCCAAATTGAAAATTTGGGATGTTACAAACCTACCCCCCTTAAGATGAATCTTTCCCTCGAGATTCGGTTTGGCTAGCAAATAGGTGAGGGTGGGCCTTGAGCAGATCTTCCTCTCGCTCCCAGATGGCTTCTTCCTCGGTGTGGTGGCTCCACTGAACTTTGCAAAACTTGATAACCTTGCTGCGAGTAACTCGACTAGCAAACTTGAGAATCTTAACTGGTTTCTCCTCGTAGGTCAAATCATCATTCAACTGAATCACTTCCAGTGGCACTGTATCTCTCAGTGGTATATCAGCCATCTCTGCGTGACACTTCTTCAACTGAGATACGTGGAACACATCATGAACTCCTGACAATCCCTCAGGTAATTCCAACTTGTAGGCAACTTCTCCCATACGTTCCAAAACACGATATGGTCCTACAAATCGGGGCGCTAGCTTTCCCTTAACTCAAAAACGTTTAACTCCTCGAAGTGGCGATACACGAAGATAAACTCTATCTCTGAATTCGTATTCGGTCTCCTTGCGTTTTGAATCCGCATAGCTTTTCTGCCTGGACTGGGCTACCTTGAGCCTATCGCGAATTCACTTTACTTTCCGTTCAGACTCCTTAATCAAATCCGGTCCAAACAACTGGATGTCTCCAACTTCATCCCACAACAACGGGGTCCTGCACCTCCTTCCGTACAAGGCTTCGAAAGGGGCCATCTTCAAACTAGATTGATAACTGTTGTTGTAAGAAAACTCCGCATATGGCAAATTTTCGTCCCAGCTGGATCCATAATCCAAGGCACATGCTCTAAGCACATCCTCCAAAATCTGGTTGACTCTCTCGGTTTGTCCATCTGTCTGTGGATGAAAAGCTGTGCTAAACTCCAGCCTGGTTCCCAAAGTTTCATGCAACTTCTTCTAGAACTTTGTGGTGAATTGGGTTCCTCTATCTGATACGATACTCCTCGAAACTCCATGCAAGCATACAATCCTGGTCATGTATATCTTAGCCAATTTGGCACTGCTGTAGGTAGTCTTTACTGGAATGAAATGAGCCACCTTTGTCAAACGATCGACTACGACCCAAATCGAGTCATAGCCTGAACGAGTCCTGGGCAATCCCGGGATGAAATCCATGCCTAGTTTATCCCACTTCCATTCGGGTATCAGCAATGGCTGTAACAATCCTACTGGCTTCTGATGTTCTGCCTTCACCCTCTGACATACATCACAAACTGCTACATACTCTGCAATATCCTTCTTCATTCCGGTCCACCAGAAAGTATTCTTCAAATCCAAATACATCTTGGTATTTCCTGGGTGAATCGAATATGGTGAATCATGTGCCTCTTGTAGGATCAACTTCCTGATCTCCGGGTCATTGGGCACATAAACACGGTCTTCAAACCATAGGGTATCGTGCTCATCCTCAAGAAATCCCTTAGCCTTACCTTCGCTCATTTTCTCCTTTATAGAGGCAATCTCTTTGTTAGTCTTCTGAGCTTCCCTGATTCTATCCATCAAAGTTGACTGAATCTCCAATGCTGCTACATAGCCTCTCGGAACTATTTCCAAACATAGCTCTCGAAGATCCTCGGCTAACTCCTTTGGTATTTCTCCCGTCATTAGTGTGTTGACATGACTCTTACGGCTCAACGCGTCTGCTACAACGTTAGCCTTTCCGGGGTGATAATGTAATATCATATCGTAATATTTAATAAGCTCCAACCATCTCCTCTGCCTGAGATTTAACTCCTTTTGCGTGAAGATGTACTTCAAACTCTTGTGATCCGTATACACCTCACAATGATTTCCAATGAGGAAATGTCTCCATGTTTTCAGTGCATGCACTACGGCTGCTAACTCCAAATCATGCGTGGCATAGTTTAATTCATGAGGTTTCAGCTGTCATGAAGCATACGAAACAACTCTTCCCTCCTGCATAAGCACTGCTCCAAGTCCTCTACGTGAAGCGTCGCAATACACCTCATAATCCTTGGTCTGATCTGGCAGGATTAACACTGGTGAGGTAACCAAATGTTTCTTCATCTCTTGGAAACTAGCCTCACACTCCTCAGTCCAAATAAACTTGGTATCCTTCTTCAATAATTCTGTAATGGGCTTTGCAATTCTTGAGAAATTCTCAATGAATCTCCGATAGTATCCTGCGAGTCCAAGGGAACTCCGGATCTCTCCAACTGTTGTTGGCGCTTCCAGCTTTGTTACAAAGGGCAACTTTAGTGGGGTCCACTGCTATACCTTCCCCGGATATAACATGTCCGATAAATCCAACTTCCTTCAACCAAAACTCACACTTGCTGAACTTGGCATATAACTGGTGTTCTCTGAGCTTCTCGAGTACCAAACGCAAGTGCTCCTTATGTTCCTCTTCATTCTTAGAGTAAACCAAAATATCATCAATGAACACCACGATTTAACTTATCCAAAAACTCCATAAACACTTTGTTCATCATGTTCATAAAATAGGCAAAAAAGTTAGTCGCACCAAATGACATAACGGTATACTCATACAGCCCCTACCTGGTGGTAAAAGCCGTCTTAGGTATATCCTGCTCTCGAATCTTCAACTGATGGTACCCTGATTTCAAATCGATCTTGGAAAACACCTTAGCTCCTTGCAATTGGTCAAACAAGTCATTGATCATCGGCAATGGGTATTTGTTCTTAATGGTTACTTCATTCAATCCTCGATAATCAACAACCATTCTTAAGATCCATCCTTCTTCTCCACTAGAAGTACTGGTGATCCCCAAGGCGAAGAACTTGGGCGAATAAAACCTTTATCCAGTAACTCCTAAATCTGCTTCTTAATTTCCTCCAAATCTTGGGCTGGCATCCTATACGGTCTCTTAGATATCGCCCAAAGCTCGTAGTAGTTCAATCAGAAATTCGATGTCTCTATCCGGTGGCATGCCTGGCAACTCTTCTGGAAATACATCGGGGAAATCCCTTACCACTGGTACTTCCTCCTGCACAACTCCTGCCGTGATACATACTTGATTCTCCTTCCTTCTGGTGTCGTAAGCAAAATTGTCTTACTGGCGCAATCGATGTGTCGGGGGTGAGGAGCTGGTCGTGCCCCACGAGCACCTACGGGACCTGGGTCCCTTTGTGGTTCGGAGGGGGGCGGAGGCCGCACAAAGAGCGGGTCGAGGCGGTGCGCACGAGAGGGTTTTTTACCCAGCTTCGGAGCTCTCCGGAGAGATAATACTCCTACTGCTGCTTTGTGGATTATCTGGTGTTCTTGCTAGGGAGCGATGCTGGCTACAAAACCTAGCTTGAGTATGATGAACTAAGTCGAGCTAGACTAGAAACCCAGCCGAATCGAACCCCCCCTACGTTGCCCCCGGCCCTCCTTTTATAGGCTCAAGGGGTTACCACATATGGCAAGTAGACAAGGTTACAATGGTAATAACCTAGGTATGTATACTGCTATGTACAGTGTACAAGAATCTACACCTAACTCGACGGCAAGGGACAAGAGTCATCAATGCCCGCCACGGTCGCCTCTAACAAAGTAACAGGGACCGCAAGGCGCCTCCGTCCGCCACGATAGTGGCTTGTCAGCCGCTGTTGTCGCTACTCTCCGCTGGCTGCACAGCCCCCGACACGCTCCTTGGGAGAGCCCTGGTGACACGCTGGCGGGTGAGCTGGAGCGAGATGGAGAGGTCGCTTCGTCCCTAAGTACCTTGCCGCTGTGGGAACCTTTGTCGTGTTTGGGGTTCAGCGCCCACTGCCTTCCCCGCAAGCTCCTCTTGCCGGGCCTTGTTTTTTGCGCCTTGAGTATTCTTCGGCAAGCTCCTCTTGCCGGGTCTTGACTGCTTTGTTTTGAATGGCTCGAGGGAGCTATTGAAGGTCTTATGACAACAGGCCGCCCGCCTTGGGCGCTGCAACTGTCTGCAGACGAAGTTCGGGGTACTAGGGTACCCCTATTCTAGTACACCGACAGAGCCCCCCGCCCGGGCCACACACGGCGCTAAGCTCTATTGGGCCAGGCCCAAAACAAAGGCACGGTGCGCGCGGGTCTTGACTACGCCATTACTTCGCTTTGGACCCACCACGCCCCGCATTTAACGGCACGTGTAGGACGTGGCGTCGTGGGGGAGGTCGTGGCTTCCTTTAATGGGAAAATCGAATGCCCCTCCCTCTCCCTTTATAAGCGGGAAACCGGGCAGGACGCCCACTTGCCCTCGCTGTCACATCGGAAACCCCGCCGCCTCCCCTTCCTTCTCGAGTCCGCAGAATCGACGCCCGCCCCTCCACCGCCACCGTGCCACCCACGCCGCCGGCTTCTCCACCACCACTCCTCATGGCTCAAGGCCGATAAGGGAAAGGCCTGAAATCCGCGAGGCGCAGCGGCTCATGGCCGCGAAGGAGCGGGCTCTCTTGACTTCGCCGACAGAAGGACTCAGGGATGGGTACTACCTCTTCGGTCGACGGTGACTCACAAGATCCAGCCAAGACGAGGGTTATCTCCGCCACCACATCTGCCAAGGTCTCCTTCGTACCCCTTCTTCACGATTTTCTTCAGTGCGGGCTCTTGCCTTCTTTTCTGAATTTTTTCAGATGTCATGAACACCTATGGCTTCCGCTTCTTGACTTCACCCCAACGCCGCTTCTCACCTTGGCTGTTTTCGACATCTCTGCGAGAACTTTGTCGGGTCCATCCAAATGTCGCTTCTTCCGCCATTACTTCTCACCTCGTGATAGAGAGAGAGAGCCGCTGTCGGAGGAATTGCATGGACTTCTAGGATCAGCAAGAAGGAAGCATATCTTGACGGAGAGTTGCGCAGCAAGTGGGAGGAGTGGAGGGCTGACTGGTGCTGGATCTTAGAGGAGGAGCCACAACCTTTTACCGCCTCTCGCAAGAAAACCCCCATAGTTCGTGGCAACGATTGAGTAACTTGGCGCCGAGGACGACAAGTTGAAGATTGCTACGATTAGATTTTGCGCCCGCAAGCAGCAGGCTCACCGTAGGGGCAGTTGGCGCGACTTCCTTCGCCACAGCATTGCACCCTTTGCAGAGAAAGGAGACCCGCTGGGAATTCCAGAACGCGGCGGATATCATGAGGCTGCGCCCGCCTAAATTGGAACTTCACCACCTTGGAGCTTGACGGCATGCTGCGGGCTGTTCAAGCCTCGAGCCGACAACCTGGATGGTGCATGTTGCCGAGGGAGTTGTGCCTTTGTGCAACAACTCGGCGCTTGATCGCATCCGCGATAATGCCGCTGTGCCACTCCCATGGGATCATTCCAACTTGGCAGAACCTGCCGATGACATAGTGCAGCAGTTCTTGACGACTTGTCTGGTGCCGGTCCGCGGACGAGAAGAGACGGCTCACCCGAGACACCACCGCCAGAGATGGCGCGACGCCACAAGGGTGGAGGAGGCTGCAGAGGCCGCTGCTGCCGCGCGTGTTTGGGTTCACAATGAGGAGGCGAGAGGGCCGAGGCGGCAAGCCTTGCCGATCAAGAAGAGTTCATCGGTGAGGAGGAGCAGATTGAGCCCGACGACGACCGTGGAGCCCGCCGGGCGCCTCCGCCGCCAAGTAGCTTGCCGCAGGAGGAGCTTGCCGCCTCGCCAAGAGACGCTCCGGAGGACCGAGAAGTGTCGGGAGCATCCATCCAACAGCCGTCTCGCCGCCTCGACGCGCTTCCACCGCGGCAAGCACTGCTGACGCTGGGCGCCTGTTCGCCATGGCGACGGGCGCAGGGCCTTCGGAGCCGTGGCCCCTGCACCCGCCAAGCGCCGAGGGAGTCTTCCCCAATCCGTCGCTACCGAGCAGAGTTTGATCTATCCGCTGTCAGCCCGAGGAGGAAGAGGAAGAGTAAGATCTTGCCGCTGCTATTTGTAGTCTTCTAACTTATTGCTTGCCTTGTATCTAATCGGTTCCACTCTGAACTTTCTTCTTCAGGCATCAGCTCAGAGGGCGCCAAGAGAGCCAAGACGCGGTGGTCGCTGCCTCTCATTTACTCCCTCAGCAATAATAGGGGCACGTCTGGGACTCCTTTGCCGGACCCTGCAAACCTTCAACAGAGCAGCCTCAAAGACAGCCCCCAGCCAGTAAGTATCTCGTATGCTTCCCGCGGTTAGGCGCGCTTGGTGCTTTTCCGTTATTTACATCTGGTTTGTTGGATTTGCAGAGCAGAACAGCCACATCATGGAGCACCGGAGGTTACCCCGAGGTCCAGCCTCATCGAGGCCCCTGAGGCCACTTCCAAATTCTGCTTGCTTCAACCACGCCACCAAGGGAGGATTCTCCGCCACGGAGCGCCTCCGCAAGGGAGGCCTCTCCGACAAGGAGCTTCCCGACAAGGACTGGCGCCGGCGACCCTCCCGGCAGGAGGCCGCGCCACAGCCCCACTGCAGTAATCTTCTTGTCTTGATAGCTTTCCTCGGGTTCTGCTCTTCCGCTTCTCTTTCAATATCTGTTTGATTTGCGCTCCTTCTCGACCATCAGATCCATCCGCCGGAGACCCGATGGAAACCGAGGCTGCCGGTGAGGAAGACGCCGGCGGCAACAGTGTCGACGCCGCCAACATGGAGGAGGAGGAAGCTGGTGCCGACAAGCCCGCCGGCGAGGAGGCTGCCGAGGCCGCTGGTGCAGAAGGCCGGGAGGAATCCGCGATCGACCGACGGCCCGGAGGCCACAGAGCGCTGGCGCTGCGCCGACCGCACGATCCCCGCCACCGGTGCCGCACCAGACTCCGAGGAGCCCCAGCCCGGCGCCTACCTGAAAGCCGGTGAGGGTGTCTTCATCAAGCTCCCATGGGCGTCAAGCTCCAGGGCGCCAGCCGAAGGGGAGACCTTTGATGCGGAGCTACTTGCCTCCGCCGGGCTGTCGCTGGTTGATGCCCCGAGCAGCAGCAGTGGCGAATCTGAGGAAGAGCAGCTGCTAAGGAGGTTGTTGTTGCTCTACCGCGCCCGACAAGCCAAACTGGAGTCCAGAGAGGCGCTTGTCGCGAGGGCGGGAGCTGATTTGGAGAAACGTGCGGAAGAGCTCCAGCGCGTCAACAAAGAGACTCTCCGGGACATAGCAGAGGCTCGGGAGCAGCTTGCCGAGGAGCGCACGGCCTTTATCTTGGAGAAAGGCGAGGTTGAGGAGCAGCAAAGGCTTGCCGGTGAGAAGCTCTCCGCTAGAGAAGGCGAAGCTGGCGCAGCGAAGATCAACCTCGACAGCCGAGGAAGATCTCGCCATGAAAGCAAACGATCGGGCGGGCCGCCCAGAGGCAAAGGATGCTGCCGCTGCTGCGAGGCCGCCAAAGGGGAACTGGAGACGAGGGTGGCTCAGCTGGAGTCCACTCTCGTAAGAGTGCCGAGGAGGTCGCTGGGCTGAAGCGCGAGCGTGAGAAGGATGCTTACACCCTCGGCGAGCTGCAGGCCGCTTGGCTGAAAAGATCAAGGAGATCGACGCCGCCAAGGACGCCAAGGCGGATTTGAGCTGAAATTGACCACCTTGACGGAGACGTTGAACGGCGCTGAGGGAGCGGAGACGGGCCTGCTGGAGAAGATCAAGGCCATCGAGGAGTTGTTTGTCCGAATGCCGTGACCACCTGTAATACTCTTCGGGAGAGCATAATGCATTGGATGAAGGTCTTGTGGACACCGCCACGAGATCCATAATGAGCTGATAGCGTTAGGGATGACAGATCTTGGATATTCCACCGACGAGAACCTCCAACCCAGCGCAAGCTCAGTCTATTCTTCAAAGGCGTGTTGGCGGGCATCCGCGGCTCCGGATGAAGTTCCGCAACTGGGCGGAGGAATCACGCCAAGTCTGTGCCGAGGCTCTCCGTAAGGTGTTGATGAAGGTGGCCTTCCGCAACCCAGGCGCCGACTTCTCCAAGGCCCTCAAGTTCTGCCTTCATCCGCCGATGTTGAAGCGCCAAGACCCTTGTCGCACCCATTGTGACAGGGTGAGCGGAGTTAAGAGGCTCGAGGGTGACCGCGTGATTAGGCCGCTAAGTCTATCTTTTTCTTGTCGCTGAGATCATGTTTAGGCGAAAATCTATTAGATCTCATGATAAGTCATTATGTAATATACACTATCTTAGGCAATCGAATGCAACGTTATTTCCTTTACTTGATTTTTTCCCTTGTATGTTTTTACCCTCGCTTCCGGAAACTTGCGGTGCGGCACCCTTGCCATGAGCGCCGAAAAGTGAACTTCAGCAGCCTCGTCAAGGGTCGCTATCGACAAGCAACCTCGTCAAGGACTAGTCGCAGCTCACTTAAATTGTTGAGCGGACTCAAACAAAATAAGGGTGCGACAAGACGATTCGGTTCCTTCGCGCACAGGTTTTCCATACAAAGTACTTATCGTTCGAGGAAGATAACTTAAAGATTTAAAATTGGTCGCTTAAACTTAGCAACTTAGCTTTTCTGTTGTCCATTTCCCGGCAAGGCGATGGTTCCTCGAGCGACGCTTGTCGGCCCACATCGTTATCTCCTCCTCTCCCCGGTTAACTTGTGGGTGGATGAACCTTCTTCTTGTTTGAGAAGAAAGAAGAGAAAAAGAAAGTTGTGAAGCCTAATGGCTCATTATCGCTTACCGGGCGTGGGTGCTGCACAAGATGTTAGTAACCGCATGCATATATGATTATGAAAGCATGCGTTAACAAAAATGTGCGCAACCATAGGCTTTACTGATGCACGGGCTCTGCGCCCGGCTTTGTACAAAGGATTACATGCAACAGCGGCAAGACTTGTATTAAAGGTTGGTTGCCGGAACGGGTTCCAACAATCGCCTCATGGGTAAAACTTACGAAGATGCTCTATGTTCCAGAATTGCTCACCGAAAGCCGCTTTCGGTCTCAAGGCGGACAGCGCGGGCCTAGTGACTCGCTTTTACCCGATAAGGGCCTTCCCACTTCAAGGCCAACTTGTTGGAATTCTTGGCGGATTGAACGCTACCAAGAACAAGGTCGCCTTCCTCGAAGCTTCGGCACTAACTTTGCGGCTATGGTAGCGGCGCAAAGCTTGTTGGTAACGAGCAGCTCGTACAGCAGCCTCAAGACGATCTTCCTCGAGGAGCAGCGCCTTCTTGCCGCAGCTGCTCTTGCTCAAGCTCATCATAAGCAAGCACTGAGGTGACCCAGATACGAAGTTCCGTGGGGAGAACTGCCTCGCCCGTAGACTAGAGCAAAGGGTGTCCGCCATGGCTCGATTTGGCGCCGCTCGATCGACTAAAGAACCACAGCTCCTCGATCCAGTTCCTTCCGCACTTGCGCAGCCTCGTCGAAAGTTCTGGTCTTGAGTCCTCGCAGCACTTCAGCGCTTGCTCTCTCGCTTGACCGCTGCTTCTTGGATGAGCAACGGAAGCAAAGCAGATCTTGGCGCCAAGATCTTGGGCGATCGCATGAAGGTGCGATTCGTGAACTGTGTGCCGTTGTCGGTGATGATCCGTTAGGAATCCCAAAACGGCAAACAATTGACTCAAGAACTTGATGGTCGATCAGGCGGTCACCTTCCTCACTGGTTCCACTTCTCGCCACTTTGTGAACTTGTCGATTCATGCACGAAACAGTACTCAAAGCCCCGACAGCTCGGGGAAGGGGCCGAGGATGTCGAGCCCCTGCATCGAGAAGGGCCAGGATAAAGGGATCGATGGAGAGCTTGAGCTGGCTGGTGTATCTGCCTTGAATGGAACTCGCACGCTTCACACTTGGTTACTTGTGCGGTTGCATCCCGGAGGGCTTCGGCAGAAGAAACCTTGCCGGAAAGCTTTGCTTGCAAGTGTTTTGCGCCAATGTGGTGACCACATATGCCTCCGTATCTCTCGCCAACAGCTTCGCCCATCTTCCCGCAAATACATTTCAATTTCACTCCGCTGAGTCTTCTTCATGCATGTGATGTTGTCAACAAACTAGTACATACTTGACCGCCGGGCTACTCTTTCCGCTTCTTCTTGCTCTTCGGGAAGTTCTCCGTCTCAAGGAAATGGACGATCTGTTGTGCCCATGTTGGAGCCTCGTGGCTCGACAACAAGGACTAAAGGCTCATCATCATCGAGGGACCATCGGCTTCTACGGCAAGGACCCGCTGGTCCGCCGGAGCTCGATGATCCCGACAAGCTTGCCGGAGCTAAGCTTGTCGAGCGCTTTCTTCAACGATACAAACCGCGTGGTTTGTCGGAGCAAACTGCTCCTCGCTGATATTTGCATTGGTTCTAGGGACCTTCTTGGCAGCGGCCTCGAGAGCTCTGCGGAAAGTAGTCGCTGAAACCAATTTTCTTCTCTTGCTCTGCCCTGTTGATGGTGTCACGGTTGGTCGAGTCAGCTTGAGCACAAAATCCCTGGTTCCACAGTGCAACTTAAGTGCGGCACATTTGGAGAGGCCATCAGCTATATCATTTTGTGCTCTTGGAATGTGTTCCATTTGCGGGCCTTCAAAGTGCTCTTCCAGCTTCCTCACTTCATCAACGAGGCTTCCATCAACGGACTCGTAATCCTTATTTACTTGGCGGACGACAAGTCGAGAGTCTCCCCGACAATGAGCTTCTTAATCCCAAGGTCCACTGCAATCTCGAGACCGCAAGCAAGCCTTCATACTCTGCAAAGATTGTTTGTTGCTTGTTCCTTGGGAAAGTGCATCCGGACTATGTACTTGAGGTGCTCTCCTGGGTGCGATAAGCACGCCGCACCGGCGCCTTGCAGCAGTAGGCACCGTCAAAGTACATCAGCCACTCTTTATTTGCTCGCTTGACGGGATGCTCGCTCGAATCTCTTCATCCTGCGCTACGCCCACTCGCTATGGATTCTGCCAATGCCCTGCTCAGATAGTTGAAGTGCTTTCGAACTTAAGACCAAAGCTTGACAACCCAAAGGCCCACTCAACAATCCTGCTCGTTGCTTCGGATTTTGCAAAATCCTCTTCAGCAGAAAGCGAGTGACAATTGTTATCTCATGTGCTTGGAAGTAATGGCGCAGCTTTCGAGGCCATGAGCAGGCCGAAAAGCAGCTTCGCACACCGTAGTACCTTGACCTAGCCCCCGCAAGGGAACCGACAAAGTACACCGGCGCTGCACCATCTTCTTCCGTATCTTGGCGCAACCTGCGCTGATCCGTCGTCGCCGGGACCGGAGCTTGACGGCGAAGCCCCCCGCTTGTCGCTGGACGCACCTGCCTCGGTTGCCGGCTCATCATCTGCCTCCCTCTCCGCTACTAATGCAGCACTAACCACTTGATTGGTCGCCGCTATATACAGCAGCAACTTCTCTTGCGGCTTAGGTGCGACAAGTGTTGGCGTGGAGGACAGGTATCCCTTCAAGTCCTGCAGCGCAGCCTCCGCTTCGGGAGTCCATTTCATTGGACCTGCCTTTTTCAAAATCTTGAAAACGGCAGGTATGCGCCAGCAGACTTAGACATGAACCTGCCGAGAGCAGCCACGCAACCGCAAGCCTCCGACGTCCTTGACGCGCTTTGGTGCTTCGATCTGCTCAATGGCCTTGATCTTGTCGGGATTGGCTTCAATTCCCCGCTGAGATACAAAGAACCCGAGAAGCTTGCCGGAAGGGACTCCAAACACGCACTTCTCGGGGTTAAGCTTGAGGTTGATCTTGCGCAGGTTTGCAAACGTCTCATCCAAATCCTGAATCAGAGTTGCTCTGTCCTTGCTCTTGACCACTATGTCATCCATGTAGGCTTCTACATTTCTGTGTATCTGCGGTCCAAAAGCATCATGGACTACCCTTGCAAAGGTTGAACCAGCATTCTTCAAACCGAAAGGCATCTCAGATAAAGCAAGACGTGCCACATGGTGTGATGAATGCGGTTTTCTCTTCATCCTCTTCTGCCATGAAGATCTGATGATATCCTGAATATGCATCAAGAAACGAAAGCAGATCGCACCCAGCTGTGGAGTCAACAATCTGGTCGATACGCGGCAAGGGAAATGGGTCCTTGGGACAAGCTTTATTAACATCCGTGAAGTCAATACAAAGTCTCCATTTCCCATTAGCCTTGGGTACTACTACCGGATTGGCCAACCACGTGGGGTGGAGGACTCCTCTGACAAGCCCTGCTGCTTCCAATTTCTTGATTTCTTCTGCTATGAATTCTTGGCGCTCCACTGCCTGTTTCCTGACTTTTTGCTTGACGGGCCGCGCGTGAGGACAGACAGCTAGGTGGTGCTCAATTACTTTCCTGGGAACACCGGGGATATCAGATGGTCGCCATGCAAACACATCGACATTCGCCCGCAGGAAAGCAATGAGCTCGCCTTCCTATTTAGGATCAAGCGTGGCACTGATGGTGTAGGTACCACCAGTGCCGTCCTCCTTGGCGGGCACCTTCTTGGTCTTTGGCGGAGCTGCCATTGTCTTGTTGTACTTGCCGGTGGAACTCGATGGTGCATCGTCGACGGTAGCGCAGCACTCCAAAGAGGTGCGCTTGCCGGAGTGGGCAACAGAGCTCTTGCCGGGCCTGGTGGTCTTCTTCTTCGCCCGGAGCTCCAAATGTAGGTGGTTTGCTATCCGTATGGCTGCTGCATCCCGGTAATTTTGTCGGCGCAGATAAGTGCATCCTTCTTGTCGCCATGGACAGAAATGACACTTATCGGGCCGGGCATCTTGAGTAGGTTGTATGCATAGTGAGAGGCGGCCATGAACTTGGCGAGTGCCGGACGGCCAAGTATGCCATTGTAGGGCAATGGGAAATCGGCGACGCCGAACGTGACCTCTCGTTCTGAAGTTGAGCTCACCGCCAAGGTTACCGCAGCAGATCTTCCCTTGGGCTTGCTCCTTCCTGGGTTGATTCCTTGAAAGTACCAGCTTCTTGAGCTCATTGTCGTGGATTTGAAGTTTCGAGCACTGTGGAGGAGATCAAATTCAGGCCGGCCCCGCCGTTGACCAGCATCTTTGTGACCTTGAGGTTGCGGATGGTTGGTGAGACCAACATCGGCAAGCACCGACCGCAGTGATGCGATCGGGTGATCCTCAATGTCAAAGATGATGGGCGGCTGACCACTTCGAGGTTTGCGTGACTCTATGGATGGTTCTCGCTGCATTGACCTCACGCATCCATTGCTTTAGTTGGCGGTGTGAGGTGGGCAGAGACGCACCACCGTCAACGCAAAGGACCTCTGTTGCCTTTTGAAACTCCTGCTCATCAACTTCATCATCTTCATAGTCCTCATCATCTTCATCTTCATCTTCTTCTTTGTCGCGCCACGGGAGGTCTGTCTCTTGCCGCTGCTTGGCCTTGCCGCAAGCGCCCTCCCCGCCGGGTCTCTTCTTACTTGCCGCACCTGCACCTTCTTGGCTTTTCTTTGTCTCGCCGCCAGATTCGCTTTCAGAGCTCAACAAGCTGCTCGACTTTCTTTCAGCTCGAGATCATGGCCCTTAGTGCGTGAATTTTACAAGATCTGCTTGTTGGAGCTGCCAGTTTGTCGGCGTCCGCCACAGCTTGGCGGTCGGCGCTAACGGCAATCTCCTTGCCGAGCCACCAGCCTTGGCTTGGTTGGCGGCACCATCCTGCCGGACTGCTCGACAACTAGTACTTCTTGGTTTTTCTTCCTCCTGTTGTTCCGCCGCCGGCTATTCCATGTTGGGGCGGTCCCCTCACTGCCGACTCTGCTCCCACACTCTCTCCTGGGAGCCTTCTTCCTTCTTCAACAAGGCACACTTGTTGGCCTGGCTGTATGAGCTCACTGACGCCTTTCACTTTGCACATTGCCATCTCTTCCTCATCCTGCGATTCCGCACATTCTCGATGGAATGCACTAATCATCGCGGCGGTGGACGCCCGGGATGTTATAGTGCACTCGGCTGAATCTCTGGATGAATTTATGAGACTCCCTCCTTTTGGGCAAGCAGGTGGAGATCACTCTCCGCCGTGAGGCTTGTGGTCACTTGTGAAGGCGCCAACAAACTGCCGCACAAATCTGCCTAAGAAGAAATAGAGCTATCCGCAAGTGCATGAGCCAAGATCCGACGCTTGGCTTGAGCACCAAGGGAAGTAGTTGGCGAGGATCTTGTCGCCTCGCCCCCCGCAGCCTGCACCGCGATGGTGTAGATGCCGAGGAACTCCGATGGATGTGTCCTGCCGCGCATTTCTCCGCACATCTGGTTTGAAGTTCTTCTTGTCGGGCCACCGACTTGCCGCAGCTCACGAGTGAACGCAGGGCAACCTATCACAGACGGCAAGTCGCCTGGTTCTCTGGCGCATGCATATCGACGGTGGGCCCGCGCTGGTCGATTGACGGCGGCGCTTTCTTCGGCGCCGATTCGGGTTCGAAGCGCCTCTTCTTGCCGCCTCAAGAACTTGGCGTTGGTCGCGACGAAGCCAGGATCCGACGACGCCGTGGAGTCGCTGCCGAGGTGGATCCGCGAGTCGGCGATCTTGGCCTTCGAAGGGAGGTACGGGCGCACCCACAAGTCTGCCGCCATCGGCTCGCGCTTTGTCGCCCGCCGCGCCGCGGCACTTGGTTGCCGGGACGCCGCAGCTGGCGGCCGGCGAGACTTTGAATCGTGGCCTTCCATTCGCCGACCTTATCGGCCGCTGAGGTAATCTAGGAGCAGTTGGGCTCTTGCCAAGGCTTCCGCTGGTGTGGTTGGCGGCAAGGGCGACGGAGCGAAGAACGGATATGCTCGGACTCCTAACCAAGTTAGAGGAGCAGCATCCCGCCCCCAGCGATCGCACTCCCACTCGTGCCGGCATGCCGAGGTGCATGCGGTCTCGAGGGCCTCGGACCCTCCAGCTTGGCCTTGATCCACGAGCGATGGCGCCACCAAGATCGGGCGCTGTCTGTCCCGCGCCTCCCGCGACGGACGCTGTGCAGATTCGACGCCGACGCTCGCCGCCGCTGTCCTTGGACCCGGCGGCGCGTCAGGCTCTTTTCAGCGACGCCGGTTCCTCCGCTGCGCTTCCCCACCGCGTGACAGCTCTGTGGTGGTGGGTTCGACGTGGACGGCTCAGCTGCTGCCAAGGCTTCTTCTTCGGCGCCATGTCGATTTAAGACGCCGATGGAGTTGCTAGTGCGACCGCCGACCGGGTTCACACAGCCTCGACGCCCCTACCGGCGCGCGCCAAAGATGTCGGGGTGAGGAGCTGGTCGTGCCTCACGAGCACCCACGGACCTCGGGTCCCTTTGTGGTTCGGAGGGGGCGGAGGCCGCACAAAGAGCGGGTCGAGGCGGTGCGCACGAGAGGTTTTTACCCAGCTTCGAGCTCTCCGAGAGATAATACTCCTACTGCTGCTTTGTGGATTATCTGGTGTTCTTGCTAGGGAGCAATGCTGGCTACAAAACCTAGCTTGAGTATGATGAACTAAGCTGGAGCTAGACTAGAAACCCAGCCGAATCGAACCCCTTCTATGTTGCCCCCGGCCCTCCTTTTATAGGCTCAAGGGGTTACCACATATGGCAAGTAGACAAGGTTACAATGGTAATAACCTAGGTAGGTATACTGCTATGTACAATGTACAGTAACCCACACCTAACTCGACGGCAAGGGACAAGAGTCATCAATGCCCGCCACGGTCGCCTCGAACAAGGTAACAGGACCGCAAGGCGCCTCCGCCACGATAGTGGCTTGTCAGCTGCTTGTCGCTACTCTCCGCTGGCTGCACAGCCCCGACACGCTGCCCTGGGAGAGCCCTGTGGTGACACGCTGGCGGGTGAGCTGGAGCGAGATGGAGAGGTCGCTCGTCCGGCAAATACCTTGCCGCAAGGGAACCTTGTCGCGCTTTTGGGGTTCAGCGCCACTGCCTTCCCTGCAAGCTCCTCTTGCCGGGCCTTGTTTTTTGCCTTGAGTATTCCTTCCGGCAAGCTCCTCTTGCCGGGTCTTGACTGCTTGTTTTGAATGGCTCCGAGGAGCTATCAAGGTCTTATGACAACAGGCCGCCCGCCTTGGGCGCAGAATCGTCTGCAGACGAAGTTCGGGGTACTAGGGTACCCCTATTCTAGTACACCGACACGATGTTTCCTCCATACATCGACAACCAATCCATACCAAGAATTACATCCAAACCTTGGGATTCCAATATAATTAAACTCTGGGAAAACATGCCTCCCTATACTTAATGGCACTTGAAAACATCCTTGATCGGCCATATACTCCGCCTCCCGGTGAGCTTACTAGCATGGGTGTCTTAAGAGTCCTAGTGGGCAGGCTAAACTTATCCACAAATCCCTTGATATGTATGAATGCGATGCACCAAGATCAAAAGAACAACTGCAGTAAATGACTTAACCAAAACTTACCTATTATCGATCTCGCTAAACTTCAACCTCCTCCACGGTAACGTGGTTCACTTGTCCTCTGCTGAAAGGATTCGCTTCTTTCCCGAGCTTCCATTGCCATTTCCATTCGGGCTTCGGACATTCATTTGCATAATGCCCGGTCTTATGCACTTAAAACAAGTGATGTGGCTCAGGTCTACCTTGGTTGGTGTTGACGGGTTGGTGCGGTTTTGTCCATTGCTTCCTCCATTCCCGCTTTCCATTCTTGGTGCCATTATGGTTGTGCGAGCTACCTCCTCCGTGAGTATGCTGAAATTGTCCTCCGGCTTCGGGTAAGGCGAAGCTTCACGAGCTCCGAGTTATACTTCCCTGTCCATACTTTCTCTTGCGATTGTCAATCACTGCTGCTTCCTTCAATCATAAGATCATGATCTACTAACTCCTGGTAGTTATTGAAGGTGGCTACCATCAACCGCATGCTCAGCTCATCATTCAGTCCTTCTAGAAACTTCTCCCGCTTAGTCTGCATCCGTAGCAACGCTATCCGGGGCATAACGTGCTAACTTATCAAATCATCCACATATCGCCAACTGTCTGTCCCTCCTTGGCGCAAGTTGCAAACTCACGCTTCTTCAAGGCCATAGCTCCTGCCAAACATGGGCAGACGGAAGGCTTGCTGAAATTGATCCCATGTGACAAAGTGTCTCTGTGGTAAGTGGCTGTAAAATTCTCCCACCATGCTGCTGCGGGTCCTTCGAGCTGATGTGCGCAAACTTCACCCTTTCTACATCTCAGACATCCTGCAGTGGTCAACTCCTCCCTATCTTATGGAGCCAATCATCTCTACTATCGCTCGGTGCTACCGAAAACACCGCGGATTCGGCCTCAAGAACCGAGTCAGATGGTCAAAAGGTGGTGGTCGTGGTGGGTTGTTGTTGTTGTTGTTGTTGTTGTTGCCTTGGTTCTGTACCAATGTTTGAATCAAGGCATTCTACTGCTGAATCAACTGAGTGATCTCTGGCGGGAAAACAAATCCGGGGTCGCGTCTCGGAGGCATCTGAGGGTTTATAGAAAAGACGAGAGTTAGAATGAGGTCTAGGGAGAAAACACTACCCATATGCACATGAGACAAATCACACAATATCACTCCAATCAATTCAAACAAGGGCATACAACGGTCTATCTATCGTTACAAAGTGCTGGGACTAAAACTAATTTAAAATGGGGGAAATCTACTACTGTTATGGTGGTCAACTAGAAAACTGCTCGATGAAGACTCCATGATATCTGCTCCAGCTTCATCTTCAAATCATCATCACTAGGATCGAATCGGTGTCGCCGATGATGATTTAGTTCTCTCGACAGTGCAATCTTCATCTTCTCCTCCGGGTGCTGAATTTCCCATGAGTTCTTCAATCTTCTCCTTAAGATCGCCGTTTTGTCCCACTAGAGTTACAATCTCCTCCATGTAGTCCTTGCGAGTGGCCTTCAGTTCTCCTTCTAGTTCGATAATCTTAGCTTTTGATGTCTTCAACTCCATCATGTCTGCGCACATCTGGTTCTCCTGGCGTTGAATGTGCTGATTTAACTCCTGGATGAAAGCTGCAATGGATCGATCCTTCTTAGTGCCAACTATCTCCCATTGTTCATCTCAGCGCCCGCAAATCTGGTAGATAGTATCCTTGAGGTCTTCTTTGTAAACTTCTCCAATGCGTCCCATGGTTATGTGAGCTGCCATGCTCTTTCCTGCACTCCAGGTTGGTGCATTGAAAACACACTCTATGGGCTCCGTGATTGGCGCAAACGCCCTTCCGGAACTTGAGCTTGAATCTTCCAAAGACTCTTCTTCGGTAAAGTGGAATTGTAGGTCCCGTGAAGCTTGGTACTCCTATGTTCAGTACTTAGTGACTTCCTTCAGGTGTCGTCCAAAGGGTATATCTTCATCCAGCTGGGTGAACTTGATCCTCGCTTCCGTCATCCTAAAAGCCAATTTTTCCCTACTGCAAAGGAATAAATTTGTTTAACTATCATGGTGGTTGTTAAACATTGAGAATGGTTGACAGCATTCTCAATCCCAATTAAAAGTACTCATTAAAACCCAAAATATTAATTAGAAGTAACATGATGAGATTCACATGATATCCAAGTACTAGATACTCAAAATGTCCATAACCGGGACACAGCTAACCATGATTAGTTTATACACTCGCAGAGGTTTATGACTTTTCCCCACAAGACTCGATCGCCTCCGCTGGATTTCTCGTGACTACATGATGTTTGAGAAACGGATGACCGAGACATAGTCTTTCTAAGCGCTTAGCACCTTACATAGGGTAGACCGCACACCTACTTTCCCTACATCCGCTAGTCTACCCATAAGAGTTCGCACAACTTAATCAACTATGCCAGAGCCCATAATGGCTTGTGGCTGCACACGTAAGTTTCTAGTTTGAATAATCTCATGATCCCTTTGAGCCCGGGTGGCGGTCCAAGAAATACAGCAAGTCCCGATGGAAACCAGTGCCTCAATCCACCCAGATGTATGTTTAAGTTGCCACCTTAAATAAACCATTAATTAACACTCTCACATCTGTCATGGATACACTCACCCAATCCACGCCTACTAGCATAGCATGGCAATATAAGCAAACGAGAAGTAACTCCCAAAGGTTTGAAAATAAACAGGTAATAGGTACTACCTCAACTACTTCCCAAAACCCACAATTTAATTAGATCCTAATCATGCAATGTTTGAGGATAGATCTAATGCATAAAAACTGGGTAGTAGAAAAGGTATGATCAAAGTGTTACTTGTCTTGCTAATGATCCGCGAAACCTAGAGACTCGAAGTAACAGGCGGCGCACTCCGGGTATTCTATCGCAGACAAACAAACAAGCATACAATAAGTACTCATCTAATGCACAGGTAAAATCAAAATAGATCTAACCAGATAGTTCAACTTAAGAACTCCGGTTTGCAAAAAGAAACAAATCAAACGAAGCAACGAAAGTAAAACGACGAAAGAAAATAGCTCTGTTTTACTAATCTGAATCTAAGTCAAATTTTAGAGAAGCAAAAACTTGTTTAAGTAGGTTATTAGGAAAGAGGGTTTCTAGATGAAACTCCAGGCGCTTGAATCGCCTGATTCCGATAAACGAGCGAAAAATTATACTAAAATGAAAATCGGATCAGGAATCGCGATCAGAAAAATCGCGGATTAAATCCGAAAAAAAGAAAAACGACGAACAGGTTAACGAACGGACGTTCGTTAACTAAACTAATCTGACGAACGTGTTCATTAAAAACGAACGAACGAAAGGGGTTAGGGTTAAGGTTTGGGCGGGCGTGGCGTGGCAATGTGGTGGGTCAAGGGCGGGCTACTGGTCAAGGGCGGCGGGCTGGGGGCGCCAAGCAGCGCTATTTATAGTGCCCCGAGCGAGTCCCGCCGGGCACGCCCAAGGTCGGTCGCGTTTTTTTTTAGTAATTCCGAGCAGAAGAAAAATAAAAAGAAATACTAAATGACTCAAAAATCCCGAATAAATTTTCCCGCTTCTAAAATCAAGCCGACTAGATGAACATTTATTTGGGGCCTAAATGCAATTTTGAAAACGCGTATTTTCCTAAATTCAAATAAAAGGCTAAAACTCCAAAATAAAATCTTATTTGATTTTTTATTAAATATTCATTATTTATTTATTTTGGGAAAGTCATTTTATTCCCTCTCTCATATTTTGACAGTAGAAATAATTGAAGATAAAATAAATAAAATCAAATGATCCTATTTTCAAAATTTGAGAAAACTCAAATATGAAAATAACGAAATCCCCAACTCTCTCTGTGGGTCCTTGAGTTGTGTAGGATTTCTTGGATCGAGCCAATAAAGCAACAAAAATATGATATGCATGATGATCTATGTATAACATTCCAAATTGAAAATTTGGGATGTTACAGTAGAGGTAGCGTGCCGACGGCGATCACATCGACCTTGCAACCATTCCCAAAGTGCATCATCACCTCGTCCTTCGCCAGTCTCCGCTTATTCCGCAGCCTCCTGCTTTGAGTTACAATATGAGCAACCGCACCGGTATCAAATACCTGTGAGCTACTACGATTACTAGTAAGGTACACATCAATTACATGTATATCACATATACCTTTGGTGTTGTCGGCCTTCTTGTCCGCTAAGTACTTGGGGCAGTTCCGCTCAAAGGACCACTTCCCTTGCAATAAAAACACTCGGCCTCGTGCTTGGGTCCATTCTTTGGTTTCTTCCCAAGCAGCTTGCTTGCCGGGCGCTGCACCTCCCTTGTCGCCTTTCTTGAAACCCTTTACCCTTGCCCTTCTTCAACTTAGTGGTTTTATTCACCATCAACACTTGATGTTCCTTTTGATTTCCACCTCCGCTAATTTCAGCATTGAATATACTTCAGAATGGTCTTTCCATCCCCGCATATTGAAGTTCATCACAAAGCTCTTGTAGCTAGGTGGGAGCGATCAAGGATTTCTCACAATCTAATCCGTATCATCCGAGAGATTAACTCCCACTGAGATAAGCGGTTGTGCAACCTGCATATTTTGAGTATGTGTCACGACGTAACTATTCTCCTCCATCTTACAACTATAGAACTTGTCGGAGACTTCATATCTCTCAACCCGCATGAGCTTGGAAACCATTTTCAGCTCTTGAACATCTCATATGCTCCGTGTTGCTCAAAACGCTTTTGGAGCCCCGGTTCTAAGTCAGAAGCATGCCGACCGAACCAGGGAGTAATCATCACTACGCCGATCGCCAAAGCGATCATAATGTCTTGAGTTGCTGGGAAAACAGGTGCTTTGCATCAAGGACATATGCTTTCTTGGCAGCTATGAGGATAATCCTCAGGTTACGGACCCAGTCTGTGTAGTTGCTGCCATCTTCTTTCAGCTTGGTTCTCTCTAGGAACGCGTTGAAGTTGAGGGCAACATTAGTGTGGGACATTTGATCTACAAGACATATTGCAAAGTTTTAGACTATGTTCATGATAATTAAGTTCATCTAATCAAATTATTTAATGAACTCCCACTCAGATAGACATCCCTCTAGTCATCTAAGTGATGCATGATCCGAGTCAACTAGGTCGTGTCCGATCATCACATGAGACGGACTAGTCATCATCGGTGAACATCTTCACGCTGATCGATCTTCTATAATGACTCATGTTCGACCTTCGATCTTCCGTGTTCGAGGCCATGTCCATACATGCTAGGCTCGCAAGTCAACCTAAGTGTATTGCGTGTGTAATCTGGCTTACACCCGTTGTATTCGAACGTTAGAATCTATCACACCCGATCATCACATGGTGCTTCAAACAACGAACCTTCGCAACGGTGCACGCTAGGGGAACACTTTCTTGAAATTATTATAGGATCATCTTATTTAAGCTAGCGTCATTCTAAGCAAATAAGATGCAAAAACATGATAAACATCACATGCAATCAAATAGTGACATGATATGGCCAATATCATTTTGCTCCTTTTGATCTCCATCTTCGGGGCGCCATGACCATCATTGTCACCGGCATGACACCATGATCTACATCATCGTGTCTTCATTAAGTTGTCTCGCCAACTATTACATCTACTACTATGGCTAACAGTTTAGCAACAAAGTAAAGTAATTACATGGCGTTATTCATTGACACGCAGGTCATACAATAAATTAAGACAACTCCTATGGCTCCTGCCGGTTGTCATACTCATCGACATGGAAGTTGTGATTCCTATTACAAGAACATGATCAATCTCATACATCACATATATATCATTCATCACATCCTTTTGGCCATATCACATCACACGACATATGCTGCAAAACCAAGTTAGACGTCCTCTAATTGTTGTTGCAAATTGTTTTACGTGGCTGCTATAGGTTTCTAGCAAGAACGTTTCTTACCTACGCCAAAACCACAACGTGATATGCCAATTTCTATTTACCCTTCATAAGGACCCTTTTCATCAAATCCAATCCGACTAAAGTGGGAGAAACAGACACCCGCTAGCCACCTTATGCAACTAGTGCATGTCAGTCGGTGGAACCTGTCTCATGTAAGTGTACGTGTAAGGTCGGTCCAGGCCGCTTCATCCCACGATGCCGCCGAATCAAGATAAGACTAGTAACGGCAAGTAAATTGACAATATCAACGCCCACAACAAACTTGTGTTCTACTCGTGCATAGTAACTACGCATAGACCAAGCTCATGATGCCACTGTTGGAGATTGTAGCAGAAATTTAAAATTTTCTACGCATCACCAAGATCAATCTATGGAGTCATCTAGCAACGAGAGAGAGGAGTGCATCTATATACCCTTGTAGATCGTGAGCGGAAGTGTTCAAGAGAACGGGGTTGATGGAGTCGTACTCATCGTGATCCAAATCACCGATGATCCTAGCGCCGAACGGACGGCACCTCCGCATTCAACACATGTATGGAGCGGAGACGTATCTCGCGCCTTGATCCAGCAAGGAGGAGGGAGAGGTTGAGGAAGAGAGCTCCAACAGCAGCACGGCGGCGTGGTGGTGATGGAGTAGCAAGATTCTAAGCAGGGCTCGCCAAGCTCTTAACGGAGGAGGAGAGGTGTTGGGAGGAGGGGTTGCGCCTTGGATGTGGTGTGCAGCCCTCCCCGCCTCTATTTATAGGGGAAGAGGGAAGGGGGCGGGCCCCCTCTAGATGAGATCTAGAGGGGGGGCGGCCAAGGGGGCGGCGGCCAAGGGGAGGGGCTTGCCCACCAAGCAAGGGGGGGCGCCCCCTTTAGGGTCCCCCCCCCCAACCCTAGGCGCATGGGCCCAAGGGGGGGTGCACCCAGCCCACCTAGGGGCTGGTTCCTTCCACCTACAGCCCATAAGACCCTCCGGCAAGTGGACCTCCTGTGGACCCCGAACCCCTCCGGTGGCCCCTGACAATACCGTATGCCCCGAACTTTTCCGTGACCGTATGATAACTTCCCATATATAAATCTTCACCTCCGACCATTCCGAACTCCTCGTGACATCTGGGATCTCATCCGGACTCAAAAACATTCGTAATCACATACATATCTTCCTTATAACCCAAGAGTCATCGAACCTTATGTGTAGACCCTACGGGTTCGGGAATCACGCAGACATGACCGAGACAGCTCTCCAAATAATAACCAACAGCGGGATCTGGATACCCATGTTGGCTCCTACATGTTCCACGATGATCTCATCGGATGAACCACGATGTCGAGGATTCAAGTAATCCCGTGATACAATTCCCTTTGTCAATCGAGTACGTTATTTGCCCGAGATTCGATCGCCGGTATTCCAATACCTCGCTCAATCTCGCTACGCAAGTCACTTTACTCATCATCAGAATGATGATCCCGTGACCAACCACTTGGTCACATTGAGCTCATTATGATGATGCACTATCGAAAGTGGGCCCAGAGATACCTCTCCGTCATAGGGAGTGACAAATCCCAGCCTCGATCCGTACAACCCAATGACACTTTCGAGATACCGTAGTGCACCTTTATAGACACCCAGCTTAGGTTGTGACGCTTGGTACACCCAAAGCACTCCTATGGTATCCGGAGTTGCACGATCTCATGGTCTAAGGAAATGATACTTGACATTAGAAAAGCTCTAGCGCATTTAACTACACGATCTTGTGCTATGCTTAGGATTGGGTCTTGTCCATCACATCATTCTCCCAATGATGTGATCCCGTTATCAATGACATCCAATGTCCATGGTCAGGAAACCGTAACCATCCATTGATCAACGAGCTAGTCAACTAGAGGCTCACTAGGGACATGTTGTGGTCTATGTATTCACACATGTATTACGATTTCCGGATAACACAATTATAGCATGAACAATAGACAATTATCATGAACAAGGAAATATAATAATCATTTTATTATTGCCTCTAGGGCATATTTCCAACATAAAGATCTTCGTAGAATATGTAGGAGCCAATATGAGCATCCAGGTTCCACTATTGGTTATTGACCGGAGACGTGTCTCGGTCGTGTCTACATAGTTCTCGAACCCGTAGGGTCCGCACGCTTAAAGTTCGATGACGATTTGTATTATGAGTTTATGTGATTTGATGACCGAAGGTTATTCAGAGTCCCGGATGAGATCATGAACATGACGAGGAGTCTCGAAATGGTCGAGACATAAAGATTGATATATTGGACCATGTTATTCGGACACCTGAAGTGTTCCGGAGGGTTTCGGGTAAAACCGGAGTGCCGGAGGGGTCACCAGAACCCCCGGGGGGAACTAATGGGCCATCATGGGCCCTATTGGAGAGAGAGGAGGGCAGCCAGAGCAGGCCGCCCTCCCCCCATTGGAGTTCGAATTGGACAAGTGAAGGGGGCGGCGCCCCCCTTTCCTACTCCCTCTCCCTCTCCTTCCTTCCCCCTCTCTCCTTCTTGGTGGAATCCTACTACACTAGAAAAAAAATACACTTCCGTGATGATACGTGTTTGTCACAGTAGGTCACGTTTTTTGTCATGCATGTACATCCATGACAAATTTATGATGTAATGAAGATAGTCATACCGTCTCGTCGAGAAGTGTTCCATGACATTACCAAAATTATCATCACGGAAGTGTCCACTTCCATGACGATAAATCGCGCGTCACAGAAGTGCTTTCGTCAAGGGTGACCGACACGTGGCATCCACCGTAACGGAACGTCGTTAACCTATCTGGTCGGGTTTTGGATCTGATAACCCGTTAATAGCCCCGACCAACGGGAAATTTCCACGTGTAAAATTCTTGTTTGCCGGACGAAACACGTGTCACTCGTCGCTGGGTCGATAGGCGCCTATGATATGTCGACACGCGCCACGCCCACCATCGCCCATTTAGCTTACAAAGCCAGCCCATTTGACTTGGTCAAAAGTTAACGGGCTGGCCCATGAAAAGCCTGTTAACGGTTTCTTCACAAATAGCCCATTTTACGGCCCGTTAACTCACGGCCCGTTAGGCACTAAAGGAAATCGGCCCAACAACGTCATGTGGGTCGTTGAATATAACACCAGCCCATTTCACTTTCGGCCCATGTATGGCCCACGACGTCTTTCGGACCATATGAGGCCTTCGTATCTTTCGGCCCTTTACAGGCCTACGGTGACTCTAGCCCATAATGAACAGTAATTATCTTTGTACCCGTTAACGGCCCGTGATTTACATGGGCCGCTTCCAGCTCGTGTTAGCTTTCGCCTATTGATGGCCCATACGTTTGGGCTCCTTTTCGCCCTCGACATTCCGACCACATCGCCTGTTCCCTAATGGGCCAAATTCGCCCATGGCAAGAGTCGGCCCACATCGGCATGTTCCCCAAATGGGCCAAATTCGCCCATGGCAAGAGTCGCCCACATCGCTCGTTACCCTAATGGGCCAAATTCGCCCATGGCAAGAGTCGCCCGCTTCGCCAGCCGCCCTATATTCTCGCCCATTAACGACCGCTATGCCCGTGATGAATTGCTTTTGCAGTCCCACGGCCCGTTAACGGCCCGTTACCGTGTTGGGCCGATACCAAGCACGCCTGACACGCCCATGTAGACCCATTTATTCGATGGCCCGAGGCCCGCCGACACAGCCCATTTATCGACGGCCCGAGGCCCACCAATTACAGCCCATTTATCGATGGCCTGTGAGGAGACCCATGGATCCTACGGCCCGTATATGGCCCATGGTAGTTGCGCCACTAGCAAACTAGGGAAAAGAAGACTAGGAAATAAATAAGGTCAAACAAACGCTAGGCTATTAAGGCAATTGCACAGATTACATCCACTCTAAGCATCAAAGATCGCCACTAGTGCAAATATAGGGAACACCCTACACTATACAAAAATGGCTTGTTGTTTTCTTCACCGTGGCTGCACGTTAAGAATAAATTTTGTATCGCACCAAAACAAATTATAACTATATAACAAAAGGAAGGTTGGCATAAAACTTAATAGCCTAGCGTATAAATGCACCACCGTAAGTTCGTAAGATCGGTTCATTTGATCCGACTATTACGCTTTTCATGTTGTATTGTCCGATGGAGCACCATAACCTCGCCTTCATTTCCCTAGGCTCTGAACAACATAGCAAATGTCCGATAGTCTGGTTTCAAAACCATGCATATCTTGACGACATTGAGCAATGTTTCTCCTTGTTTCACAAAGGGCCTCTGTTAGGGAATGGACTTGTGTCTGGAGCGCAGATACAACATTGCTTTGAGCTTGCATATCCTGATCATGAGGCAGTTTGGACGATATTGCCTTAACAACCAACCCAGTATTACGCAAGAACGTGCTTTTGGCACTGTTAGTGGACAGGTACTGACCCACTGCAGCTAGCAAGAGCTGATATTGCGTTATAGTTTCCTGGCGGTTCCACCATTTTTTCCATAGCTCGCTGAAAAGTTGAGGTTTTACATTAGTAGTACCAAAACAGAAGATATTAAGGAGGCAGCAAAACCAAACAAAATAGCTTTGGTCTATATACAGAACTTATTCTGGTGAACCCATGTAAAATATTAGTTGTATTTTATTGCAAAGTACATAATAAAACCAGGTTCCAAACATATGACCATGTACCATCGCTAATGTATTGTCTATTTCTTCACATTGTATTGAGGGCTAAGGATAAAGAGACGAAGTTTATAATACGGTAAGCATAGTATGACATCATTCATATCACAAAACAACCGAGAATGCATAAACAGCAATTGTAACGCTTGTGTGGGCAAGTCCAAGACGGAACTAGATTACGGGTCAAGATCAAAGGAACATCACTCCTCCCTTTTAAACCTTGTAAGGTGCAATGATACGCTAAGACAATTGTGTATAAAATTGAAAAGAGTAATAGACATTGGCTGCAAACCATGCAGTTCAAGGCACAAGTTAGAGTAAGTAGTAGTTAAAAGGCATGAGGATTAAGGACTTGCATCAGCGGCTTTGATCGGTGTAGTCATGCCCTTCTTCTTGCCGGTGTGATGTCCTTGAAGATTTCCACAGCATTTGGTTCAGTACTTTTGGTCCTTATGGCTTTCCTCCGCATTTCGAACAAGTCAATATAGATCTGATAATATGGTATAGCAAAAGAGTGAAACAGCAGCTAATTACAAGAGCCTCGCAGAAGTGCAATATAGCTACGAGATCCTGTCGTCTGTTGGAATTTCACTTTCATACGGTTGGCCTTGTTCTTTGAATAGTTCACCTACAAGAAGATAGATTTGTGTGGCACATGCGTCAATAGGACTTCAACATGTGATCTGATCACATATATATAATGTACCGATACTTGGATCGACCAAGTGTTTAACAAGGCCCTCCAGCCTTCATCCGATATATTTTCCATCGAGATGTTTGGGAAAGTTCACCGTTAGCCTTGCCTTCAAAGTGAGTTTTCCTCAAGTTATACCGACATCGTCAGCAGAGCAGACTTGAAAACATGGGTGCAAGCTTGTCCGGTTGCATCATCTTGGATATCCAACTTGAACCTCATCTGTTGAAAATTATGGGAGTCTCATTATCGCAAACCTAGAAAGTATGGGATGAGCAAGACGATATTACTAGTTTCCATACATAACCATACTTACAGATAAATGGTCGAGGAAGGTGTTGAACTGGTTTCGCTTTTGTCATTCCTATATCAATCCATGTTGGGAGGATACGTACATGACACCTAACGGCAACCGCTGCCTCTGATACTAACTTGGCTGACTCTGTAGCATCACGTGGCCTTTTTAAACCTGCCTCAAAACGGATCTCCATTCTTCCTCCTCTAGATTTAGTTAACCTATCGAGCATTATCCCTGATGTTTGTTTCCTCTTGCGCCTAGGTGCTAGTCCAACAACGAACATAGGAAGTGTTAGTGTACATCAAACTGTGAGACTACATATAAAGAAGCATGCAACTTTAACTTGACTCCAGCAACTACCTTCTTGCTGTTGAAGCTCACAAGGTTCATCTGATATTGCCAACTCGTCTTGTGTCAAGAGGGCTTGGGAAGTAGTGACAGGTGGCAAGGGAGCTTGGGAACATGCTGCTAGCTCAGTTGACGCACGAGTATGTCGTGCAGCTGGTAGTACTGTGGTAGGTGTTGCAAGAACTAGGGCTGTCTCTTCTTGTTTGGTGGCAGCTATTTATTTCTGTTTGGCTTTTTTTGCAGCTCTTGTAGCATGGGATGTCGTGTTTGTAGAATTTTCCGCTGGACTTTCACCTTCTATTGCACCATCAGTACCAGCAGAATCTGCAGGATTCATCCGCTTCTCATTCCCTGCCATTCTATGTTTCTTCCTCTTTCTCTGCGCATGTTAAGTCAAGTTTACAAGAAAACGAATAACAATTTAGTTCTTCGTAACAAATTGATGCATGATGTAGACGAACTGAACTTTGATGTTAGACAACCACATGATAGGAGGATGTAATATGTATGAAAAACAGGACGAAATAGATAACCGAACTATGATGTGTAAACTAAGAAGAAGACATTTCACCAAATTAGAAGCAATGCAATGGAAGGTAGACACCATATGAAAGATGCTACAAATATCGCCCGCCAAGTTAATAAAGTCTCAAGATAAATGGCGCTTAAACAAATGTGAAGCAAGACAAGAAATAAATCATATGCAAGATGCAAACAACATCACACTACCATGTTAGAGGTCTCTCGTCATTAGTGCCATTGCATATTCACAGCATTGCATATTCATAGCTTATGATGTGTAAACTAAGGAGAAGGCATTTCAACAAATTAGAAGCAATGAAAGCTAGACACCGTATGAAAGATGCAACGAATATCACTCTACCAAGTTAAAATTGTCTCGTCATAAGTGTCATTTCAACAAATTAGTAGTACAAGCTAGAAAAGAATGTGAGATGTAACCTATATCACACCAAGTCAAACATGTCTTATGATAAGTGATTGTTGCAGGTTACACAACAGTAGTAATTTGATGTAAGAACATATTGTGATAGATGATATTGTATGTTCTAGAAACAGAACACGTGTCTTATTCAAGTATAATGTGTAAAGTAAGCAGATGGAATTCAACAAAATTAGAAGCAATACAAGCTAAACATCACACATAACATGCAACCACATATAACAAAGGCAAGTTAGAGGGAGCACCAGTGATGCTGCACTAGGGAGACGTGCTCATCATAAACACAGCTTTGTTGAGTGTCTATGCATGTGTTGTCTTGGAAATCATCTTGGGGTGTGGAGGAGTAGAAACAGAGAGGCCCTCCGCTTGAAGGAGCACCTTTATCCGCTGCCTTGCTAACTTCCTTCCGCTTTATTGATTTTGAATTTTCAAGTAAAACCGACAACAAAAAGCAATAAAATTCTCTTCGTAACTCATTCATGCATGATACCGGCAATCACTACTTTGATGTAAGGCAAACACATGATACCAGGGTGGAATATGTACGAAAAACAGGACGGCATGGCATGTTCACAACTGTTTGTGTAAACTAAGCGTAAACCATTCCAGCAAATAAGAAGCAATGCAAGCTAGACACCACATGAAAGATGCAACCAATATGACTCGCCAAGTTAAAAGTTTCCCATCATAAATGGAATTTCAACAAATTAGAAGCAACAGATGTTATAAATCATATGAAAGATACAACTAATATCGCACCGCATATACTAAAGGTGTCTCGTCATATTGATTGATGCGGATACAAAAAAACAATAGTTTTATGTAAGGACATGCTTAATAGACAGATGTACTATGTACTAAATACAGAAGGCATGTCACATTAACAGTATAATGTCACAATTACAGGAGTATAAGCTAAGCAGACTAGCACATGCAGTTTTACCAGATTGGAAGAATTACAATCTAGACACCATATGCAACATGCAACCACATATCACACTGCCAAGTTAGAGCAAGCACCTGCGATGCTAGTGTAGGGGAAATGATGTAATCAACTACAGAGCTATGTTCACTATCTTCATCTAGCATTCTGTTTCTTGAGAATCATGTCGGGAGGCTGACGCTGCATTCTTTAAATGAGGAGTAGTCCCCTTGCCTGCCTGCCTCGTCATAAGTGATTTATGAGGGATACACAAGAACATTAGTTTGATGCAAGAACATGGTTAATACACAGATGTACTAGTATGTACCAAAAACAGAAAGGCATGTCATATTCAAAGGTATAATGTGTAAGCTAAGCAGATGCAATTTAACAAAATTGGAAGCAATACAAGCTAGACATCCGGCTGGAGTGGTGAACATGATCATCTAGGACCTGAGAGCCTGGTGGGAGGCGGGCTGCTTCGCCACCATCACGGCTTTTTAGTTGGCTTCCAGGTGATGCATGTCTTTGTTGGGCTTGTCACTGGCTCGGCCAAGGCTCCCGACTAGCTATTTGTCTTCCGGTGCTCACGGATGGTGGTTCTGTAAAGAATATCTTTCCTTATCTTAATAAAGACCGACTTCGGCCTTTCGAATACAAGCTATACACCATATGGAACATGCAACCACATATGACACCGCGAAGTTAAAGAAAGCACTTGGGATGGTGGTTCATTGCACCGAGGTCATCAACTCCAGAGCAACGCCATCATCCCCATCTGCCGACACTGCACCCTTTAAAGCATCAGAACGTACACGCCTAGCCAGCAGAGAAAGCTGGCACGACTTGTCTCTTTTCTTTTTGCTTCCCTTTCGCGCACTCAAATACCCTTGCCTAAAAACACAATAGTGAGAGTATGGATGAAGTGTGTGTGCAGAACTAGTGCACTGTAAAAGTAGCAGATAGCAGGTGGCTGAAAAAATAAATGACAGGAGACATACGATAGCTCTACAACATTGCATGGCAAACAAAATTAGATTCTACTCCGTATGATTTTGTAATATATGAGCATAGGAAATGCAGGTACTCCTCCAGCACACCACCACATGTGGTCATATCTAAGATAACAGTCGAATGAAAATAAATAGGCCAGTCGATTTTTTTAATGAACTATCCGATCTATAAGGAACGGGCAGACGGCCTTCGTCTACCTCCCGCCAGTCACTGCTGACGATCTTTCTCGAACCGCCAATGACCACCGCCCTGCACCCGTGCCTCCGCCGCCCGCCCTCCCATCGACCTCACACCACCGCCGTGCTTGGCAGCGCCCCCAAGCCATCCTGTAGGACCTTGAAGTATGTCTAGAGGTGGGGTGATTAGGCTACTTGACCAATAAAAACTTAACCTTTTCCAATTTTATAGTTTGGCAGATTTTAGCTATTTTAGGAAAAGTCAAGCAATCATCACACAATTCAAGCAAGCATGCAAAGAGTATATAGGCAGCGGAAATTAAAGCATGCAACTTGCAAGAAAGTAAGGGGAAGGGTTTGGAGGATTCAAACGCAATTGGAGACACGGATGTTTTTGTCGTGGTTCCGGTAGGTGGTGCTATCGTACATCCACGTTGATGGAGACTTCAACCCACGAAGGGTAACGGCTGCGCCAGTCCACGGAGGGCTCCACCCACGAAGGGTCCACGAAGAAGCAACCTTGTCTATCCCACCATGGCCGTCGCCCACGAAGGACTTGCCTCCCTAGCGGTAGATCTTCACAAGTAGGCGATCTCCTTGCCCTTACAAACTCCTTGGTTCAACTCCACAATCTTGTCGGAGGCTCCCAAGTGACACCTAGCCAATCTAGGAGACACCACTCTCCAAGAAGTAACAAATGGTGTGTTGATGATGAACTCCTTGCTCTTATGCTTCAAATGTTAGTCTCCCCAACACTCAACTCTCTCTCATAGGATTTGGATCTGGTGGAAAGAGGGTTTGAGTGGAAAGCAACTTGGGGAAGGCTAGAGATCAAGATTCATATGGTAGGAATGGAATATCTTGGCCTCAACACATGAGTAGGTGGTTCTCTCTCAGAACTGGTAAGTTGGAAGTGTAGGTTCGTTCTGATGGCTCTCTCCACGAATGAAGAGGAGGTGGAGGGGTATATATAGCCTCCACACAAAATCTAACCATTACACATACCAAACTCGGTGGCACCGAATAGTTAAACGCGGTCGGACCGATTTAGTAAACCTAGTGACCGTTAGTAATTTTCGATGGGACTGACATGCATCTCGGTGAGGCCGATATGGTTAGGGTTAGGCATAACGTAATCTCGGTAAGACCGATTACACAAACTCGGTGGGACCGATTTTGGTAATAAGCTTTCCAGAGAGTTGGTCAGGTAAACTTGGTGGGACCGATTTTCTCTTTTCGGTGAGACCAAATGTTACAAAGATCAAACAGAGAGTTTACATTGCAATCTCGGTGGGACCGATCGCTCACTTCGGTTAGACCAAAACGTTACGAAGGGAAACAGAGAGATTGCAACCCCATCTCGGTGAGACCGAGATCCCTATCGGTAAGACCGATTTGCTTAGGGTTTGTGGCAGTGGCTATGACTTTTGGAATCGGTGGCGCCGGATAGAAAGAATCGGTGTGACCGATTTTGGCTTTAGGTTTAGGTCATATGTGGATGTGGGAAAGTAGTTGAGGGTTTTGGAGCATATCACTAAGCACATGAAGCAAGAGGCTCATTACAACACCTCATCCCTTCTTGATAGTATTGGCTTTTCCTATAGACTCAATGTGATCTTGGATCACTAAAATGTAAAATGAAGAGTCTTGAGCTTTTGAGCTTGAGCCAATCCTTTGTCCTTAGTATTTTGAGGGATCCACTTTCATCATCCATGCCATGCCATTCATTGAGCTTTCCTGAAATAATAGTCTTGGAATAGCATTAGCTCAATGAGCTATATGTTGTTATGAATTACCAAAACCACCTAGGGATAGTTGCACTTTCAATCTCCCCCTTTTTGGTAATTGATGACAACATATAGATCAAAGCTTCGACAAATGATAATAAAATTTAAATAACATCGTCGCTTTGAGAAGTATGTGATAAGCAAGAGCTCCCCCTAAATTTGTGCATAGTTTTAGATTTGCTTTGGACTGCAAATGCACAATGAATTAGGCTCATGGGTTACTCTTCCATGTCACATACATCTTGGTGGAGCGCTCAAAATAATAAACAATGAATACATGCACTCATCACCAAGCATAGTGAGTGATCACATAAGATAGATAGGATAATATCAAGCATGCATAAGTGTAGCTTATGATCAAACACATGATCATCAATGTCTCACAAGCATAGTATCTCAACCAAAAGAAAACAAAGTTTGAAAACCCACCAAATAAAGCAAGAGAGAACAAAAGCAACACACTCTCTCTCTCTCGAAGCCTATGATCTATACATTTTTCTCCCCCTTCGGCAACAAGTTACCAAAAAGTTCATAGAAAATGCATAGTGCTAGATCGACTCTCGTGCTTGATCTTCGTGGTGGTGGAGTCCGGATAACGCCGAGGACGAAAGCTTCAGCTTGAAGTAGATGGAGCTGGAGCTGATGTAGATGCTGGAGCTGGTGGCACCGAGGCTGTAGCTGGTGCAGATGAAGTTGCTCTTGTGTCGAAATCGCACAGCAGATGACCTCTGGGCTCTAGGCACTCGCAAATGCATCGCTTGTTGTTTTGCCCTTCCTCTCCTGCATGTCATCTTGTAGTTCCTCCACCGCAGATCAATCTCGCCATTTTCACATCTAAGTTATAGAACTTTTGTTCTATGATTCTCTCCAAGCTCTCCTGATTTTGAGTGAGGGTGGCCAATCCTTCTCTATCCTCGTGGTTGATGCTATCAAGTATCCGAGCTGCTCCTGCTTGTTCTTCAAGAAATACTCAGATGCCTCCTCTTGAGTTGGCATCTTGGCAGCTTTCTCCCTCTTTGCCTTCTCCTCCTTCTCCTGAGCTTGAACTGATTGTGGATCATCTTCATTCATGACAACCTCATTGTCCTCAAAGTCTGGATAAAGTGCAAAGTGTTCCTTATCCAACTGATATTTTCCTGTGCCCATCTTTGAGTTTATCAATTCTTGTATCTGAGGTGCATATCCACAGCTCCTCTTCTGATCTGCTGCAGTCCTCTTGATTGTTTCTATGATCAGGCTCATGACTTTGAACTTTTGTGGCACATCAGACACATGCAACATGTTGATGGCATGCCCTCTGATCATGTTGTGGTCACCTGAATTGGGCAACAAAGTGTGCCTCAGAATCCAATTTATGGTTGGCAACCCTGACAGCAGAAAGTGAACTGATCCAAACTTTTGAGTTGCTAATGCCTTGTCTGGAATTTCCTTGTACATGTGAGCCATTGAATTGTGACCCATCTTCTTCTTTGCATAAATGTCTAGGTCATCCTCATTTTCCTCTGGGCATTTATCGACTTGCCCATTCTTCAACAGTTGATCGGTACCTTGTACCTTCGACATCCAAACAATTCTTCCATCTGGGTAAAATGTGTTGTGGAGTAGAACTGCATGATAAGTTCATCATTCCAATTTGTGAGCTTTTGCCCAACAAAATCTGCAACTCCACAAGAAACAAAGCTATCTTGCACTCCAGTGATAGTGCTCTTCATTCTCCTTGATGAAATTCCAATCAACCCACCTCATGTCACGCATAATGGGCTTCTTGTCCAATGAAATGGTTTCATAGAAGTCCTGTTGTTCCTTTGTGTGGAACCTGTAGTCAATAGCAGTTCTTCTTCTTGAAGCATATGGATCTTCCATCCTCCATATCCTCAGCCCTGAATCCTTCCTGATTCTCATGTCCTCAGCCACAGGATGGGCATCATTGTGGTCTGTATCTTGGGCTTGAGCTTTCTCGTAACTTGTCCTTCTTCATCTTCCTCATCAAGATCCTCGTGCACTGGGCCTTGTTCTTCTCAAAGAGCTGGAATACTCCTGGTATTCCTCTTTGGTGCAGACTTGGCCTTGGGGGCAGCTTTGGGTGCTTCCTTGGGCTTAGATGTGGCAGCCCCTGATCTAATAGCATCTCCCATAAGCTTTGGTGCCTTTGGAGCTAGTGCAGCAAGCTCTTCTTCCCCTTCCATCATGGAAGGCTTCCCAATAACTCTGGCCATGGTCATCTTGACCCTTTCATTTATTTTCTTCCCTTCAGCAGCAGGCTCTTTGGGATCAGGCTTCTCAGGCAGTTTAGTTGATTCTCTGGCCTTGGGCATAGGTTGTCTTCCTGCGGGCCTTTTGATCTTCATGCCTGGCTTTGCATTCTTTGCTGAGCCATATTCCTTCTTGAGCACCACTTTCTTGGAGATAGCCTCATCTTCCTCAGCTCTATAATCTTCATCCTCTGAATCTGAAGTTCTTTTCCTCCTTTGCCTAGTTGCAGCCTTAGGCAGGTTGCTAGGAGTACTTCTGCTCCCTTCATCTGAAGTTGAGGGACTAGTGCCCTCACTCAAGTCCATCTGCTGTTCTGACCTGTTCTGGCTGTCACTTTGATTAGACATACTGCAAAAGCTGACTGCTGACCCTGTGAAGAATTGTAGATGAGAGAGAAAAGATGAGCATCACAAAATGCAGAGGTTTTTGCAAAAGAATGACTCAAAAGTTCAGTCTTAGTTTTCCACGTAAAGCATTTCGATCCACCGATTTTCAAACTCGGTGATACCAAGCAGTTTTGGAACCTAAATCGATGATCTCGGTTGGACCGAGTTTCAGCTTGGTGGTACCGAGACTGCTAGGGTTTCACTGAATCTCAAATCGGTTGCACCGATTAGTAATTCTCGGTCGACCGAGAGTCACTAGTGCAATGGCATAAGCCAAATCGGTGAGACCGAAGTTTTCAACTCGGTGGGTCCGAGATGGTTTCATGAAACCTAAACCTAAAATTTGAATCACATCTAATCTATGAACTACTTTGGCTGGATAGATGAGTTTCAATCGTGGCAAGAATCAATATGAAAACAATGTGCCAGGAATCAGACGTGGATAGCATAAAGATCAAGTCCATACCCAAACTTGGCGGTGGACGTGCTACGGCGGCAACGGCGGGGACGAAATCCATTGACGGCGGCGAAGACCAGCGACAGGAGGCTGCTGGCGACGAGGAGACGATCCGGAGACCACGATGGCAGAGCGAGTTGTTGCGCTGGCGAAGGGTTTCGGAGAAATTTCCAAAATTTTGCCCGTGGCTATATATAGCTCGACCGCCGGTGTGACCGAGTGGAACAACTCGGTGGCACCGAGATGCATAACGTGTTCAGCATAAAGAAATCGGTGAGACCGAAAGTTCAAATCGGTTGCACCGAGATTGAAAACTCAGATCAACTTGATGATCTCGGTAGGGCTGAAATGGAAGGATCGGTCGACCGAGAATCATTAAGAGGTTTTGGAAGTTTAAGTCTATGACTAATCGGGACTCCGAGTTCTCCTCACACGAGTGGTTCAATCTGACTTGATCAAATTTTGTGATGTAGCATGAACAGAGTTTGAGACGAGAAAAGCATAGATAGCTAAAGAAGGTTCTTAGGCATTCTTGTCCATCCACTTGGCACAAAGAAAAGAATCCAATCAAACAAAACAACAAGTGGATGTCCTTGAATGAGTAAAATATGCACCAACATGCTCACACAATAAGATGGCAATGAAATATGTGGCAAAGCATGCACAACCAAATTCTAGCAACTATCAAGCAATTGGCGATGACTAGGTCATCTATATATGAATATATTGACTTAGGAGTCAAATGAGAACATTTGATCATAGGTCATACTCATCGTTTAAGCTCAAGTGGGGTTACCACTTTTACATAATGCACTAATGTGTTCACACCATTAGAGTTGCTTTGACTCAATTCTTAGAGTTAAGCTCCCCCTAGATGTGAGATCCCCCCTTAGAGGGATGAACTAACCTTGGGTTTTGTCGATGATGACTTCATGTAGGTGTTGAAGATGTAGATGCTCAATGTTGATGTAGATCATTTTGGAGCAATCCTTTGGAGTGAGTTGCACTTTCAATACCTACATGGGTTAGTCCCACAAGGAACAAACAAGAATATCCATAGACATAGAGTGATGCACACACAAGATGATGTCCATGAAAACATTAGGTTACCTTGTCCCTTGCCTTACCAACATGAGGGTTTGTGACTCCTTGAGCTTGTGCAAGATGTGAAAGTTGATTGCACTTATGATATGAGTGAAGAATGTTGGCGGAGTCACCCTCAAGAACTCTCTAGTTCTTCTTCTTCGGGATCCACATCATCTTGATGGGAATCCTTGGAGTTGTGGTTGTACTTGATGAAGTAGAACTTGACGTAGTCTTGGGGACCCACTCGAACGAGGCTTTAGGTGCTTCTCCAAATGCATCAATCTCTTCTTGAAGCTTGTCCTTGCCTTTGTTCTTGTGGTCTTGTGGTGGAAGATCATCTTGAGCTTGTGTCCCTTGAAGGAAGTAGGATCATACTTCTCTTGTTGAGGAACAAACTTTGTCTTGGGGTATTGATCTTCTTCCCACTCAACTCCATTGGCGTTGAACTTTCGCTCAAAACCAACACCTTGATTCTTCCGGTGCCTTCCTTGCTTGCATACAATTTCCTCGAATTGCTTACTCCCGCAAGGCTCTTGTAAACACCTTTCTATAATTCCTTCAATAAACTATTTTCTTGCTCAAGTGTAACTTGGCTAAGAGAATCATTAGTGGAATCAAGAGAACTACTAGAAGCAAAAACATTGGATTTGACATTATTATTGTTACTACTAGAGGAAGTTTCTTTCTTGTACTTGTTACTAGACTTGACTTGAGGCATGTAAGTAGATAAGAGTAAACGCTGGCAATGTAAGAAGAACTTTTCTTGGGAGATCATCATTGATTGCCTTTAAGAACTCATGCTCTTGCTCAAGATTGAGCTTTTCAAAGAGTAACTTCTCATGAGCCCTTAAAAGTTCTCGATGATCTTCAAGATAGTTTCATGAGCCAACTTAAGAGTGTTTAGTTCTTTAGTTAGAAGCTCAATTTTCTCCTTATCATTGTCATTCGCTTGATTAGCATGATTAATTGACGTTTCATCATAGTACTCATCACTAGAGTTGTCAACATGTAAATCATCATCACCTAGCAAGTCATCTTCATCACTATTAAAATCAACATACTCGGGATGTGTTACCTTAGGACCTTTGGCCATGAAGCATCTTCCAACACCTTCATTTGGTGATTCAAATATGTTGTAGGAGTTGGTTGACACAAGTGCTAGACCGGCAACACCTTCATCTTGAGTATATTCGGAGTCGGAGTGATAGCTTCTCTCGGAGTGATGGTCGGAGTCGGAGTCGGATACCCATTCACCAATATGAGCTTGATGTCTTCGTTTTGTGTAGCTCCTTGATGACTTGTCCTTCCTTTCTGAATCCTTACTTCTCCGTGAGGGTCTTCGTTCATAATGATCATCTCTACTCCTCCTCTCTCTTGGTGGTGATTCTTCTTTTGCTCCTTCTTCTTGGAGAATCTTCTTCTTTGTAGGGTGCCGTACACTCATTGAGTAGTGTCCGGTCTCCCACAATTGTAGCAATTGCGCCTCGACTAGAAGATCTCTTGTCATTGTAAGACCTTGACTTGGAGCTTCTTTCTTTGCTTCTACTTTTGTAGAATTTGTTGAAGTTCTTCACCATTAAGCTCAATTCTTCATTGAAGGTTGGTTTCTCACTTGATGATGTGGGGCTTCACTTGAGGCTTTGTAAGCACCACTTGACTTGTTGTGAAGTTCCTCCTTATCCTTGAGTGACATCTCATGAGCAACAATCCTTCCAATGACTTCCGCTGGCTTGAGATCTTTGTAGTTTGGCATCATTTGGATCAATGTGCACACGGTATCATACTTTCCATCCAATGCTCTTAGGATTTTCTTGATGATGAATTTGTCGGTCATCTCTTCACTCCCTAAGCCGGCAATCTCATTTGTGATAAGAGCAAGCCTAGAGTACATTTCAGCGACACCTTCACCATCCTTCATTTTGAACTTGTCAAGCTGACTTTGGAGCACATCCAACTTGGATTCCTTGACGGACTCGGTACCTTCATGCATATCAATCAAAGTATCCCAAATTTCCTTTGCATTCTCAAGATGGCTGATTTTGTTGAATTCTTCGGGGCACAATCCGTTGAAGATGATGTCACATGCTTGAGCGTTGTATTGTAGCATCTTCAATTCTTCCGCATTAGCTTCATGGTTCGGTTCTCTCCCATCGAAGAATTCACCTTGTAAGCCAATACAAATAATTGCCCAAACAGCGGGGTTATGTCCAAGAATATGCATTTTCATCTTATGCTTCCAACTAGCAAAATTAGTACCATCAAAGTAAGGACCTCTACGGTGATAATTTCCCTCTCTAGACGCCATACTCTCCTAGGTTGTGAAACCAAGGCTATGACCACCAAAAGCTATGGAAATCAAAGAAAACGGAGATCAAAGCTCTGATACCACTTGTAGGACCTTGAAGTATGTCTAGAGGCGGGGTGATTAGACTACTTGACCAATAAAAACTTAACCTTTTCCCAATTTTATAGTTTGGCAGATTTTAGCTATTTTAGGACAAGTCAAGCAATCATCACACAATTCAAGCAAGCATGCAAAGAGTATATAGGCAGCGGAAGTTAAAGCATGCAACTTGCAAGAAAGTAAGGGGAAGGGTTTGGAGGATTCAAACGCAATTGGAGACACGGATGTTTTTGTCGTGGTTCCGATAGGTGGTGCTATCGTACATCCACGTTGATGGAGACTTCAACCCACGAAGGGTAACGGCTGCGCCAGTCCACGGAGGGCTCCACCCACGAAGGGTCCATGAAGAAGCAACCTTGTCTATCCCACCATGGCCGTCGCCCACGAAGGACTTGCCTCACTAGCGGTAGATCTTCACGAAGTAGGCGATCTCCTTGCCCTTACAAACTCCTTGGTTCAACTCCACAATCTTGTCGGAGGCTCCCAAGTGACACCTAGCCAATCTAGGAGACACCACTCTCCAAGAAGTAACAAATGGTGTGTTGATGATGAACTCCTTGCTCTTGTGCTTCAAATGTTAGTCTCCCCAACACTCAACTCTCTCTCATAGGATTTGGATCTGGTGGAAAGAGGGTTTGAGTGGAAAGCAACTTGGGGAAGGCTAGAGATCAAGATTCATATGGTAGGAATGGAATATCTTGGCCTCAACACATGAGTAGGTGGTTCTCTCTCGTAATGGTAAGTTGGAAGTGTAGGTTCGTTTCGATGGCTCTCTCCACGAATGAAGAGGAGGTGGAGGGGTATATATAGCCTCCACACAAAATCTAACCGTTACACACAATTTACCAAACTCGGTGGCACCGAATAGTTAAACGCGGTCGGACCGATTTAGTAAACCTAGTGACCGTTAGTGATTTTCGGTGGGACTGACATGCATCTCGGTGAGGCCGATATGGTTAGGGCTAGGGCATAACATAATCTCGGTAAGACCGATTACACAAACTCGGTGGGACCAATTTTGGTAATAAGCTTTCCAGAGAGTTGGTCAGGTAAACTCGGTGGGACCGATTTGCTCTTTTCGGTGAGACCGAAATGTTACAAAGATGAAACAGAGAGTTTACATTGCAATCTCGGTGGGAGCGACCGCTCACTTCGGTTAGACCGAAACGTTACGAAGGGAAACAGAGAGATTGCATCCCCATCTTGGTGAGACCGAGATCCCTATCGGTAAGACCGATTTGCTTATGGTTTGTGGCAGTGGCTATGACTTTTGGAATCGGTGGCGCCGGATAGAAAGAATCGGTGTGACCGATTTTGGCTTTAGGTTTAGGTCATATGTGGATGTGGGAAAGTAGTTGAGGGTTTTGGAGCATATCACTAAGCACATGAAGCAAGAGGCTCATTAAGCAACACCTCATCCCTTCTTGATAGTATTGGCTTTTCCTATAGACTCAATGTGATCTTGGATCACTAAAATGTAAAATGAAGAGTCTTGAGCTTTTGAGCTTGAGCCAATCCTTTGTCCTTAGTATTTTGAGGGATCCACTTTCATCATCCATGCCATGCCATTCATTGAGCTTTCCTGAAATAATAGTCTTGGAATAGCATTAGCTCAATGAGCTATATGTTGTTATGAATTACCAAAACCACCTAGGGATAGTTGCACTTTCACATCCCTTTAATCCCAGCCGACCTCCAAATCGGGCGCCAGTAGCTCTAGGCTGCAGACGCCCCTAAGATAAACACCATATGCTACTTCCCGGCGTAATAGCCGTATTAGCTACTGTTACGCCAGGGAATGCTTCCGTTAATTGGGAATCAACTGCCGAAATTGAAATTCAGGGGGCGACGGACCTCTAGCTAAGGTGAAATAGTATATGAGGAGAAACCTTGTGCATCGCGAGTTACTAGGAACATCTAGTATCAAGAAGAAGCGGTCAACTAGTGTCTTCAGGGATGAATACCGCAAGCAGATACGTAAGATTTGCACGAATAAGGAAAGAGGAGTACCTTCTTCGGTTGCCGGTGTGGTCACCTCCACATGTCGCGGCGATCTTCTTCTTTTTACCAGGGAAACCGATGTTCTGGAGGGTGCAGGCTTGGACGAACACATGGCCAAATTGTTGACTGTGTTGCCGTGGCCGTATGTCGGTGGAGGGAAGCAGATCCGAGGCGGCGGCGACGGCGAGCAGAACATCTCCAAGTCGGTGGAGGGTGGCGGTTGGAGCGGCAGCGGTGAGGCGCAGGACGGCGTGGTTGAACTGGCTCGGCACGGACGGCTCGGCCTCGACTTCAACTACTAGCCGTGGAGGGCGTTATGTGGACGCACGACGCTGTGGTATCGCTCCGGCGTGATGGAGGAGGGCGGCGTTGATGGGTGGGATGGGGTGGCGGACGGAGGACGCCGGGTTTCATGGCTGGTGGAGAGGTAGTTTTGGCGCCACGGAGTACGAATGGGGAATCGGATGGGTGGGGGAACCATGTTTCGTCTGGGATGCGCTTGTTTTTGGCTTTTTTAATGAAGATGGGACGACTTGTTTGAAATTTGGGGAAAGTACAAACTTTGCTCCCTCTTAAATTTCGGACCCATCATGGGTCGGGGTAGGATGGTAATCCCGTGTCCCAAATAGTGGGCGGAGCGATTTCGCCACAAGCATGTGTGCTTAGGCGGCCATTGTGTATGAATGTTTTTCGAGGCGGTTGCGTATGCCTAGATGAAGCTACAAACCTACCCCTGTTTAGACCTTTGGACGTCGGGCCGGTAGGTTTCACAGGTCGGAGTTATTAGAAAAGTAATTTCCTTGTACTACCAAACATTGGTCTCACGTGGTTTCAAGTAGTAGAGGCTCTTTTGGCGCTTCGCTCAAATTTTGAAACACAAGCATTCACGCTTAGAGTACTCTGAACTATGAGGATTGACCTAAATAGACAACGTTATATTTGACCTTGTATGTTTGAAAACCTCATTAAATTATCCACTTCCTTTTGAAATTTTGACACTTGAAAATCCTATAACTACGATTATTTTGGAATGGAGGAGCTAAATTTGAATCTATTTTGTACACGACTACATATGCTATTATGTACAAAATCAGAGCAAAGATTGGTACCCCCATAGTTTAGGTATGGTTTACAAATGCCATGATATCAAATTCAAATAACTGAATGGACTTCATGTTGAATTCAATTTTTTTTAAACCACCTTAGGTTGAATTCAAATGTATGCTGGTTCATAGGTAGCTATTTATAAATGTCCATTGTGTAACTTTCGTATGTATAATGTGCTTTACACACACAACATGAACTATACTCACGTTCATATTCGATTGCTAAAGCGATGCATTGTCCGGAGTTCAAAATACTAACTATGTGGATCAATTGTGTCGAATAATAACATAGACATGCTCAAATTGATAGAATCTAGATGTCCGATGGATCAATGACCGCCCTTACGCTGAATTGCAAATATCATGATCCCATCCTAATATTTGGATACAATTTATATCTTTAATCAATGTGTAGAGCAGTCTTTACGTGTAGTTTCACTCTCCATCGGTGGTCTCTCACACATGCTCACACACTCTCTCCCGGGTGTCTTTCTCGCACATGCTCTAGATATAACCTCCCTCCCTCTCGTAACCATTTACAACTGTTTTCACTAACCTTTATCACAAGCACTCTTCCTCTCGCAAACATACACACGCACAATCCTCATCGACCCTTTCTATATACATGGACCTGCCTACGTGTCTCATGTATGCACATTATCTTTACGCCTGTCTCTCACGCATTATCTCACACCTCTTCCTAATCGATTTAGTATGATTCTAGAAGAGCATTTTGTAGGATGCCCCTTAAAGTTAGGTTGGATGAATAGTAATATCAGAGATAAAAGGGGTTACCTTAGTCCAAGAACCTAGGGTTACAAATCCTAGCCGGCTTTGTCGGTGGACACAGAGTCCTTCACAATTCTGCTATCTTTGTCTTGTACAACTAGTCATCCATTGGTCTTCCTAAATGTCTCATGGGCCGACCAATGTGGCACAGGACGGAACCGAACGAAGGGCCTCACCTCGACCCACCGGACCTCACGCGGTGACACACCCTCCGCCCCCACGTCTCATTATCTTCTCACACCCACACATACCAACACAAACACCACACACACATAAAATTTCTCCTGGTGCCTCTATTCCTCCCCTTGCATATACACACTCAAGGGAATGGAATCTCTTGTCGCCACGCCATATTCGCTCTCTCTCTCTAGACCACTCTCATTTCTCGTGCTATCTCTCCCACGCCTGGTCGGCCCCTCTATCCATGCCTCTCTTGAATACGTAATACACACACATACCTCTCTAGGCCCCACCAAATGCATCAACTAGACATTCACACATGTTACATCACGCACCCCATTATTGATCTAAAAGCCCTCTCTTCACGCTTATTTCGATACAACATTCCTTTTGAATAAAGTGTGGCCAAAAATTATTTTAGAGTTTCTACATATATACAACATTACAAAGTTATATGGAGGAGTACTAACGCTAATTTGCATTGCATGGTGCCCACAATGATATTTATTCCAAGACCGTGAATTTGTATATTTTTATACTATATACAAAGTTACTCATAATAAAGAGAAACGAAAAGCATCTCTCTATCCATCGATACCCCCCCATACTGTCGACGCCTTTCACGTATGCACACAAAACTATCTCCGTGTCCTCTAAAAGTAAGCCCCCAGAAAATTCACGCGTGTTCCATCTTTCTCTCGCAATATATGCAATGACGATCATTGTATTTGAAGCGAAAGCACGATACATACATTGGACTTCATAATCCACTCATTACGGTCACCGTTTACGTTTAGAGGTTATTATACATCACGGGCTCACCGTATAACTTTGTATTTGCTCATGACATGACTAGTTGACCAGCTTAAACGCTCCACGTGGCACCTCTAGTGTTGCATCGCATTATCTCACTAACATCATGCCCACCGCCGACTTGTATCTACTCTACATCTACACTATTATAAAATACATAAAATACACTCTTATAAAAAACAGAGTTGGTGATGATGGTGTGCCTGCCATCCTGCAATATAGGCCGTCCGATTTATATCTGACGGATAGGAAAGTAACTATGGCAATTTTGCAAAAAGGTACCCACACACCTCTCCACATTTGCAAATAAGGCCTTCCCTCATTCATCCTTTTCTCTCATGAGATAAACAAGTCATACAAATGCATCTTGATGTTACGTGCAACGCACGGGCATCTTGCTTGTAAGAATGAAAACAAATGACAAAAAAATATTTTGACGGTGGTTCGAAGTCATGACCATGGGCACAGCGGACAAGGTGGCCTTGTATTGGTATGTCGAGCCGTCTGTTTAACACACAGGAGCTGGTGTGGTGATTATACACACGCACGCATGCACACGAACTCCATCCACGCAACACTCACACAAACACATGCACCCACGCACGCATGCAACACTCACACATACACACGCAGCCACGCACGCACGCAACACTCACACGCACACACGCACGCATGCATGCACACACCAATACACCACACGACCAACACACACTCTCACGCTCAAGTGCTCAACCTACACGTGCATGCGCACACATCAGGCCCCAGCATGCATACATACACAACCAGTGATTCTCGCAAGCGGGTTGGAGCCTTGTCGCACTCAAGCGTAATTTGCGCTTATCTAACCTTTTCCCTATGCGAATCGACAGTGGAACCCACAAGGAATGTGGTCAATTTAACTAGTCAACATGGCGCCACGCAGACTATTTGGCCGGTCAATGAGTGCAATCCGATGCTGAACTGTGTGCAAGTGACCGGATAATCACCGCAAAACGATATAGTGACCGTAATCAGCTTATTCTGAAGTTCGTGACCGTATACGCTTTTCTCTCTATAGGCCCTCCAAAACTACATCTCTACACGCTCGCATGTTACATCTAACAACTATGCAATACAGCACTACTACTACACTCTAACACAATAAATCATATGTGTTTTAGTTTTACTAGATATCATATTGTTACTTATAATTATTCAGTTTGCATACATTAAAATTGCCTTTGAAATGTATGGCCAAGATTATCTCATCACTGGAAAAATCCGCCCTTTCCTGCTTAATCGGGTTTGTATCGATGGATCGTATGAAACAGCAAAACTATAGTACTATACAGACAAGTGACAGTTCACTCGGGCCGTCAGGTCGCCTACTCCTCCGTCAGAAGAGTGGAGCGCCGCTTTCATAAATCTTCTAGTCCCTTTCACCGACATGTGGGACATCAAGCTACCGGGTCCACGTACATACCGAATACAAGCAGAGCAGCCGGGTGAAGCACCCCAGTCATGGCGCCGGCGTAGTAATGAGCAATGAGGTGTCAAATCACAAAGTTGCACCTTTCCCGCAGTTAAGTTGGAGGGACGAATTAATAATGCTAAAAAAAGAAGTTGGTGGGACGAAGCAACCATCATTTCACTCGTTGCTGAATCTGCTTCTCCCTCATCTTCTTCAACTTAACCACGTGTTGCTTCTGTCGTTGTTCTGCCTCATGTGGGACGCGGATCAGCTTGGTAAAGCACTGGCACGTGGGACCGCATGTTAGCAAACCGCCAGACAACGCCCTCCAAAATAAGAAACCTCCCCGCCATCCGCTGCAAAATCACCTCCTTTTACTAATCTTTGATTCTATAATTTTTAGATCAATATAATTGAGATTTGTATAGATAGCACACAGGAGCAAAACCAAGTGGTACGGTTAAGGGCATCCACAATGTGTAGCCAAATGTGAAAATAGCTTTTGGCATCGTGGGAACTGATGAAGCTATGTACCTAGGGTAGGGTCATGGACCTGTCCAAACTACCCTCCCAAGGACATCTATAGAAGAAACCACCTTTCAATCGACTCAGAAGTGTTCCACTCGACGGACTCAAAGACACTCGACCATGAAGCCAACCACTCGACAGCCATGAGGTGACAAGTCACTCTGCACGCAAACGGTTGGTCATTAAGTAGCTTTTATGGTCATCATAGCACTTTATTAGTGGCGTTACGAGTAACCCCGACCTTAATGTACCTTTAACCCTGCATAACTGAGGGCCGGAGGGGTCTGGTGAACTCTATATAAGCCACCCCCCTCCTCAGTGTAAAGGGTTCGCACCTCTATAATCCATACACACATAATCCAGTCGACCGCCTCCGGGCTCCGAGGCGTAGGGCTGTTACTTCCTCCGAGAAGGGCCTGAACTCGTAAATCTCGTGTGTATACAACTACTCCATAGCTAGGGTCTTGCCTCTCCATTCCTACCCCCCTACATTACTGTCAGACTTAGAACCACGATAGTTGGCGCCCACCGTGGGGAAGGTGTCTTAGCGACTTGTTGGAGAAGTAGCAGTTTTTTCCGATCCTCTTCACCATGGTTTCAGGCGGAGTTTTGGCTGAGGGCCGCGAGATCCGTCTTGGCACGCTCGTGTTCATCGCCGACGACTCCGCTTGGCTTCAGGAGGCACCACTCGACATCGACGCGCTTCCCGTCCGCGGGCAACGACTTCGCAGTGCATCCGTGGCGCCCTCTTCGGCAGCCGCCGACCCAAGATCGGTCGGCTCCCGTGGCGCCCTTCTCTCCCGCTGACCGCCGCGCAAGCGCCCGGCCGGTCGAGGCTTCAGCGGTGGGTGAGGCACGCGGTGGCTCGCCACGGCCACCCCCAGTGTCGCGTGATCGAGCCCGACGAATCTCTCTACGGCCTGTTCGACCGGCTCGCAGAGATCGTGATCCGAAAAGCGACAAAGAAGATCCAGCGCGTAAGTCCTGATGGTCGATGGGCCACGCAGTCCTCCTGGCTTTCCCCGCACCGATGGTGGTGACGGCAAGGGCGATCTGTCGCAAGCCCATGAAGAGTACCTGCCCGAGCCACTCACTTCACTGCAGAGGGAGGAACTTCACCGCCGGAACATGGATGCACTTCACACTCCTATCGTTGGAGAAACCCCCGAGGCCCGTGCCTTGGAAGATGCGCGCTTGGCCAACTTGGCTGAGCGCACTAGACTGGAGAATCTCCAGCGAGCACTCGACGAACAAGCGCGACAACGGGTCCCATCATCCTGTCGACATCAACTCTTTCAGCCACCGACTCAGGTATATCGAACTCCGATTCAAAATTTAGCAGCTGCGGCCCGTATAGCAGAGTCGATTCAGCCTTCCCAGTCCGAGGCTGGCAGAGGCTTGTTGCGATCGTAGAATTACTCCGGCAGCAGAAACCGAACTCAGTTGTATCACAACATGAACAGGATCCACAAATCCTGTTGTTGCAGATATGATTCGACCACCACACGCCCAAGATCACCCCCGAGGCGGACGTGAAGATCGGCGAGATCAGTATAGGAACCGTGAGCAGTATGATCACCGATTCGATCGCGATGATCGACGTCGAGTGCCCACCCCTCCTCCAAGGAGTGGGTCATACGTGCCTCGGCAGCAGGATGACAGACGCCCTCACAGTGCTGGGCGAAGGATTCCAGTCGACCCCAGAGAACCAGGCTTTGATGCGAGATCCATTCTCGTTCAGGGTTTGGTCGACAGGAACAGAGCTCACCGAGGAGGTCATGACAGAGATGCCCCCACCAGCAGAGTACACGTATCAGGACCAGAGTGCTTCAAAGACAGCCATCGTGGCCGCAGTGATTCCTCCCAACTTCAAAGTTGGCCTCGAGTCGAGAAGTTCACCGGTGAGTCCAAACTCGATACTTGGCTTGAGGACTACCGAGTGGCTGTCCAGATTGGTGGCGGCAATGACGGTGGCCATGAAACACCTGCCTCTTATGTTGGAGGGCTCGCCGGAGCGTGGCTGAACTAGTTAGCACCAGAAGATTTACACTTGGGAAGATCTTTCCCAGTGTTTGTCGAAACATTTGAAGGAACCTGCAAGCGACCAGCAGGGTTGACAGAATTGCAATCCTGTGTGCAGAAGACAAACGAAACTTTGAGGGATTACATCCAGAGATGGATCACATTGCATCACACAGTGGAGAATGTATCCGATCACCAGGCAGTTTGTGCCTTCAAGGAAGGCGTTAAGTACAGAGTGCTAAACCTAAAATTCGGTCGAACCGGAGACATGTCTCTGAGTCGAATGATGGAGATTGCCACCAAGTATGCCAATGGTGAAGAAGAGGATCGGCTCCGGAGTGGCAAGCACAAGTCAGTCGCCCACGAAACTGGAGGAGGAAACTCCAATGAAGCGTATGGAAAGTCGAGCCAGCTGCTCCTGGAGAAGCCTTGGTCGTGACTCCAGGAAAGTTTAAAGGGAAGCCCAAAGGACCTTGGAACCCTAAGAAGGTGAAAGACCAAGACGGAAATGATGTGTTGGATTTGCCCTGCCACATTCACACACAAAATATGAAGAGGGTAAACTCATTTACCCGAAACATACCACTCGACAGTGTCGGCTCTTGATCCAGCAATTCCAGGGAAAACAGCCCAAAGATAAGGAAAAGGAGTCGGACAAAGTTGAGGACAAGGAAGATAGTGATGATGGATACCCCCAGGTCAATTCCACCCTGATGATTTTTGCTGATGTTGAAAGCAAAAGTCGATTGAAAGTTATCAACCGAGAAGTGAATATGGTTGCCTCGGCGACACCCACTTATTTGAAATGGTCTCAGACTACCATCACATTCGACCAGTCTGACCACCCAACGCACATAGCCACCCCTGGGAGGCAAGCTTTGGTGGTCGACCCGGTCGTCGAAGGCACTCGGCTAACTAAAGTTTTGATGGATGGTGGCAGTGGCCTGAATATACTGTATGCAGAGACGCGTTGAAAGGGATGGCTATTCCGATGTCCGACTCAAGACCAAAGAACATGAGCTTCCATGGAGTCATTCCTGGAAAGAAGGCTGAGTCACTCGGCCAAATTGCTCTTGGTGTGGTTTTCGGTGATTCCAAGAATTTTCATAAAGAAAAGTTGACATTTGAGGTCGTGGATTTCCAGAGTGCTTATCACGCTATTCTGGGAAGGCCAGCGTATGCACGTTTCATGGCTCGACCATGTTATGTATACCTTAAGTCAAGATGCCAGCCCCAAAGGTGTGATCACCGCCACCGCAATCGGAAGAAAGCGGAAGAGTGTTTCCAGAAAGGCTCGAAGATCGCCGATGCTCAGATGGCAGTAGTAGAGCTGCATGAATACCAAAAAACTGCAGACCCGAGTGATTTGTTGCGATCCAAGAAGCCCACTACGGAATCAGCGTTTCAGTCGTCCGGTGAGAAAAAGCCGATTCACATTCACCTGACCGACCCCGATGCTGCTCCGACTCATATCTCTACAACACTCGACTCCAAATAGGAAGAAGCGCTCATCCAGTTCCTCCGTGAGAACTGGGACATCTTCGCATGGAAGCTTGCTGACATGCTAGGTGTTCCCAGGGGGCTGGCTGAGCACCGTCTACGAGTCGAACCAAAAGTTAAACCTGTCAAAGAACATCTTCGACGGTCCGCCGTCCAGAAGAGAAAGGCCATTGGCGAGGAAGTGGCTCGACTCCTTGCAGCGGAGTTTATCCGAGAAATTTACCACTCTGAGTGGCTCACCAATGTTGTCATGGTCCCCAAGAAGGACAAGTCACTCCGCATGTCCATTTACTTCAAAAATATCAATCGGGCCTGCCCGAAAGATCATTTTCCTCTCCCCCGCATCGACCAAATAGTCGACTCGATCAAGGGATGTGAGCGCCGCTTTTTTAGACGCCTATTCTGTTACCATCAGATCCGCTCAGATGGACCCGACGAGATCAAAACAGCTTTCATCACTCCATTCGGTGCTTCGCTATGTCACCATGCCATTCGCCTCAAGAATGCCGGAGCCACGTTAATGAGGATGATTCGAAGTGTTTGCTCACCAAATCAGTCGAATGTGGAAGCATACATGGATGATATTGTGGTCAAGTCACGGAAGGGTTCCACCTACTAACTGACCTTGCTGAGACATTTGCCAACCTTAGGAGGTATGATATCAAGCTTAATCCATCAAAGTGCACATTCGGAGTTCCTGGCGGAAAGTTACTCGGTTTTCTCGTTTCCGAACAAGGAATCGACGCCAATCCAGAAAAAGTTGGTACTATACTCCAAATGAAACGTCCTGTGCGTGTGCACGATGTCCAGAAGCTTACTGGTTGCTTGGCCGCTTTAAGTCGATTCATCTCTCGACTCGGTGAAAAGGCATTGCCTCTTTACCGACTGATGAAGAAGTCAGACAAGTTCGAGTGGACTCATGAAGCTGATGCAGCGTTTGCAGAATTAAAAACTCTGCTCTCCACCCAGCCGATGATTGCTGCCCCAATCAGCAAAGAGCCTTTGCTGCTTTACATTGCAGCCACGGGACAAGTTGTCAGTACAGTACTTACGGTCGAGCGGGAAGAAGAAGGAAAAGCCTTTAAAGTTCAGCGCCCAGTATATTATGTTTCTGAAGTTTTAACTCCATCAAAGCAAAGATACCCTCATTATCAGAAGCTTGTATATGGGATTTATATGACCACGAAGAAGGTTGCTCATTACTTCTCTGACCACTCCATTACATTCGCCGCCGACGCCCATTGTCGAGATTCTCGCATAACAGAGATGCAACTCGGTCGAGTGGAAAATGGGCGATTGAACTCCTTCCCCTAGATATCAAGTTTGAGGCAAAGAAAGCCATCAAGTCCCAAGCAATAGCAGATTTCGTCGCCGAGTGGATTGAACAACAATTGCCGACTCAAGTTCACTCGGAACACTGGACCATGTTCTTTGACGGTTCCAAGATGCTGAATGGTTCCGGTGCTGGGGTAGTGTTAGTTTCCCCCCGAGGAGATAAGCTCATATATGTTATTCAAATTCACTTTGATTCCTCCAACAACGAAGCAGAATATGAAGCACTTTTGTATGGGTTGCGTATGGCCATTTCACTCGGCGTCCGTCGCCTCATGGTCTATGGTGATTCAGATTTGGTGGTTAATCAAGTGATGAAGGAGTGGGACGTCAGAAGTCCGGCCATGACTGGTTACTGCAATGCAGTGAGAAAGCTAGAGAAGAAATTCGAGGGGTTAGAGCTTCATCATATACCCCAACTGAAAAATCAAGCAGCTGATGATTTAGCAAAAATAGGTTCCAAGAGAGAAGCCATTCCCAGCAATGTGTTTTTGGAACACATCCAATCACCATCAGTTCAAGAGGATCCTTTCACTGAAGAAGTTCTGCAACCAAAAAGTGCCACGGATCCGACTGAGGTTGAGGTTCCAGCGATGGTCGACCTAATCATGGAAGTCTTGGTCATCACTCCCGACTGGACGGTGCCGTACATCGCGTACATCCTAAGGAAAGAACTCCCAGAGAATGAAGAAGAGGCTCGACAGATCGTCCGTCGATCTAAGGCCTTTACTATGATAAAGGGACAATTATACAGGGAAAGCGCGACTGGAGTCGGACAGAAGTGTATAACACCAGAAGAGGGTCGGATAATTCTTGATGATATCCACTCGGGAAACTGTGGTCATCATGCGTTCTCTCGACCATTGTGGCCAAAGCATACCGAAAGCGGATTTTATCGCCAAGAGCAAATGAAATGGCGAAGAGATAGTCGACAAGTGTGAAGGATGTCGCTTTACTCCAATATGTCACACAAACCCGTGTCAGCCTTGAAGACCATTCCACTCGTCTGGCCCTTCGTTGTTTGGGGATTGGATATGATTGGACCACTGAGAACTGGCAGGAGCGGCTTCACTCACGTACTAGTGGCAGTCAACAAGTTTACTAAATGGATCGAGGCTAAGCCTATCAAGAATCTCGATGCATGCACTGCTATCAGTTTCATCAGAGAGTTGATATTCAGATATGGAGTTCCGCATAGCATCATCATTGACAATGGGTCAAACTTCGATTCTGACAAATTCAAAGCCTTTTGCGCCTCTCAAGGCACACGAGTCGACTACGCTTCAGTCGCTCACCCCCAGTCGAATGGACAAGCGGAAAGAGCAAACGGTCTATTTCTCAAAGGACTGAAACCCCGACTGATGCACAATCTCAAGCACGCAGCAGCGAGATGGGTCGATTTAACTTCCGTCCGTTCTTTGGGGATTGAGGACTACCCCTAATCGGTCAACTGGACGAACTCCATTCTTTCTGGTCTATGGAGCTGAAGCAGTTCTGCCGAGTGGCTTGCTTCACAATGTGCCCCGAGTCGAGCTCTGCTCTGAAGATGAAGCATAACAAGCCCGGCAGGATGCAGTCGACCTCCTAGAAGAGGAAAGAGAGATGGCCTTGATCCGCTTGACTATCTATCAGCAAGACTTGCATCGATTCCATGCCAGAAATGTGAAGAGTCGAGCCTTCCAAGAAGGAGACTTGGTCCTCCGAGTGGATCAACAGAAACCACACAAGCTCGCTCCCACTTGGGAAGGCCCCTTCATCATCACCAGAGTTCTCCACAATGGAGCATACCATCTTTACAACGTCAATCGCCAGATTGATGAGCCTCGAGCTTGGAATGCGGAGCTGCTCCGCCCCTTTTATACTTAAGTACTCACTCGGATGAGATGTAATAAGAAATACCTCTGTAGTTTATTTATCAAAGACAAGAGTGTTATAATTTTCCCAGTGATTGTTGTTGCTTTTGTTTACATGAGAACCTCCCCCAGTGGGTGGCTTGGTTGCGAATCCATTTCGCCTAAGTTTGTAAAAAAAAATTCCTACCGAGTGCTGAGCAAGCCTCTCACTCGGAGGCTTAGCTGCGAATCCGTTTCGCCTAAGTACCTGAAAATCCTACCGAGTGGTGAGCCAGCCTCCCACTCGGAGGCTTAGCTGCAGTCCAAGTACTCGCCTAAGTTTAAAAACTCCTACCGAGTGGAGAGCAACCCTCCCACTCGGGGGCTTAGCTGCAGTCCAAGTACTCGCCTAAGTTTAAAAAATCCTACCGAGTGGAGAGCAACCCTCCCACTCGGGGGCTTAGCTGCAGTCCAAGTACTCGCCTAAGTTTAAAAAATCCTACCGAGTGGAGAGCAACCCTCCCACTCGAGGGCTTAGCTGCAGTCCAAGTACTCGCCTAAGTTTAAAAAATCCTACCGAGTGGAGAGAAACCCTCCCACTCGAAGGCTTAGCTGCAGTCCAAGTACTCGCCTAAGTTTAAAAAACCCTACCAAGTGGAGAGCAACCCTCCCACTCGGGGGCTTAGCTGCAGTCCAAGTACTCGCCTAAGTTTAAAAAAATCCTATCGAGTGGAGAGCAACCCTCCCACTCGGCGGCTTAGCTGCAGTCCAAGTACTCGCCTAAGTTTAAAAAACCCTATCGAGTGGAGAGCAACCCTCCCACTCGGTGGCTTAGCTGCAGTCCAAGTACTCGCCTAAGATTAAGAAATCCCACCGAGTGAAGAGAAATCCTCTCACTCGGGAGCTTAGCTGCAGTCCAAGTACTCGCCTAAGTTTAAAAAATCCTACCGAGTGGAGAGCAACCCTCCCGCTCGGGGGCTTAGCTGCAGTCCAAGTACTCGCCTAAGTTTGAGAAATCCTACCGACTGAAGAGTGATCCTCTCACTCGGAGGCTTAGCTGCAGTCTAGTACTCGCCTAAGTTCGAATCCATCCCGATCCGCAAGGATGACGAGGTGCAGGTCGACTGTTACCTTCTCCTTCGGAGCTACGCCACAAGTACAACGTGTGCTCCATCCTGATCCGCAAGGATGACGAGGTGCAGGTCGACTGCTACCTTTTCCTTTGGAGCTACGCCACAAGTACAACGTATGCTCCATCCCGATCCGCAAGGACGACGAGGTGCAGGTCGACTTGAGCGGGAAGGGCGCCAACAATTGGCCATTTTGAAGGGGAACATCTAGTACACTTATCCTACCTAGCCCTCCCACCTAGCCCTCCCACCTTGCGCCGGTGGCCTCTCCGGCCCCGGCGGCCACAAGCCCTACCAGTGGCCGCTCCGGCGCTGGTAGCCACCCTCTCCTTCGTGATGGCTCCTTTTGCCCTTAACTTTGATCGTGGAAAGAAGTTTCAAGCGGATATGAAGGCCAAGTTTGGGCACCCGGTGGTCTTCTCCCCGGGGTTTCATCAAAAGGAATTCACCATGGTGGTCTCATAGACGTGCCTCATTCCGCTCAATGTTCACACGGTTAGTGTTTCTCTTCTTGCCATGTTTGGGGGCTATGCCCAAGGTTTTCGAGTTCGTTTCTTGAAGGATAGGTCGTTCAAGTTCTCGGTTGCTTCAAAAGCAGTGGGTTTTGAGATTTACAATGCTGGTAACATTGTTGAGAAGGATTTTGAAGTGGGTTTCAATCTTTGGAATTTTGGGGGCCCGAATTGGTGACGTGAGGAAGCTCTATACTATGCAGAACTTGATAAGGAATGGACCCTTGTGGGCAGGTCCGGCAAGGCCATTGCTCCTCACTCCGGTGATCACCGGAGTTACGCTGCGGTGGTCCGGGACAGTAGATCGGTTTTCGATAGATTATCGGGACCCATTCAAGAGGGCTCTAATCAAGGTCTTAATGGCTCTTCAGTCCACGTTAACTCGAGTCAGGACAGGCCCCAAGTTGAGAGCCAGGTCACACAACGGTCTTCTATGAGTAACTACGTGGTTTGCCATGCATGCGGGGCCAACGGTCACATGGACCGCTTCTGCACCACTCCAAACCTTCCTGGGCTCTGGCCGTTTGTCAATTTTGATTCTTTCCCGAGCCCACCTGCCGAAGCTTGGGCCGAAGGTGCCGTGGAATCATGGTTTCGATGTATTGGGCCGGCGCAACAGACTAGGCAGGTGCCTTCATTTAAGGAGTTAGTCAGGGATTTTTTTTCCCAAACTTCCAGCCGAGACCGTCGCTTGCCTCCTCGCCTTCCACTTCACTTTCCCTCTCCACCACCAACTCTGCCTCTGCCTCGACAAACTCGCCACCGCTGCCATTGCTGTCCGACAGCGCTCGGGTCTCCATCTCACCGGAGCCGCTGCAGATGGCCAACATTCCCATTGACCCTCAACCATTCGTCCCTAATGGCTTTCAGATTCAGGTGATTGAAGGCCGCAATGGGGTTTCTCGTGCGATTGTCCCTCATCGCCCGAGACGGCATGAAGACTGGGCGATTGCTACTATCCATCCGCATCCTGATGAGGTATTCTTCCCTAATGTGCGTGAGTTCCTTGAGGAGTTCCTAGCGTTAGAGGAGCAAGTAGGTTTCAGGGAAATACAGCCATGTCCGTTTGGAGAAGCATATGTCAGGTTCACGCATGTCAGAGACAGAGATAGGCTTATTCAGCAGAGTCCGCATGCCTTTGGTGATGTCTTTATTTCTTTTACTAAACACAATCAAGGCGTAAATCATGAGATTCACTTCAATGTAACCTGTTGGCTACTGTTTGTGGGGGTGCCTTTTGATTTCTGTAATACTGAAGATATTGCCTCTGCGATCTCAAAGTGGGGCAAGATCATTAGTTGGGAGAAAGAAGATGCTTTGAAGGGTAAGATTTTGGTCAAGGCTAGAGTGACTGATCTTGGTGATATCCCAAAGAGTATAAGATGGTCTGAAGGAGAATTGTTTGAAGAGGAATCTTGGACCTGCTCTGTTGAAGTGCTCCTTGAGGAATTGATGGGGGGTGGGCCTGCAGATGAGGACCCTTTTCTTCCTGAGGGTGTGGATCCACACCCTGTGCCTCAGCATGCAAATGATTTCCAGGTTTTCAACCAATGCCTAATCCTAACCATAATGCTCCTAATGAAGAATGGGATGTTTGGGAAGAACAGGCAGAGCAAGAGGAACACTGGGCTTTTCCACAGCCAGCTCATCACCATCCCCTGCAGCCTCAAGTTGAAATTCTGCTTGGCGTAAGAAGGGCCCCAAACAGCAGCATTACTACTACTGTTTCTCTGTCTGATGGTTTGCTCTCCTTGACCCACTCTGCTAGTGAGGAGGTCAATCAAGGTGCTCTGGGCCCTCAAATTGGTCAAGGGCTTCTCAACATTGCTTTAGCTTATGATGCAGTTGAAGAAGAGGAGAATTTTCAGGATGTGCAGCCCAATGTTGAAGTTCCACTGAATGTGTGCATGGTGCCTGCTGAATAGGCCCTGAATGTGACCATGAATCCTACTGAACATCAAATCCTGCAGTCTGAATGTGCTGTTTTTATGCAGTCAGTTCCAGCTCCTGGTTTGTCATCTCATGACAGAGAATTTGTGGCTTCTGGCTCCTCTCTGCCCATGGACAATCAAGACAAACAGCCTGAGAATGTGCAAGAAGTGCAGGTTACTGATAACTGTATTGAGCCTGTGGAAGCTGATCCTAGTGCTACCATGGGTGACTCCATTCCTTCATTCCAAGTCAATAAACTAGACAAGGGCAAGGCTGATGTTCCAATTCCACACATTGGATCCTCACACACTGCAAACCCTAAAGGTAATTATGGGTCATTCTCTTTGCCAGGTTCTCCTTCCTTGCTTACATTGCACTCTTTGGCCCATGAACATGCTTTGCAAATCATTGATGGTGCACATTTAATATCTGAAGAAGGACTGGACTTATGGATACAAGATTTTGCACCAAAGAACACAGGAGCAGCACCAACTTTCAAAATAGAAATCCCAGTAAGTTGGTTTAACTTCATAATACACTTATTGTTGACACCTGACAAGTTTGGTTGGACAATGCATTTGCTAAAGTCTGAGGTATGGAAAATTTTGACTGATAATTGTAAACATGAGGACACTTTGCCTTTTCACATTCCTGATGAATGTGCAACTTCTCAGGAACCTGCTTGCAAGGATTTCATATTGGGGCTAGGCAAAGAAAATGAGGGTATTAGCCCTGCTGCCCACTCTTCCACTGGGGCTAGCAGTCCTCTTCAGCAGGTTTCCCCAAATAAAATGCTGCCCCTTGGAGAGGCCATCTCAAGGAAAAGGAGGGAGAAGGAACCTTTGGTAGAAACTGAGGTAAGAAGAAGTGATAGGATTAAAAAGGATAACAATGGCTATAGAAGGAAACCTTGTGATACTCAGTCTTGTTTACCATGCAATGCCATACCCCCAGTTATTCACAATTCAGTAGTTAAAAACCTGTCCAAATCTTTCTGCAAGGTTGCTGAGGAGGACATTCAGGAGAATTTGTCAAAGAAGCCCAAGAAAAAGGGGCGGAAGAGGTGGCTAAGGTGTCCAAGGCCACAGCAGGCAAACACAGTCCAGGCTCGTGTGATATGTGTCTACAACATCAGTCTCCTATAGATAGCAGGATGGCCTGCTATTCTCTTTTGGAAATTTCCTGTCTTATGTATGCAGTTATCTGTAATGCCTCCACTTGTTGCACAATGCTTGTTTGCCCTGGAAGGCACATTTTGTATGTTATTTGCACTATGCTGCTGTGTAAGCTCTGGTATCATTTTATGGCTGAGACTTTTGTCCTATCTGTTGCCTGGGAAGCTATGGGCAATCAACTTTGGATGCTTTGGTTGCCTTCCTCACCTACTTATGTCCACTACTGGACTGTACCAGTAGCCTTACAATGCTCTGTCCTTTTTGTGGAATCAAAAAAAATTATGGCCTGGAATTTTCATCAGGGGGTGGGCTCTGCTGACATCAGTATTACCAAGCTAATTATTAATGAATAACAATACAACTTGGAATATCTTAAACTGGAATGTGAGAGGCATTAATTCCTCAGATAAGTGGTTGGCAATCAGGAACAAAGTGGAAGAAAGTGCTGCTGGTATTATTTGTATACAGGAAACTAAGAGAGAAAATTTTGATCTTGCATACATTCATAAATTTTGTCCCCAAAGGTTTAATAAATTTGAGTTCTTACCTTCCATTGGGGCATCTGGTGGCATCCTCACTGCTTGGAATGGAGCTCTCTTCTCTGGAGAGCTAATGTTTCAAAACAAATTCTCATTGTCTATTCAGTTCACCTGCAGAACATCTTCCAAGAGTTGGGTCCTCACAAACATTTATGGCCCTTGTAATCATGAGGACAAAATTGAATTCATTGATTGGTTTGGGAATATTCAGATGCCTAATGATATAGATTGGATTATTATGGGAGATTTTAATTTCATCGTAACACACGAGGACGAAATAGACCTCGGAGGAGATGTAAATGAAATGCTCATGTTTAATGAGGCAATAAGTGAGCTTGGGCTGATTGAATTACCCCTTAAAGGCGCATAGTTTAGTTGGGCAACATGCAAGACAACCCTCTCTTGGAGAAATTAGATTGGTTCTTTACCTCTGCAGCTTGGATGACCAGTTATCCTGATACCTTGGCTCTCCCCATGGCTAAACCAATCTCTGATCACCTCCCATGCATGATTAAAATTGGCACAAACATTCCAAAGTCTAGAGTATTCAGATTTGAAAACTACTGGCTTAGTCACAGTGATTTTAAACAGGTGGTTCAGAATGCTTGGGCTATTCCAGTTGGTCATGCAGATTGTGCTAAGAAGATTTCTGCAAAGTTCAAGAATGTCAGAAGAGCTTTAAAGCTGTGGGCCAAAAATCTTGCCTGTCATAAGAAGCGAATTGCAGACCTGAATGACTGTATATTTCTATGGGATATGATTGAGGAATTCAGAGATCTTACTTTATTTGAAAATAATTGCAGGACCTTGTTCAAGGAGCATCTGTTAACTATGCTCAATGATCAGAAGATTTATTGGAAACAAAGAGGGAAAATTAAAGGAGTAAAGTTTGGAGATGAAAACACAAAATTCTTTCACACTAAAGCCTCTATTAATCATAGACACAATAAGATTGCTATGTTGCTGAATAAAGACCAAGTTGAAGTAACTGATCATGAAGGAAAGGCTGCAATTCTCTGGGAGGCTTTTAAAACTAGATTGGGACAGTCAAATGGTCACTCAATGCATTTTGACCTTAATGATCTCTATGAAAACACAGTTGACCCCCAAATATTCATTGATCTTGAAAAGCCTTTTACCCAAGAGGAAGTTGAGGAAGTGGTCAAAAACCTACCTAATGACAAATCCCCAGGGCCAGATGGTTTCAATAATGAGTTTATTAAGAATTGTTGGGATATTATCAAGAATGATGTCCTGGAGCTTATTTTGGCTTTTCATGCTGGGAATGTAAATCTTGAAAGCATTAACTCCTCTTTCATCACTTTAGTGCCAAAAAAAGAGGTGCCAATTTCTCCAAATGACTTCAGGCCAATTTCACTACTAAATGGTGTCCTCAAAATCATTACAAAGCTGTTGGCCAATAGATTGCAAAGTATTATTCTACAGTTGGTGCATATTAATCAATATGGCTTTCTCAAAGATAGAGTAATCCATGACTGCCTTGGTTGGGCATATGAATACATCCACCAGTGTCATAAATCTAAGGAGGAAATCTTAGTAATAAAACTGGATTTTGAGAAGGCTTTTGATACAATTGAGCATGATGCCATCATTGATATTTTTAAAGCTAAAGGATTTGGAGAGAAGTGGATTTCCTGGATGGAAGCTTTGTTCACAACTGCATCCTCTTCTGTACTACTCAATGGAGTTCCTGGGAAAATAATTTACATAAGGAGGGGAGTAAGACAAGGAGACCCTTATTCTCCTTTAATTTTTGTGCTGGCTGCTGATTTGCTTCAATCCATCCTTAATAAGGCCATGAGATTAAACCTGCTCACTGCTCCTCTGCAAGTAAACTCTTTTCCTCACTTCCCAATTGTGCAATATGCAGATGACACCTTAGTGGTTATGCAAGCTGATTCTAGGCAGTTATTCTACTTAAAAGCACTTCTGAATTCTTTTGCCACTGCAACTGGGCTAAGAGTTAATTATGGGAAGTCCATCATGGTGCCCTTGAATATTGCTGAAGACAGAATAGAAATCTATACAAACACCCTGCAGTGTGCTAGAGGACAATTCCCACTTACCTACCTTGGTATGCCCTTGGGAATTTACAAGCCAACGGTTGAGAAATGTCTACCTTTAGTCAACAGGATAGCAAAAAGAGTGGCTGGTATCTCTATCTTCATGACCCAAGCTGGAAAATTATTGTTGGTCAAGTCAGTGATGACATCTTTATCAGTCTTCTACATGTGCTGCTTGGACATACCAATTACAATAAAAAAACAGATCATCAAATATCTGAGACACTGCCTTTGGAGAGGACCTGATATGGAGGACAAAAGGCCTGCTTTGGTATCATGGACCACAGTGTGTAGACCAAAAGACCAGGGAGGCCTAGGTGTTTTAGATATCTTCACTCATAATAAGACCCTTCTCATGAAAAACCTTCACAAATTCTTCAACAGACATGATATTCCCTGGGTAAACTTGATCTGGGAGACATATTATAATGATGGGAAATTACCAGGGGACAACATGATTGGATCATTCTGGTGGAAGACCAACTTAGCCCTCATTGATCAGTACAAAGCTATTGCTAGATGTAATGTGGGGGATGGTGTTAGTGCTTTCTTTTGGGATGATCTGTGGAGCCAAGCAATTCTTAAACACCAATTTCCCCACCTGTTCTCTTTTGTCAAAATCCCCAACTGAATATTCAACAAGTTTTGCGATCGAGTACCTACAGGATTTATTCTTCCTCCCCTTGACAACTGAGGCCTATGAGGAATTCTTACAAATGGAAGACATTTGTTTAGCCATGAGACAATCTGAACATTTAAACTCTTTAGATACTTGGAGCTACATTTGGGGAACTGAGCACTACTCCTCCATCAAAGCATATAAAGTCTTAATTGGTCACAAAGACACCCCTCATTTCATCTGGATCTGCAGAGTTCCTGCCAACCAAAGCATAAAGTTTTCTTCTGGCAACTTCTACATGATCGAGTGAACACCAGAAACTTACTTAGAAGGAAGAAGTTCGTGTTAGAAGATTACAATTGTGCTGTTGGAGGCTGTCCTCTAGAAGAAACATTGCATCATCTCTTTTTGGGCTGTCCATTTGTTCAACAATGTTGGGATTTCATTTGCCCCACAAGAGCTCCAAATCTGTCTGTTTTAGAAGCATTCCAAGACCTCAAAGATAAGATAAGATACCCATTTTACATGGAGATAATCATTCTTGGAGCATGGGCCATTTGGATCACCAGGAACAATAAAATCTTTGAGAATATTGCACCTTCTTTCCAAGGGCGGAAGTTCATTTTTCTGGAGGAACTGAAGCTTCTCAAATATAGGATGAGCCAGAAGCATGAGAGGCAATTCTCAGTTTGGCTTGATGGCCTGTTGTAATTTTATTTTCTTAGTCTTTTCAGTTGTTTAGCTTCTTTCTAGTCTTTTTAGGTCTATAGTTTTTGTTTTGTTGGGCTTATCTCAAGCCTTTCAGACTGCTTTGTTGTTCTACTTTATTTAATAAAAATTGCAGTGGGGTTTTACCCTACTGTTTATAGTCAAAAAAAGGTGCAGGTCGACTGCTACCTTATCCTTCGGAGCTGCGCCACAAGTACAACATACGTACCATTCTGATCCACAAGGACGACGAGATGCAGGTCGAATGGATCTTCCACCTCTGAGTTGCATCTCAAACACAAAGACTATTCCGAGTGAAGGGTAAAAATCACTCGAAGGCAAATGCAAGCATATTCAAAAGTAAAGCAAGTTCAGATAAATCTCAAAAGGTTTCAAACCACAGATCAAAGTACTCAGGCTCTCAGCTCAAAAGAGTTTAACGGTTACAAAATCCACTCGGCATTCCGAGGCAAATTTAAGGTGGGACATGAAAGTTTGTTCACTCCGCGGGAGGAGGACTGGCAGGCTCGACGAACTCGTCCAGGTCGACACCATCGGCGATCCGAGTGGCAGCAACAATGAAAGTCTCCATAAAGGATCAGAAATCGTGCTTCTTGGTGTTGGCGACCTTGATAGCTGCCAGCTTATCTTCTCGCGCCTCCTTACAGTGGACACGAACCAAAGACAGAGCCACATCAGTGCCGCACCGAGCAGAAGACTTCTTCCATCCCTGCACTCGACTAGGGATCTCGTTAAGTCAAGTCATCAAGGACTCGAGATCGTTCTGGAGTGTTTCCCTTGGCCAAAGTGCTGTGTCGATCCACGACGTGGCGACTTTCAGTCGCGCCAAATAGTCAACAACGCCGTCGATGCGGGATTCCAGTCAGAGCAAGTTCATAGCAGTTTCGTCCTTCACAGGAGAATTGATAGGGTCCAAATTCGGTTCGAGTCGCCCAGTCTCCTCCTCGAAGTCTCGGCAAAGCTCTGCGTGCACAGTCCAAGGATGAGTCAATATTCGTATGCCGAGTCGACAAAGACAAACCAGTCGGAACGAGACGTGTACCTTCAAGCTTGATGAATAACTTCTTGTCGAGGCTCCTTAGATAGCTTTCCAGATCGTCCCTCCTGCGAGCAATGCTTTCCATCTTCTCGTTCAGGCTAACCTTGTCCTTCTTCAAGCGGGTTACCTCCTTGTTGGCTTCATCCAGAGCGGATTTCATCTTCGCGTTCTCCTCCTCCAGTGTGCCGACTGAAGCCAGCTTCTGTTCAGCCAGAGCAGTTTAGTCATCGGCCTTCTTTTGTGCAGCGGCCAGATCTTGGTCCTTCTTTGCCAGGGCCTGGTTCAGTTTTTATGAAAAGAAACAACGCTCAGTTCAGGAAGGGTAGAATGAAATCCAGATCTAAGACAAACCAGTCGACAAAGCTTCCTTACCATTGGCGTCATCTTTGGCCTTCTGCAGCTCTGACTTGGCCAACTCCAGATCTAGATTGAGTTGAATTTGTTGCTTTTCCAAGTCGGCAAAGCGAGCTCCAAGGTCACAAGATTTCTGCAGACAGAGAGGATGGGTTATTTTATAGAGAAAAATGTCAAAGACAGTGAATACTAAGACTACGGTCGACTGCCCGCAGTCCACCATAGTCTCGGGGACTACACCCAGTGGGTGCACTTAGCGTGCCCCCACTGGTTCAGTTAGCACTCGACGAGACCTTTTCGGCGCGAGTGTGTAAAAAAAGAAGACAGCACCAAACAAGTTATTCAGACCATAGTTGACTGCCAGCAGTCGACCACGGTCTCGGGGACTACACCGGTGGGTGCACTTAGCGTGCCCCCATCGGTTGAGTTTACACTCGACATGGCGAGACTGGACCGAGTGAAAGAATTAAAAATCAAGACTACAATCGACTGCCCGAGTCCACCGTAGTCTCGGGATTACACCGGTGGGTGCACTCAGCGTGCCCCACTGGTCCAAAACTTCAATAACAAATTCAGCTCAAAATATGGATTTGCTCACAGTAAGTCGAAACACCCAAAGGGTGTCTGCAGACGCAAAGACCTTTGGAAAGAGAGTTTTCGGTAGCATATCCTATGAGCAAGCCAAGAAAATCAGTCGACGTGTTGCTAACTGAACATTGTTCGAGAGCCGAGCTGGCATCATAGGCGGCTTGACTGACATCCCGCACCATCTTCATCTTCTCCATCATAATACCTGCTTGGTGTATGGCTTCCTTGGCAGCATTCACTTCGTCCTCTGGGACGTGATGGGTAGCAAAAACCGAAGGTGGGTCGGCAGGAGCTTGAGCAGTCGATGAAGAAGGTCGAGCCCTCGACAGCGGTACGGCGAAAGTAACAAAAGCCCAATTGGCGTCACCAGCATCCTGAACGACCGGTTCAGCTATCGGCGTCGACTGTGGCACCTTGTCTGCAGGAGTTTTCCTATTTTTCTTCGTCAAAGGCCTCTCGGGCTCTTCTTCGTCATCGTCGGGGAGGTCAATAACATTGGGAGCTGTTCAAAGATCAGTAGTCAAATTTGCATCACCCAATGGTACATATTACAGTTGAGTCAACTAAATAAAGACAGAACGACAGAAATCATACCCAGGTTGGAGGTGACTGCATCCTCCATTGCCTCATCTTCATCCCTGTAAGCCAAAGTCCCAGAAGTAGCAGCGCTGCCAGTTCCAAAGGTTATCTGGTCAAATCAAGGAAAAAATAAACAGCACAAAGCGTCGAGTGAAAACAAAGGGAGGCACTCACGCAGAAGCGACGGGGATGTCAATCTTAATTTTCGGCAGCGCCTTCCGAGGCCTTGGCACTACAACTTTGGGCTGCTTTGACGCTTTTTCAGTCGGAGCCGGTGAGGATGCCCGAGGGCGCTTGGAAGACGAGCCGGTCTGAGCAGTCGCTTTTTCACGGGCACTCGGCCGGTCTTGGTCAAGCTTGGATTGCCTCTCCCTGCGAGGAGGTGATTCGACTTCTTCTTCATCGCTTGAGTCGTCATTTTCCTCGCTCTCCTCTTCGTCAGAATGTGAGTCGCCACTCTCACTGCCGCTCGCCTCCCCTTCTGGGTCTTGCTCTTGCTCCCCGTTGGGCATTGAGTACATTTCGAGAAGAGCCTGGCAGAAAAACAAGCAGAACAAAATTCAATCGACGGATCATAAATAGTTCCATGGTTAAAATTACAATCGGAAGCTCGGAGTTGAACCTTGTCCGGTACGTGGGATTGGTCGAGTGGAGGAATTCTCCTGGCTCCCCTGGGGTTTTCCTTGTTCCCAGTGATGCTCGTCAGCCAACCCTCCAACGTGGCATCCTCGACCTCCTCCGGGTGGATCCGAGTGGTGTCCTCAGGGCCCGAATACATCCACATCGGATGGTCTCGAGCTTGAAGCGGCTGGATGCATCGTCGAAGGAAGACCTCCAAGAGATCCATACCAGTCGCCCCGTCACGGATAAGCTGGACAACGCGTTCGACCAGTACCTTAACCTGCGCCTTCTCTTCCGGGATCACCTTCAAAGAGGAGGGCTTTCTCACCCGGTCCATAGAAAAAGGAGGGAGTCCGGTCGACTGCCCTGGCGTCGGCTGGTTTTGGCAGTAAAACCAAGTCGACTGCCATCCGTGGACCGAGTCGGGTAGGATCATGGCTGGAAAAGAACTTTTCCCTCTCATCTGAACACCAAGAACCCCACACATCTGAATCACTTGTGTTCTCTCGTCACTCGGATTGGCCTTTTTCACCGTCTGGGAGCGACAGGTGAAAATGTTCTTGAAAATGCCCCAATGAGGTCGATAGCCCAGGAAATTCTCGCACAAAGACACGAAAGCAGCGAGATACACGATTGTGTTGGGGTGAAGTGGTGGAGTTGTGCACCAAAGAATTCTCGCACAAAGACACGAAAGCAGCGAGATACACGATTGTATTGGGGTGAAGTGGTGGAGTTGTGCCCCAAAGAAATTCAGAAATCCCCGAAAGAAAGGGTGAGGAGGCAAAGAAAACCCGCGGTCGACATGGGTAGCCAAGAGAACGCACCCACCCTCCTTAGGCTGCGGCTCGGACTCCTTCCCCGGAAGCCGTGGGACCATAGGGGATCAGTCCTCCGCTGGCCAGGTCGTCGAGGTCTTCTTGGCGAATCGTCGAGCGGATCCAATTGCCCTGGATCCAGCCCTGCGGCAGGCCGGCCCTCGATGAAGATCCGCCCCGACTAGTCGTCCTCTCCTTCGCCTTTGCCATCGCTTTCTTCGCCCGCTCCAGGGCCATCGTCTTCTCTTTCACCATCGTCAACGGCGAGGCGCACGCGGAGCAGCAGCACTGAGACGAGAGCGAGCGCGACGGATAAGTCTGGGGAAGAGAGGAGGAAATGAGAACGCACTGTTCAAAAACCCCGGTCCAGTGCCTTATATGAAGTCGCTTCCAAGTGACTGACTTGTAGGCCCGGGCGATCCTGTCAAATCCCGCAACAGTCGCGCGCGTGACACATGGCGAAAAAGGTGGCGCGGAGATCGAGGCGTCCCTGCCTTATCCCATCTGATTACTGCGGCCTCCTCTGCCCCGCGTGCTTCCCGAAATTCGAATCCCGTGAAATCCGCGGGCTCCAGAACAACTTGCCAGATGGAAGATCTCCTCCGCTCTGTCACTCGGAACTCTTCAAGTGAAGAAACTCACTCGACGGAAACAAAGAATGGATCAAGGCGACTGAAAAAGAAGTTGGTATCGTCACCTAGGTTCACTGATCCAGAGCAAGCTATACTCGTAGCACAAAAACAGGTCGGAAGTATGTTCAACTCTTTCCCCACTCAAACCTCGATCCATTCGGGGGCTAATGATGAAGCTATGCACCTAGGGTAGGGTCATGGACCTGTCCAAACTACCCTCCCCAAGGACATCTCTAGAAGAAACCACCTTTCAATCGACTCAGAAGTGTTCCACTCGATGGACTCGAAGACACTCGACCATGAAGCCAACCACTCGACAGCCAGGAGGTGACAAGTCACTCAGCACGCAAACGGTCGGTCATTAAGTAGCTTTTATGGTCATCATAGCACTTTATTAGTGGCGTTACCAGTAATGCCCGACCTTAATGTACCTTTAACCCTGCATAACTGAGGGCCGGAGGGGTCTGGCAAACTCTATATAAGCCACCCCCCCTCCTCAGTGTAAAGGGTTCGCACCTCTGTAATCCATACACACATAATCCAGTCGACCGCCTCCGGGCTCCGAGACATAGGGCTATTACTTCCTCCGAGAAGGGCCTGAACTCGTAAATCTCATGTGTATACAACTACTCCATAGCTAGGATCTTGCCTCTCCATTCCTACCCCCCCTACATTACTGTCAGACTTAGAACCACGACAGGAACCATTGTGGACGGTGTTGCCAAAGCCAAAAAGATGGAACCGAAGCTCCCTGATTGATTGATTGAAGGAATAGAAAAATGCAATGTCTCTCCTCTTTCTCCCATGCTTGGACGCATGTAGTACAGTATAGAGCATAGAGTCTACTCCCATGTCCCTTCTATCACAAATCACAAAGCAGTGAGGCGTCAAATCACAAAGCACGGACGAAGCAACTATCATTTCACTCTTCGCTGACTCCGCTTCTCCATCGTATTCTTCGAGAAACCATCTCACCGCACTAGTACTCCTAGTAGTAGTACTAGTAAAGGACTTCCTGGATGCAAATAAGGCGGTTGTCTCGGCTTGCAGGCAGCACTTGCGAACGACTTACCGTGGTCTCCCTCAATGGTGTTCTCCGTCGAACGCACTTCGCCAAACCACAAAAAAAAAGTCGTTGACGTCACCGCAATGGGCAAGGAATTCAATATAGTTACTACCTCCATTTTTTGTACACAAGGCCAGTATATCAAAAATACAATTTGCAAAGGGCCACTAACACTAATCGAGGCAAAATTGATGGGGTTAGCAACCAAGGACATTAATATCCCATGCATGCATGCGGAAGTGAGAAGGTTCGTTTGCATGGCGCTGCATTAATCAAGCGATGAGGAGTGAGATGGTTAGCTCTTTGGTCTTTCGAGAAAAAATACGCATTAATTGACACATGAAACGAGGATTTGTATCGATTAAATCCGTGAAGGAAAACCCGCCTTCCTTTTTAACACTAGTACTCCTAGTACGTGCGTATTTATCCTGTTTGGGTCTAGGCCTTGCATTGCCAAACTTCGCCACACATTTTGCCAAGCTTGCCTAAAGTTTTCAAAATGAGAAGGAGGTACACTTACAACGGCGGTCGTCGGTGCTTCGCACCAACCCTCACACGGTCGCTCCTGCACACACCGCGGTCGCACCGCACCCTCACACACCGCTCCCTCACACTGCTGCAAACCCAACCCACTGACACATGCCGTCGCATGTGAACAAACCAAACTCAGCCATCCTATCGCTGACACATAATTTTCGTTCATAGAGTATGTTTATCCAACGGCATGTTGGGGAGTATTCGTACGGCCCGTGCGGTGGTCTGTTGGGGAAGAAGAAGAGGTGAGGAAGAAGGAAAGAAGGGTTAGGAGACGTAGGATATTCATCCAACCGCCTGAAATGGTGGACTGACCCAAGTCAGGCGACTTGCATAAAAAATAGTATATTTTTACACAGCAAAAGATCCATAAAAACAACAACATAAAGAAAAAATATCACTGCTCACGGAAAGAGACGGCCTCGTCGTCTTTGGCTGCCGGCGCGAACCAGCCGTCGCTACCGACGTGTGTCTCCGCACAGTGGTTGTCCTCGGCCTCCAGCTACTCGTTCAAGCGGAGCGTGCGGGCACTCTGCACGGACAAGAGCACAGCCCGGTTCAAGTCGAGGACGTCTGGTTCCGCCTGTAGGAGGGCCTCGATGGCAGCGGCATCCGCGCGCTCCGCATCGAGTCGAGCCTCCGCCGCCCGGTTCAAGTCCAGGACTTTCAGTTCCGCCTGCAGGAGGGCGTCGATGAGAGCGGCATCCGCGCGCTGTACGTCGAGTCGAGCCTCTGCCGCCCGGTTCATGTCCAGGACGTCCGGTTCCGCCTGCGGGAGGGCCTCGATGGCAGCGGCATCCGCGCGCTCCGCCTCAAGTTGAGCCTCCGCCGCCCGGTTCACATCCATGACATCCGGTCCCGCCTGCAGGAGAGCCTCGATGGCAGCGGCATGCGCGCGCTCCGCGTCGAGCTGAGCCTCTGCCTCCCGGTCCTCCTTTAGTATCGCCATGTTGAATCGCTGGTCCGCTTTGCACCATGGGGACTCGGACGCCGCACGCAAGTCGACGCCCATCATCTCATACCCATCGGGGGCCTTCTGCGCCGCGACCTCCGCAGTGAATATTGGATCGGCTTCCTCCTCCTCGTAGCTTGGCTCCAAAGAACTCGGGGATTAGCCCGCCGCAAAGCGAGCTTCGGAACGGAGGTCTGTGGCGCCGACCGCCGCCGCGATTTCTACGCGGCGCTCCGGCATCAGCATCTTGTAGTAAGTGATCTTGCGGCGCACCATGGCTTTCCGGTGAACTAGGGGACGCTTGATGCGGGTTAGGGGATCGAAAGGTGGGGGAATGGGATGGAGATTTGGTGTGGTTTTAGGGCAGTGGCTGGCGTAGGCCGAGCAGCGAAGGTTCTGGTGTGAATAGTGGTTCCGGTGACGACCGGTCAATCGGTTTTGACTATACATCGCTCTTGTCGCGTTCGCGTTGCAGCCCGGCACGCTGGACCCTCCACGTCGCTCATCGAATGGAACGCGTCTTGCGTTTTGCTCCGCTTGGGAACGCAGTTGAGAGCAAACCGACGTCCCTCCCCCTCCCCCGCCCAAGTCATTTATTATACCACCACTCCCTCCGTTTTATGCGGAGTAAATAAAAACAGAGGGAGTATACTACGGATGAGGATCACCTGATGTGGCCGAACCCATTGAGTAACTGACGTGCGGGGCCTAGCAAGCATGGGGTCCGCCAGTAAGTGACCGAAAGGGAGGGTAAGGCAGGGATACCTACATCAGAGGATCCCCTTCCACTATACTACTTTGACCAAATGTTAGAGTAATAATATATGACATGCAACTTACACAAATGTTAGAGTAATAATATATGACATGCAACTTACACAAAGCATACAA